>CM060961.1:211145964-211745964 GCA_030765045.1 Tenodera sinensis
AATCATTTGGGAACAGCTGATTGTGAAAACGATGCAAAATTCCACTCAACTTTCAGCAAAACAAAACTTCAAGTTAGCCTACCAAGCTGGTCATGAATGACTGGCAATACAGCCAACATTAGTTTTAAATGTGCTAACAGTGGAGTAGGTATCTAACGAGTATAAGTGTACAAAATACTTTTACCCACTACCATTAAGATGATTCAATGACAATATTTGCGGAGGAGGATTTAGCACCTCGACGGAAAAAACGATCTTTTGTGCCTATGCCCCTGAATTGGCACCCCATGGAGGATGGATGAGACGATTGGATCCGAAGAGTGGCCGGAACGTTTCCAGGAAGAGAAGAGGACAGAGTCCCTACATTTTCCCAGTTAGAAGCACCCCAGCGGAGGCTGACTCAGCTCGGTTCCTCTCCCACCCCTTCGCCTTCATACTCCCAAGAGGGGCACGGGACTCGGAAACCGGCTCCCCTCATATGGGAGGCCCGGAAACCAGTAGGCTCGCCTTCCAATCCGGGAGACGCGATTTCCAGAGCGCATTTGTTCCCCCTGCGACGCTCGCCGAAGCCTCCAACCCTGTAAAAAACCTAACGGGATGAAGGGGGAAATGAAATAATTAACGTAACGATATGAAGGGACAGTATATTCGGAGGAGATGAAAATCCTTCCCAGCATTCACCTGGCAACCCGGGGAAACTCCGAAAAAGCCCATGGGCCAGGAAGGTCGGCCACGAGGATCGAACCCATCACCTCCCGAATGCGGGTCACAGCCGAAACCGCCTAAGCCATCCGCTCGGTTAACATTAAGATACTCCTTACACCGTGTTTATTTCAAAGTGTGTCATGGCATCATTGCTTTGAGTTAATTTTTGAAGCGAGTGCCAGCTCAAAGGGGAAGGATGTAACGCAATGCACTTGTAGTGGAGAAGTTGCCTACCGAGCACGGCGCTCAGTCCAATGTGTACCAATATAGTAACATTAGTCAAAGCGTTACCAAATAACATGCCTAAAATATCATACGAGTGTAAAATAAAATGAGTTAATCTTAATCATATAGCCACATATATTTCACACAAATGTTGTTTTTATCTACATTTCCACAGACAGTAGATAAATGTGATATGTGATGTAACAAGTACTCCGCTTATGGATCTTCAGTATCGATCGAACACAGAACAGTTTGAGAGAGCTTTCGGAACTACATGTGGTGTTTGTTGCTGAGACGAAGAAGATTCTAAGCGCCTTGGTGGCAGGCAACTTCTCCGACACACAAGTAACACGCCACTGCGGAAGTACTAGGCGGACTGCGTTCAAAGTTCAGCGGTTAGACAAATGACGTTATGGCGCACTCTTAAATGAACACTCAGCATATCAACACTTCATCCGTACACAGTCGCTACGGTATTGTTTTAGAGATGATAGCGTAGAACAGAAAGGCACAGTCCAAGCGATCGCGTGCCAAGCAGTGCTTGGCGTGTTGTCAGACTGTCACATAAAGCGCAAGCTAGCTCAGGGCTTTCCTTTCCGTCAGTGAGGAAAACGTGTGTAGGTCAAGCCAAGTGACGAGTGAAACAGATACTGAAGAAGCACAAAACAGACAAAATCGAAGGTCTCCCGTATAAACAAAATTGGGATAAAACTTTCGCAGCAGACTAGTTAGCTGCAGAACGCTAACTCAAGAAGTTAAACAAAAAGTGAAATCTGGGAACGCTTTGAGGAGATTTGATTCAATTAAACCACTTAAGGTATTGCGATAATGTGTAAATAGAGAAACGATAGGGAACTATGGAAGTAATTCTTAAAAGATGTCACTAATCGACAATCAAGAAATTGAAATTCGTAATAAGCATTATTGATGAACTGTGGGATGAATAGCAGAGACACTAACTTGCTTTAAGAAGTCATTGCTTGGCAAAATTACAACTAAGGTTATTTGATATATTCAGTAACTAGATCGTTTTTAGAGTTTTATTAGCTTCTGTTTTGTATTATTTGCTAAAATAGTCAAACCAAATCTAACTCGAAGTTATGTTATTTTTAGGCATCACTCGCTACTTGCAGCCAATTGTGATTTTCTTTTTAATAACATAACCTCTAGTTAGGTTACTTAGGATAAAATGCTTATAGAGCTGTCCACCAATCAGAATTAGATTACTGCCTCTTTCCAAAAGTAGAACTATGTGCATAGCCAATCTTTTATCTTGTACTACGGAATAAATTTAAAAATTTTGGTTAATAAAGTAAGCTTGGAAAAATGGTTTTGAGATAAGTTTTCAGTTATTCTTCATTTCAATATAATTTGAAAACTAAAGAGCATATCTGAAAATTAAACTGAAGGTAGATATTTGTTCTATACCGTGTATCTTTTTCTAAATATAGACTTTTGAGACCATGGGTTGGAAAATTGATCTATTACCAAGGAAAGTTATCAATGCAATGTTGTTATTGTGGGAGATAGATGTTCACAACTAAAACGCATTCCACCCTTAGAAGACAGTACACGTTAAATGGAGTGCAGTGTTGCAACATGTACTAGTTGAGAATCTTTCTCCGCGAGCGATCCCGAGGTGGCCAAGTCCTGCACTTAGTCCTTCAATTGCTGCTTGACGAGATGGGCACTTTTAACTTTGGTATCCCTCCGTGCCTTTGTTACTGTATGACCTAAGTTTACAAATGACTCGTCTGTATAAACAACTGATTTCCCCTGGTCCCTAAACCTTTTTACGTCTTTTAGATATTTATGTCGCCATCTGATGATATCGATATCGTCTCTTTCTATTAATATGCACTTGTTACCCCTTCTTTCATATTCGAACCCCAAATCAGAGTGGCCCTTGAGAAATTTGGTAGGGTCTCATCACTTGTTGAACCGTGATAAAATTATATTCAGCGTGGGTAGAATATTTGCAAACTGTAAAGAATGAACAATTCGCCGCACTCCACATTGCACTATTCAATCATATTGCGTTAACCTAGCGTTTTGTATAGTCCCGCCCTTTTTGCTTTCTTTTTCGATGGCGTTCTTAGAGGTCCTTTCATTAGTTCCTTTTTAATCATACACACTACTGCTTCTGAACACCCGATAGCCTTAGCTGTTTCTTTTACTGCCTTACACGCATTTTGCTTCAAAAATAATCTAACACATTCATAATTATTTGGCGTTCCTTACTTCTTAATTTACCAACATATCGTCTCTTCCTAGCTTCCCCCTCCACAACTACAAATATTTACAAAAATATTAAAAAAAAATAACGCAATAACAGCTCACAGTTACACACACGGCTTCTTTCGAACTAATGTTAGTGCTGCTCCTTATACTATCTTCTCTGTCAGGCCTGGCGCGAGAATACGCTGAATAGATGAATACCTTTTGTTTGCCTTACTGGATAAAAGAAAGAGGTTACTGCCTTTTGGTTTATTTTAAAAACTTTCTCCAACCTTCCTCAACATTTGTTCTCGCTGGTTCCCTGATGTAAACTCAATAACAAAAAAGTTTCACACTGCGTAACTTTTGCAGTGCACAGATATGAAATTTTCCCAAAAACATTTAATTTAAAAAATTATAACACTTAACTGGGTAAACATAGAGAATTCAAAGTGGGCAGATAGTAGCACTATAGTTTACTCTACCTAAGAAAAAAATATAGATGCATTCTAGCAGTTAGTTTGTTAGTTAGTGCGTGATGAGTATAGAAACAGCAAATATCGGACTCCTATTGAAAAAAACGTTTTCTGAAGAAATTTGGGCCTATAGAAATGTATAATGACTCTAAAAAGGATATAACCTGATAGAGAAAAACATTCTGCATAGGATAATGTGTTCAAATCTGAAATTTATAACAAATGAATATTTATACCATGCTATTAGGAATCTGGCAACAGCGCGAGGGTAGAAAAGGACGCGGCTAATGGCAACTTGTATGCGCTAGATAGAGACAGAGATGTCCCATTTAACTCCATACTGTCTTCTAAGAGTGGAACGCTATATAATAGCTGATAGATTTCACATAAGATTTGTATTTGATTTGTGATATTTGTACATTATTTTCAAACTCAGGTCTTACAGTCTTTTTACCGCAACAATGCAATTGGGAGTGATAGTGCTTCGCACCTCTGTAATTTGACCTTGGGCCATAGGTCAATGACGTCCTTGATATTGTATGCAAAGAGAGAAACTATTTACTTGTAAGTGTGGGAGACGTTCAGATTTGCAGATACCGCAATGGATCGGGTCGCAATCAAAGAACCGAAACGAAAACTGGGGAATGTTTCTATTGTTGATGACGTCACCGCGCTGCAGGGAGGGGATGCCCTAATTGTGGTATACCAATCGATAACCACTACCACCCCGCTCCTTGTGCTCATGCGCCAACAACAGGTAGCACACGCAGCACACGGCTCCAGGGTCGTTGCTACTTTGTTCCGGCATTCCTTCCGGCAGAGCAACGTGTTCCCTATACACCTCTACAAACATAAACCAAGCACTAAGGACAGGTTGCATCAAATATTAAATTTAATAACATTTTATTTTTAAAAATCTGCATAAAATATTAAATTTAATAACATTTTTCTTTAAAAATCTGCATAAAATATTAAATTTAATAACATTTTATTTTTAAAAATCTGCATAAAATATTAAATTTAATAACATTTTATTTTTAAAAATCTTATGTGTTGCACTCACATGACTTTCTCTACTCTTATACTAGCCATTCTTATAAACTCCTATTCCTCTATCGTCTTCATGTTAGTCGGGATAAACATTTGCAGAAATTATCTTATTGCATATTTCCTTGTAGGTGCAAGGGGAATATGGAAATACAGTAGGCTTTGAGCGATAGTCAAATGTATTAAAGCTAGTCGCTACAGCAAGGCTTTGAAATTCATTTCTCTTTGGATGACCAAGAGATAAAAAAGTGAATATAGACATAAATTGTGTATTTTATCCACATATACATTTTTTTGTACAGTAAAAGTTGATTTATCTCTTAGGGTTTACCAATTATACGAAAGTCATCAAGCGTAAACAGGACTACATGGGCTACAGCCAGAAAATTCAAAATATACATTTCATTTGTCATAAAAATATCTTAAACATATGGCATTTAAATCAAACTCTTAGAGTCATTTTAAAGAAAATCAAAGTTTTCAAAACATTTTCTATGTAAAGAGCAGTTTAGGGTGGAGAAATTTTCTTCAAAATCTTCGTGCCACATCCTTGAAAGATCTTAAACTTAAATATCAACTTTTCGTTTTTGAGTTATGCTGTTCACAGACAGACGCAGACGCAGATCCTTTTCTAAAAATGCTATTTTTGGATTTAGGGCCTCGTGCCAAGACCTGTACCTAACCCCACTCTGCCTGCATACTCTCTTGTATGCAGGTGCCTTTTTTAGAGTTACCCACTAACATCAGGTTTGCTTCGGCGGTACCTGACATAACAGCACCCGACTTTCCCTTCCATCCTCGTAGAGTAGACATAGTGCATGGTAGGGGAGGCGATGTATATCCCTTTCGGATGATCGTCACCTGGGCTGGCGGAGGTGGGGCCAGTCAAAAAATTAAATTAAAAAAAAATAAATAAATTAAAAAAAAATTAGGGGGCCTGAAAACATATATTTCCAGTGAAATCTCGACATCGAATTTTTGAGTGGAATATTTACTATACGCAGTAGAGAAAGTAATAAACATAACTTTGGGCCGCTTCTGTGGTGTGGAGGTAGCCTCTCTGCCTCACATTCAAAAGGTCCCAAGTTCGAATCTCGGTTACGGTAAGTTACCCGGATGTTTTTCCGGCGTTTTCCCTTACTCTGAAAACATGAATGTCTGGTAGCTTTAAGCTCTATGGGTCATACACTCATTTGGGCAACATTCCATTCAAATATGGCCCTATATGGTCTTTTGTTTCCTCCTTTCATTGCTGTGCCGTTCCAAGGCTAGTTGCATTTTTCCATCCTCTTCTTGGTGGACCCAGGTCACGCTTCCCAACAGGTTGATAAAAATATGTTTGTCTTGGTAGTCTGTCAATGGACACTCTTTCTACATGATTCTGCCAATTCCTTGATAGTCCTTAATTTCGTCTGTAATATTATTTATATTTAGATTCCTCCTTATTTTGCTGCTTTTCTTTTTGTCTCTTATTGTTATCTTTTCAAATGATCTGAGGAATCTCGTCTGTGCCGCTTCTATCCTTCTGCGGTCCTGAACTCTCATGGTCGATGTTTCATTGCCGTATAACAGTACAGATTTTGAAAGAACTTTGTGAAACATAATTTGTACATACTTTGTCATATTTCTTTCATAATGTTTCCTTGTACTTCCATTTGCCCTGTTGTATTTTATAATTCGTAATATTTCGATATATCTAACAGATTAAATGACGCTAAACTTGAACAAGAACAAGAAAAAGGAGGTACACTAAGGCTTAGTGTTTTTTTTTTTTTTTTACTTCCCTTTGTTATTACAAGTGTTTCCTCGCTTACGCGTATATCATCGGGAAGACCAAAAAACACAGTGTCATGAAAAACAATAATTGTAAATAGCTGCTAGTGTGTGTGCTAAAATGCTGGTTATTATACTGTCCTCAAAATTATGGAACACCCTACAGAAACCTTAGAGGCCAATGATGCATGTCGAAACTAGATTTAGTATTGAAGATATACTTAGAGATACAGCACATCCAAAAGCAATATCGTCAGGGAACATATTTTGGCGAGGATTACAAAAGCAAATGTCCAGGGTTAAATGGACAAAAAAGAATGAGGTCAGGAATACAGGGTGAAAAGGTGACACGGTACAAGAAAACACCTACGTTTATTATGCCATAAACAGGCAGTAAAGCATTGGCTATCCGTGGAGCCAAGCACGGTTCATTGTATGGAATCATGGCTGTCTTTGTTCGCCGAACGTAAAAGTTATTTATTGCTAGAGAGAAACATAAAGAAGGCTTTTATTGGACGCGATCGTATGGCATAAACAAATGACGGGAGATGTGCTGTTATGTGTTGTTCCCTGGAGGAACCTCGTGGCCTTTATCAGCATGAGGAAGGAAAAACTGCCTTAATTTCTTGTAGCAATGCCACAGTTCTGTACATTACAAAAGCACGGAGTTGAACTGAATTCTCATTATGCTGCTAATATATACTTACATTAATAACAAACTGATTTTGTAATGTAAGATTTAAATGATGTAAATGTAATAAATGATTTTGTAATGTTGACGAAGTATAAATACAAATTCATTATATTCAATTTGTCTGGCAGATGCAAGTTCTTGAAGGTTAGTCAGATTTGCATTTGCGACTGTTCAGAGCACGATGGCCTTTCATGTTTTTCATTCCAAAATCAGCATCCTCAATTCCTCTTTTGTCTTCGTCTTTGCAGATGAACCATTCATCATAATAATGACATCTGGTATGCCCTTCTGTTGCATCATCTCTTCCAGTACATCTCTTCGCAAGTAGTTTATTCTCATGCAATGTCCTAATCCATTTCCTTTGTTCTTCGTCATTTTCAACATTGTTATTTGTTCTTACAGCGTCCAGTAAAATTACTCCATTTCATCATTTCGCAGAGATCTTAAGTAGATCATAAAAAGTCGGCCACAAAACAGCAAACAGGTGATCTTATTTTACATTGGTCTGCAGACACGTTTATCTCAGCACCTATTTTCCTCCAGTTATTTTCATATATATTCTACTTTATAAAGCTTTGAATTTTCAAATTCTTATTTATACTTCACGAAAGGGGAAGTGGTTAATGTTTCCTCCTTTGTAGTTATTTCAAAGCCATCGCACAGAATTACTCTGTTAAAAATTCGATGCGCACTCATGTGACTTTCTCTACTGACTCAAAAACTACTTTAAAAGCTTCTATATACTTATATTCATCGAGATAGGCATTTGTAAACTATTTTTATTATGTTTTCCGTGAGTATAATGAGAAGAGAAGAATACAGCAGTTTAATAGATAGTAAATTTTTTAAGAGCCGATCGCTATGTAATGGCTTTGACACTCCATTCTCTTTGCATGTCCAGGACACAAAAAATGAAATACTTTCCCAAATAGGAAGTCAAAGTATTGGAAAATAGAAGTAAATAACAAGGAATATCTTGGAAATAATTCACTACACAAAAATGTATTTGACATAAATTGTGTGTTTTAACGAGGTCTACATTTCTTGTACAGCAAGATTTTATCTATCTCTTACAGTTTATCAGTTATGCAAAATTAATGCAGAATGAAGAGGTCTTCTAAGAACACTCCCAGAAAGATGAACATTTCATTTGACATGAAAATATCTTAAAGATATTACATTTTAATCAAAATCGGGAGAGCTATCTTTGACAAAATAAAAATTTTTGAATTCTTGAAAGATGCTGAACTTAAATACCAAGTTTGGTATTTAACTGAATCTTCGTTTTCGAATCTTCAACAGACAAATACAGATTTGTCTAAAAATGCTCTTTTTGGATTTATGAAGACTCAAAAACTGTACACATTTCCGCTGAAATCTCGATATCCGATTTTGGGTGGAATACAATACTAGTAGAAGGGGAAAAAAATGACAATTTCTTTACCTGCTGTATCGTTTCACCAAATGTGTAAATATGAATAATTGAAAGCTTATCTAAATTAACAAGAAACAGATAGAGTAACACGTTTTTGTAAGAGAAGTTTGAAAGTCACGTGAGTGTAATTCAGATGATTTTTGTCCATTATTGTCCTATTTTCTTCTAGTATACTTATCAAGGTGGTTTTATTACACACTACTGCACAGGGATTTCCTAACACTTGTCTGACGAACGAAAAGCCTGCATGTAAATTGATTCCGTTTAAGCCTTTAATGCCCACGAGGCTTCGGCTACGAGAGGAATCCCGCTATTGCACATCTGCAAATCAAATTAAGAAGCCTAGAGTATGCAATTAGCACACCACTACTGCAACTCTGCTGGAAATGGAACAAAGATTTCAGACATTATCATTAGGGCGCCTTTTAAAATGTTTTAACTGACGCGTATTAATAACGCGAGTTATCAATGTCAAGTTGGCAAATAAAGCACTGGCATTTGTTTTCATCTAGATATGGAATTTAATAGTACATAGTTTGCCGTAATCAAGAAGTACCAACTGTGCAGAGAGAGAAAAAAAAGGCTAGCAATACTTACGATCACAAATAAATATCAAAGCACTAGAAACTGTTAGATATCTTCGACATCAACATTTCACCGTAAATACATTTAATAAGAGGAAACATAGCATCACAGGAAAATCTCATGCGTCACCTCATACAAATTTTACTATCGTTTAGTTTCATGTATTTTTTTAATAAATTCACAAAAATATTGTTTTTGTCTATTTGTAGTAAATTTCACCCAAATATTTTCAATACATATTTTAATGCAGCTGCATGAATGATTTTAAAAGTAGTTGAAATGATGAAAATGTAAGCGAACAGCTGAAGGTCCAAGTTAGAATAAAGTTATTTAACATAAACTGCTTTATTTTAACGAGATGTACATTTTTACTTTCTCTACTACGTTTAGTAAAGTAGAGGAAGTATTGTATTCCACCCCAAAATTCAATGTCCAGATTTCACCGGAAATATATGTTTTGAGGCCCCCTCAACCCGCCCCCCAAAAGGAGTTTGTGGACAGTATACATAAAAAGCGAAAAGTTGGTTAAAAATTGGTATTGAAGTTTAATGTCTTTCAAGGATGCAACACGAAGATTTTGAAGAAAAGTGCTCCACCCTAAATCACCCGTTACATGGAACATTTTTCGAATATATTGATTTTCTTGAAAATGGCTTTAACGATTTTGATTAAGATGCCATATGTTTGAGATATTTTTATGACAAATGAAATGTGTATCTTGAATTTTGTGGTTATAGTCCATGAAGTCCTATTTACTCTGGATAACTTTTGCACAACTGGCAACCCGTAAGATATAAACCAAATCTTATTATGCAAAAATGTAGATCTTGCTAAAGCACACAATTTATATCTGAATAAATTGTTTTTTGTAGGGTGAACCATTTCGGAGATATTTCTCGTTATTTGTGTAAATTTTGGAGAACATCTATCAAATGTAACTTCGTAACTCATTTTTATGTGTTAATTGTGCAAAGAGAACATAATTTGAAAGCTTTAAAAGATTTGTCTATCGCTCAGAGCCTGCTGTATTCGCATATTTCCGTTAGACGTGCAAGAAAAAGAGCAATAAGATAATTACTGCAAATGTTTATCTCAACTAACACGAAGAAGATAGAAAAATAAGAGTTTGTAAGAATGGTTAGTACAAGAGTAGAGAAAGCCATGTGAGTGCAACACATCAGATTTTTTACTTTCTCTACTGGTAAGTAGGGGAAGTATTGTATTCCACCCAAAATTCGATGTCGAGATTTCACCGAAAATGTGTTTTGAGGCCCCCTGAATCCAAAAAAAGCATTTTTAGAAAAAGGTCCATGTATGTGCGTCTGTGTGTCTGCCAGTCTGTGGACAGCATAACTCAAAAACGAAAAGTCGGTTAAAAACCAAAGTTGGTATTTAAGTTTAATGTTTTTCAAGGATGCGACACGAAGATTTTGAAGAAAATAGCCCCCCCCCCTAAACTACCCTTTACATGGAAAATTTTTCGAAAATTTTATTTTCTTGAAAATGGCTGTAACGATTTTGATTAAAATGTCATATGTTTGAGATATTCTTATGACAAATGAAATGTATATCTTGAATTTTCTGGCTATAGCCCCTGTAGTCGTATTTACTCTGGACGACTTTTGTATAACTGGTAAACCGTAAGAGATAGACCAAATCATACTGTACAAAAATGTAGATCTTTGTAAAATACACAATTTATGTCTCAATAAATTTTCTTGTAGGGTGAACCATTTCGGAGATATTCCTTCTTATGTGTGTGAGTTTCGGAAAACTTAAAACTTTAGCGAAATGCAACAACGTTGTTCATTTTTTTATATGTTAATCGTGCAAAGAGAACGGAATCTCAAAGGTCAAAAAGATTTGACTGTCGCAGAAAGCCTTCTGTATTCTAATATCTCCCTTGCACCTACAAGGAAATAAGCAATAAGATAATTTGTACGAAGGTTTATCTTAACTAACATGGAGATATACGAATAAGAGTTTGTTAGAATGGTTAGTACAACAGTAGAGAAAGTCATGTGAATGCAACACATCAGATTTTTTAAACTTTTTGCTTTGCAGGGCGCCGGGGTAGCTTCCTTCCGCTTATCGTACTGAAATCCGTGATTCCATTCCCAGCTATGGTGTGGCCCCTATCCAGACCTTCACCTCGTGACTTCCGCTTTTCTTTTAGGAAGGCCGTTGGATATGCAGTTAGAAGGAGACAGCTGTATGTATACCCGCTCTCTCCCCTCAACCTCACCACTAACAATTCAATCCTGCTGCGCGAATCCATAACTTTCTGTGTGCAGCAGTACATCTGTGTTACTTATTATTACTGCTTAGTTAACCTCCATAACGTACATCCTCACTTTGGAATTGACGATTTTTCTAAAATGTTCAACTATTTTATTGTTATGTTATATAATAGCCCTGGCTTTCTAGTTTTCAAAAATGTTTCGTTTGCATACTAATTGTTACCAGTAGTGCATTTAATTTAACCATTTGCACAATCAGGTCAGCCTGTGAACATAATACAGTAGAAATGTCTTTTCAATATTTCTGGATATTAAAATGTTCAGCATTTTTACCTTTTTTAATCCTAAGGAAGCACTCTTAAAATAATTGAGTTTCAAAGCATTGTACGTACTCAGAGAAACAAATTGGCGTATTAAAATCTGAACGATCTACATTTTATAGAAGCTATAGAATTTGAAACAAATATGACATTTTCAATTTTCCACTTTTTAATGGTTACCCAAAATAAGTGTTGGTAGTGCAAATATTTCTAGTTTATTATATCAATCATTAGCGTAAAATTATAAAAAATTCTGGCTAAAAATATAGGTTTTTGTTCCCAACGTGAATATGTATCTTAAAGTTACAACCATCGCTTTCTTATGTTTGTAGTGCAAACCTTTTGGGAATCTTATGGCAATGCACCTGTGAAATCAGATGAAAATCTTTGAAAAGAGCAACATTAAAAGCTTTTGCTTTTCAGTGCGGTCATAGTCCATACTTCCATTTGGCTCCGTTGATTTACCAATATCGACAATATGTACCACTCTATGCGGCAGTCTTAATGTTTTTCTCAACGTTTTTAAAAGCATTTTTCATTAGATAAAATGCTCTAGGTGGCAAAATGTTCGACCAATTATCTTCTAATTTTCAGCAAAACTTCGCGGATATTTGCTTAAGGAACTCATATAGTCAGTTTTGAAGAGTTATAATTACGTGAGTTTTATGTCTTTTTATAGCCTGATATTCATTGAATAAAAAATGCTAAAATGCTTATCTGCATTTTCTGGCATAGCTTCATTTCAGTTTTATAATAGTCTGTTAAATCATTATAAAATCCTCAAGAGGATGTAAAAAGTGAGACATTTTTAATTAACACATTAATTAAATTCACAAAAAAGTTAATATCTCTGATAAAAATGCAAATTTTATTATATTGTATTAGATTATATTGTTATCACGACGTGATAAACATTTCAGATTGGAAATACTGTGTTTTTAGGTTTTGAAGCCGAAATTGTGAACGCCATAATTATGGATATAATACTGCATCACACGGCGGAATTAAATAATCAGAAAATGTTAAAATCGTTACATGTATAAAGCTACAGAATCTGGAGTATTAGTTGTGGTTAAGATTGTCAGAAGGGACACGTAATGTTGCTAGCAAGTCATTAGTGGTAAATTCCAGGTAGTCAGCCTGATACATAGTAATACCGGTTTTCCTGGAAATCGTTCAGTGCCGGCGTTGAGCCGGAAAACAAGGGATGGTCGTTTCTTCGAAACCCTGTTGCTAAATAGGAAGTGAAAGGTATAGAGAGCGTCATGACGCACAGGGACTTGCCTGCGAGAACCCGGAGAGAAAGGGTCGTTTAGACTTGCCTTCCAGAACCCGGCGGGTCAGTACACTCGTCGCCCAAATCTCCGAACGAGCACTTCAGTCACGGGACTTGCATTCCGGATCCTCGAGTGTGAGGACACATTATATTTAATAGTAACAATCTTCGGTATTAGTAAAGACACAGTCACGACTTAACGTTGTTAATAACGATCGGAAAATCTTACGCAGTCTTATTTTGGTGAGAATAAAAGTATTCAAACGAGAGTTCTGGTTTCATTCGCAAACGCCCACGCATACCCTGAGGTTAAAATCACATGCCAGAGCAGCCGGAGCAGAAATCACCAGAAAGCAGCATTCCGCGTAGGATAGCGGAAAGGAGGAGCGACGAGACCGCATCAGTTTTTAATACACCATAAGCAAACAGATTATTAAAGATGGAGAGAATCGTAAGAGTTCAACAGCTGAAAGTAGAGGCATGGAATCGCACCAGTATATGGTTTATGTTGGTAAGGAAATACTAAACAGCCTCTGTTACGCCCGCTTGGTTCCAGCACTTCAATGTTTGTATTTTCCTACGCTCCTGAGCCGAAACCTACTCGTGTTCATAGGTTAATATTTTAGTGACAGACCAATACAGGCCGGGCGCATCCAGGGGCTGGTGAGGACAATCGTAGCGAATCATGCCTTTCAGTCATTCAGGTGAAATATTGCCGCTCACTGGGCCTGACCTTTGTTCATAGTTTAATGCATGTGCATTGGGAGTGGGTGAGTGAGGGAGTGTAAGGGCCCGTCGACAGCAAGGTCATTTGGCTCATGTGTCGGTATTATAACTTTAATTTTTTGTTAGTAGCTGGACTCTACAGCTACGCTATGATAATAGAATAAGAACTGCTTGAAGAGCAGCAAATCGAAGAAAAACCTGATTAGCCAACTTATCAGCCAGATCAAGCATTGAAATAAAATATTAAGGTAAATTGAGAGGAACAACATTTCCAAGCGAACAGTGGAGAATATTGTATGTCCTCATTATGTTCTTCTGAAGATTTATTCAAATTCTCAGAAAAGAACAGTTTGACAGAGTTAGGACAAAATTGAGCGAAAGAACAGCAATGGGAGGATATTTGCTCATAAGCAGCTAAAGCAATTCAAATTTATCTTTATGGAAATAGCAAAAATTTAACCTGTTTTATGGTTTTTTAGAGGGCTCTCAAAGGGTTGCAACTGATGCTGAACCATTTAATGACAACTGACAGTGCAGTTTGAAAAGTACAAGAAGAAAACTGCAGAGAATGAGATAGGATTTTTATGAGCAATTCGAATAAATGATTAGCAAGATGGTTTAGGTTATGCTTGGGCAGAATATCTAGACAAGATAAGTGTGCCCACCTCTTTGGTGTGGGGGTAGCTTTCTGGCTTACATTCAAGAGCTCCCGAGGTAGAATCTTGTTTAGAGTGAATTATTTGGCTAAGGTATTTTTTCGGGTATTCTCCCATCCTGAAAGATGAATGTCGGGGTAGCATTTGAGCATGCTTTCATTCATTGTCCGATATTATGTAATCGGTTACAAGAAGTTGAGCTCTAGAAAAATATCTTATGTGTTGTACTCACATGACTTTCTCTACTCTTGTACTAACCATTGTTACAAACTCTTATTCCCCTGTCTTCTCAATGTTAATCGAGACAAATATTTGTAGAAATTATCTTATTGCTGATTTTATCGTGCAAGGGAAATTTAGGAATGCAGTAGGCTCTGAGAGATAGTTAAATCTTTTAAAGTTTTGAGATGCCATTCTCTTTGCACAGCTAACATATAAAAATGAATAACGATCTTCCACTTCCGGAAAGTATAAATATTGCAAAACTCACACAAACAACGAGTAATATCTCCGAGATGGTTCACTCCACAAAATACATTCATTTGGACATAAATTGTATGTTTTAACGATATCTACATTTTTATAGTATGATTTGGTCGATCTGTTACGGTTTACTAGCTATGTAAAAGTCATCCAGAGTAAACAGTACTACGTGGGCTATAGCCAGAAAATTCAAGATATGCACTGTCTTAAACATATAGCATTTTATACAAAATCATTAGAGCCATTTTCGAGAAAATCAGAATTTGCGAAAACTTTTGCATGTAAGGGGTAATTTAGAGTGGACACATTTTCTTCAAAATCTTCGTGTCGCATCGTTGAAAGATATTAAATTCAAATAACAACTTTGGTTTTTAACCAACTTCTCGTTTTTGAGTTATGCTTATGCTGTTACGCGCACACACACTTTTTTTTTCTAAAAAATGCTTTTTTTTATTCATGGGACCTCAAAACAAGTTTACGGTGAAATCGCGACGTCGAATTTTTGGGTGGAATACAATACTTCCTCTACTTACTAAACGTAGTAGAGAAAGTAAAAAGAACAAAAAGAGAGTAGTATATAGCCCATTTTCTAAGTGGGACTTCAACTTTCATAACATGCAGATAAGTCGTTCTGAATTTATCGGTAATATCAAAGTAACTTCGCTGTATCACTTGCTATAACTTGATTAGAACTGTCATTGAAAACAAGAATCATATTTCCGTTACATTCTGTATATAACTCGGCGTTTTCCCTTTGTTACTACAAGCGAAAACCATATGTAAGCTAGTTACAACTGTGAATAAATCGTAATTCCAAAATGCGGAAATGAAAAGTGCGAAGAAGGGCTTCGAAGTCCACTATAATATCTGATAACATATTTTACCATTTTTCGATGTTAAATTTTATTTTAACATAAAATTTTCACCTCAGAGTAAATGCTTGGTAGATTCTGAGGTTGGCAAGAAGTCGTTAATCACTGGGTGTTTAAAATACACGTGTAATGCTATGAGATCCTATCGCCTTCTTACGTCGATAAAATAAAGTGTTAACACGACACCCGTACACAGACATGCGACGTTCTAGTGTTTATTTGCCCTCAACGACTCACGAGAGGTAACAACAAAGTTGCAAATAATTACTGCAAGTTAAGCAACCTTTATTGAAAGATATATTCTACAATGTAATGTAGCACAAATGCATTCGTAGTGATACAGTCTTTGTAAACAATTGTCTATATACTCCAACAATCGTTCTACTTCTGTGGATAAACAAGATGGAGACTATTTACTTTAATCAATGCGGCTGTTAATCTAAGGTAGGTCTGGGGAACTGCAGAACAGCCTGAGCGACCCTCATTTTTTTACCTACTGAACATACAGCTATCAGTAGTAAGGCCGTGAGCTGGCTGCACTCATAGAGTACTAGCTCCCAAGGCCTGATCTAAGGCTTTTGGCCAGTGTTGCCAACACAAGCTCAGTTGCCGGTTTCAATGTTAAAATTCGCTGTAAAACATATCTCCGCCCATAACTTGTTTGACCAAACTATCGATAGTCGTACATCAGGTGTAGGGGTCCAGAAAGAAGCACTAATAAAGAAACATGTCATTCGAATACATCCGCCCTCAAACCAAACCTTAAATTAATAAGCATCATTCGAGAATAATGAACAAATTGTGGAATCCAGAGTCTACAAGAGAATGTACAAATATCTTCCACTCCATCTCTGATAACATCCGTTGTTTACACCTGTTACTTCATCCATTTCATTCGTCCCTCATCGTTCAATATGAAAGTATTACATTATAAAAATAAACAATTTCATCAGCTTTTAATTTTAATAATTGTGTTTTCAGTAACTGTACGTTTTAAATTTCCTCATTAAATTTTGTTCAATGAAGTGCATTCTCATCATTTTTGTGAATAATACAAAATAGAAGCTGAAAATAAATCTGAAAAAGTAACTGTTTAGGATTACGTTACATAAACTCAGTTATTTATGGAATGAAACTATTAAAAATAGAATTTTATTTTGCACAATTCTTAAGACATTTAACAATAAAGATATGCTAGTTGTGATAATTCGGTGAAGTTTAGAGGGTTTTGCTTGGCAAAAATGTAGTTTTACTCGCAGTTGTAAGGCTTTTGAACTGTTTATAAAGTGAAAAATGAGTAGGCCTTGATAAGCTCTTTCTACTTCCAACGTGACCCCTAGCAGGAAGAGCTGACGGGAAACCCAAATGTTGACCAGACCCAGACTACGATGTGCGCTAGCGAGGACGGGATCTCTAATTCTGACGCCGGCTAGCTCTGCATAAACCACCCGCAACCTGGGTGTCCTGTGACGGCTCCCAGCAGTTTTATCAAGCCCAGGGCAAAATTTTTAGAACGCGTCAAATTCACCGCCATAACCTGGCAAAATTTAATGCACTTGGGTTTTAGAATCAGGAAAAACCGATTGGCTATATTTACATTACAAATTTAATAAACTTCCTTCCATTATTTTCAGTCACCTCCTAACATACAAATTGAAACTCTCTGTCCTACACAGACAAAACGTTTTCTTAAGGAACCACCCCCCCTCTCCCCCACCCCCCCTCTCCCCCTCCCCCCGCAAAAAAAAAAAATACTGTAGGCTACCGTGCAGCTCTTATAACTAGACTTTGAACCTATTGCCAAATGAGGCAATTGCAAGCGATAAAACTGTTCTTTTGCAAGAATTTAACGAGCAATTTTTTGGTTGCTTAGAATATGAATGTATTAGACGCTTGTGGTTTTACTTCATTGGGCCATGACTGGACTAGCAGAATTACGTCACTACATTTCGCACCGTAACCTGTCTTTATCGTTAACTACGGCCAGCACAGTGACAGCACACAACACACTGCCTAGAGTGCATAGTGTCTCGTGTTCACTAGTTCCACACAGTAAAATACCTATAAAATATTCACATATTGCTGAACTTATACAAAAATCTGGAAGTGAATATTTTACTGCAAATGGGGGATAACATCGAATGCAAGTTATGCTACAACTTTATCTAGAAGTTCGTGCTTCGAATGTACTTAGCCCCATGTGACAGACTGACCCTCTTCCACTCTGCAAACTTTCGTTCTCTGTATGAAGGTTCGTTCTCCACTTATGAGGTATGAGGTATTGTAACGGAGGGAGACACCTCGGCTACTGCAGGTTACTAATCCCCTGGGAAGCAGAGATGAGGTGAAGGGATACCACAAACCCGGCATAGGACGGCGAAGACAGCGTCACAAAGACGTGCGACTCCATTAACTACTTCTACCATATCTTCAACCCCTTATGTTTAAATCATCCGGGGAAAATATTATAAAACTATGCTATAGAACTTGACAAAAATCAGTTAATCTTACATCTTCCAAAACTACTCAACCCTTATTTTCCATCATATAGTGCCTCGAAAGTTTTCAAACTACATATAATCTTTATTTTCAAGCCGTTGAGTGTTTTAATAGTCTCTACATTTTTGCAATACTATTTGTCTGTATTTTGGGTCTGGCAGTTATAATTGCACAAAGTTTAGTCAAGAGTGAAGAGAAATGAAGAGTTATTTGAGAACATTTCAAGATATACCTATTCATGTAAACACCAAAATTTTTTTTTATTTTAACCGAAACCATATTGACATTCTGATAGAGTATTAGAAATGTTCAAGATAATTTCACCAAATTCTTGAATATTCATCCGACTTACGCTGTACACAGACCAGAGTGGATGCGTCCTTTTTGTTTCTTTGGATGAAGGATACAGGGGGACCTTAAAATGTTCACGTCTGGCCATATCTCGATATCGACCTTTTTTTTTTTGTGAGGAATACAATACTTTCTCAACAGTTGAGAGACAGAGACAGAGAGAGAGGAAGACACAGAGAGAGAGATAGAGAGAGAAACAGACAGAGAGACAGATTATTGTTTTTGGGCACTAGCTTTGATGAACTTAATAATGAAATGCATAAGTTATATTCCAGAGATTAACAGAGTTCCTTAAAATATATAAATAAAAGTTTCTCTTGAAATTTGAGCAAACCACAAAGAAACAAAAAACTGTGTGGAGTTGGAAGAGGAAATTTGAAACTCCATTCCCAGCCGAGCAGACGACCAAAGTGAAGAAAAACGTCTCCAATTATTTAAAAATGGGAAATGAGCCCTGAAGGGTTTTCTCTAGAATTTCGGAGCTTAAGTTACAAACAGCAGTTGAGGGCCTGAGGGCGTGTGGCCCATTCTTTCTTTGCTGCTGCTCTTGACCCACTTTTTGCTTTCCACTAACCTGTCATTCAGAAACTCTGACAATGCCACATGTACAAACTTCATGTTTTTGTTAATGAACTAACCGCCAGTTTACGCAAAGGAACAAGTTCTATTCATTCTGTGGTTGCGAATATTCATTCAGTTATTCAGTGTTACGTACTTCACAGTATAAACTGCCTTACAGTTACAACCTTTCCATGGATCTTGAAACTAAATTATCTTCATAGACCAGCGATGTCCAACGTTTGCGAAAGAGAGGAGTTTGGGTTTACCTCCTTCCAACATACTTTGCCTCTCTTTAACCCCCTACCGTGCCTTGTGTTGCAGCGTTGGGTTGGTGGCCTATACGATACGCTGCGTTTGATTTAGGAAAGTACTTGCAAATCTTATGCGATAAATATCTGTTCATTAGCGACTTCTTGCTACTGCTTACGTTTAAGAAGTCTATCAATATTAGACATAGCCTTAGAAGATACGCCAAGTGATAGTGCGCAACATATTGTGATACAGACTTTCAATATAATTCAATTTGGAAAATGAATAAATATTTTGTTTAACGACACTGTCAATTTCCAGGCGTGACCGATGTGCCGCAATTTTCTCCCGCAGGAGTTTTTTACATGCCAGTAAATCTACTGACATGGAACTGTCGTTTTTAAGCACACTTAAAACACAATCGGTCTGGGCCGGGTTTGAGCGCACGACCTTGGGATCAGTAGGCCAGCGTCTAACCAGTTGAGCCACCTAATCTAAACCCCGGCGCGACAGCCCAGCCACTGTATCCCCCACCTCTACCGTCATTGGTGGGTTGCAGTACTGGAGGATAGGACGTGGTCATCGCCCCGATCCCTCCTGGCCAGTTATGCGGTCTTCTCGACCTGGAATTGAGCCACCTAGACGGACAAAATTCAACTTGGAGAAACTCTATTGGCAAATATTGCCTGACCATGCACGCATCACTGCAGATAACCTACACACTATGAACACACAAGAATACTATCACTTAACGTCTGCAGCTCACTGCGAGAAGAAACAAAACAGTCGCGTTATACTACACCTTGACCTTGCGTCTGTATACACTTGCAAGGCAATGCTTCACCAGTTTACAGAGTCTTACATTGCTTTGTTTACGACTCCTGCTTCTAGTGGCAGTTATTTGCACATTTGATGGGCGTGCTGTACTTCTGACGTCATTCATACTCTGCGTCCAGCTAACCTGTATCGCATGCGAGCGCACATCCCTCCGGCCTTTAGTTATCTCATACAAATTGAGATCTCCTTGTGTGGTTTACCGGGAAAATCAGTGAGTTGGGGAATTCAATGTCGTGTCGGCATGTTGGCCATGATAGCTTAGAGGTTAGAGCAGCCGGACGCTAACCGGTAGATCCGTGGTTTAAATCCCGGTCAGGGCATTGACAATTCTAACTTTACCTTCGCTTTGGTACCATGGTTATGTAATAATAAAATCTATATAATTCACACATAATACATCAAATCTTAACATACGGAACGAAAAGAGGCGAAGCTGGTGAGGAAGAAGATCCCCAACTGTCAGGCCACCAAGATACATCGTTTAAAAAAATCTTATGTGTTAAACTCACATGACTTTCTCTACTCTTGTACTAACCATACTTACAAACTCTTATTCCTACAACTTCGTGTTAGTTGAAATAAACATTTGCAGAATTATCGTATTGTTTACCTTCTTGTAGGTACAAGTATAATATGGGAATACAGTAGACTTTGAGCGATAGTAAAATCTTTTAAAGCTTTTAAATTCCGTTCTCTTTGCTCGGTTAACATAAAAAGATGAATAACGATGTTCCATTTGACAAAAGTATAAGTTCTGCACAACTCACACAAGTAACAAGGAACATCACCGAAATTGTTCACTTTACAAAACATTATTCAGACAAATTGTGTGTTTTAGTAAGATCTATAGTTTTGCTTTCTCCACTACGTTTAGAAGAGGAAGTATTGTATTCCACCCAAAAATTCGATGTCGAAATTTCACCGGAAATATATGTTTTGAGGCCCCCTGAATCCAAAAACGCATTTTTAGAAAAAGGTCCCTGTGTGTGTGTGTTTGTGTGTGTGTGTGTGTTTGTGTGTGTGTGTGTGTGTGTGTGTGTGTGTGTGTGTGTGTGTGTGTGTGTGTGTCAGTCTCTGGACAGCATAACTCAAAAACGAAAATTCGTTTGCCATTTTCAAGAAAATCAATATGATCGATAAATTTTCCATGTAAAGGGTAGTTTAGGGTGAATGAATTTTGTTTAAAATCTTCGTGTCGCGTTCTTGAAAGAAATTAAACTTAAATACCAACTTTGGTTTTTAACCGACTTTACGTTTTTGAGTTATGCTGTCCACACACACACACACACACACACACACACACACACACACACACACACACACACACCACACACACACAAACACACACACACACAAACACACACACACAAACACACACACACACAAACACACACACACACGTACCTTTTTCTAAAAATACTTTTTTTTTTTGGATTCAGTTGGCCTCAAAACATATATTTCCGGTGAAATCTCGATATCGAATTTCTCTACTTTACTATACCCAGTAAAGAAAGTAAAGATATGAATTGTTACCATTTCTCGGAAAAATAATAAGAATATGAAATGGTCAATATAGAATATACGAGAATATCGTACACTTAATTCGTTTGACATTGGTGAACTGAGCAACAACGCGGTCGTCGAGTGCTTTTATTTTATTCACATGATTCAGGAGAAACTTAAAGCTTTGTACACGCATTCACTTGCCACAGGCAAATATGCATGCACCGAGCTGGAGGTACAACTGAGCACGTTTACTAACACGACACAATATTCCAGACCAATGTGCAACACATTTAGCCGTGTGTAAGAGGGCAATAAATCCTGGGCCAAACTTTTTAATATTTATGTCCAACATCAAACTGTGTTTGGAGTGGTTGGAGTTAGCTCACAAAGACATAACAATTAAACCACAGAGACAACGTTTTAATTGCGATCTCGTGTTTTACCGCGGTTTCCGATACACATACAAACATAGTTAACATTCAGAAAACGCTACTGTTAAAACAGATTCTGCAAGGAACGAAAAATAATGCATGTTTTTGCACTAACTTGATTAGCAGGAATTTAATTCCAAGCGCGCGTGTACATTACGTTCACTGACCAATAGATACGAGCTCATTTCGACGCTTTGGCATGCAGTATTTAATTTCTCTTAGTGAATCATTAAACAAGCATATTTCCGCTCCATGGCTATGAATACTAACTGCAATTAACTCTGCCAAATTCTGTTTACGTGCCGGGACGAAACACTCTTGGGCCCACTACAACCGGATTACAAGCTTGCGTATACTACCATATACTTTTCACTTTCTAACTGCATTGTAATGTAAGTATAATTCGTTTATTTTGGAATAACGAGCATAAATAATGCCTCTGTGAGATTTTGATCATATGCAAAACATATAAAACTCATTCACTAGCTTAGTAATAAATAGAGATTGTAGGAGGTGGTTTTTACTTTCTCTACTGGTAAGTAGGGGAAGTATTGTATTCCACCCAAAAATTCGATGTTGAGATTTCACCGGAAATATATGTTTTGAGGCCCCCTGAATCCAAAAAAAGCATTTTTAGAAAAAGGTCCGTGTGTGTGTCTGTGTGTCAGTCTGTGGACAGCATAGCTCAAAAACGAAAAGTCGGTTAAAAACCAAAGTTGGTATTTAAAATTAATATCTTTCAAGGATATGACACGAAGATTTTGAAGAAAATAGGCCCACCCAAAACTACCCTTTACTTGGAACATTTTTTGAAAATTTTGATTTTTTTGAAAATGGTTCTAACGATTTTGATTAAAATCTCATATGTTTGAGATATTTTGATGACAAATGAAATGTATATTTTGAATTTTCTGGCTATAGCCCCTGTAGTCGTATTTACTCTGGACGACTTTTGCATAACTGGTAAACCGTTAGAGATAGACCAAATCGTACTATACAAAAAATGTAGATCTTGCTAAAATACACAATTTATGTCTCAATAAATTTTCTTGTAGGGTGAACCATTTCGGAGATATTCCTTGTTATGTGTGTGAGTTTCGGAAAACTTAGAACTTTCGTGAAAAGGATCATCGTTGTCCATTTTTTTATATGTTAAGTGGGCAAAGGCAACAGAATCCCAAAGCTTTAAAACATTGGACTATCGCACAAAGCCTACTGTATTATAATATTCCTCTTGTACCTACAAGGAAATAACCAATAAGTTATACTAATATTTATCTTAACACGAAGAAGCTATAGGAATAAGAGTTTGTAAGAATGGTTAGTGCAAGAGTAGAGAAAGTCATGTGAGTGCAACACATCAGATTTTTTAAATTAAATTCCCCCACTTTTCTTTACACATGTTGTGTAGCTTTCTATACAATATTAATAGAAATAGTTATTTTGTACATATCCAATACTATCAAACGAGTCAATCTTCGAGCATGCACGCATGCATTTTATCTCTTAAGGCAATAATTGCCAAACTGATGCTAATGGCATTTGGAGCATATATATTTTTAATTAACGTCCTCCAACGTAGTGTCATATCGGACGGTGAATGAATGAAATGTGTGAAATGATGCTCAAATGAGCCCAAGGTTCATAGAGCTTTAAGTTACCCGACATCTGTCTTCTCAGGATAAGGGAAAACCTCGGAAAAAAACCTTATCCAGATAACTTACCCTAAGCGAGATTTGAACTTGCGACCTCTTGGACGTGAGGCAACACACTACCATGATGGTATATTATTCTTTTAGAGTAGGCTGCTAGTTTTTCTCGTGGTCATGCAAAGAGCATATAATTTCAAAGCCGCCTCATAGCCCCCAATTTACCTAGTGTACCCTTCTTATATTTACAACAAAGTGTGTAAGCTTTGGTAACAATAGTTACAGACGAGTGAGTAGAGAATATAATTTGAACTCAAAACATCCAGTTTTTAGATCTTACATAACAAAGGTTTATATGCAGAATATTTCAACAATTATTTTCAATTTAACAATATTTAAGAAGTTATATAAATTATTTATTCGTTTTTTTTGTTAGTGTTTAAAGCCCGCTTTTACTACATGCGGCACCGCAGGCGGTGACGCTGAAGATACATGGAATGAAGATGGAGCATCGGTGGAATGAGATGGCGGGGGAAACCGGAGAACCCGGAGGAAACCCGGTCCTGCACCACCTTGTGCACCACAAATTCCACATGTGGTCGCCTGGGATTGAACCCGGGCCGTTTTGATGAGAGGCGAATGAGAGGCCAAGGCGCAGCCCCATTTATTCAATATCGCAACCGGTTACCACAAATAAGATGACATGGCAAGTATAACGAAGAGTTTATGTACAGTTCTAATGAGTTTTAAAAGGTTTCAGTATAAGTAAGGAGTTATTTTGAAGTTGTGATTGTGAATAGTTCGGAAAAGACCTGAGTCTTTTCCCAGGGATATACTGAGGAAGCCAAGGCGAGAAAATGGGCTTTGTTGCCATAATAGTAGAAAAAAAACATGGAGGTCGTTAAGAATGATGGAGCAGGATTACGCCTGACCAGGAGCACGTTTATAACAATGTAACTAACGCGATAGCGCAATGGGTTTTACACAAACTAGTACATTTTGGTACCTTACAAAGTAATTAGAAACCTTAGGAGTGTGTGCAAAAACATGTGATAGCGTAAACAACACTTGTACTTAGATGTCGAAAGTTACATAAGCGTCCACTCACTGTATGTTTGCTCTTTGTTTTACGTAACACATTCCATCGTCTCCAAATGAACTTTTCATTTTAACAGCCTACCTACTTCATACACTACCAGCCTATTTCCTCCTATACATCGTTAGCCTAACATCTCATTACCAGGCATAGGAATTGCCTGGTAGCCGTGGTCGCCAGAGCGTGTATCTTTAACGCCCCGTCGCGCAGAACGTCGAGGGTACAAGTCCCGCCTCATGCATGAGTGTTTGTTTGTGTGTGTCTGAATGTACATAATACAAATATACATCATCCAGATGGCTAAATGGACCTTGACGACCAAAGGTTCCCCAAAGATAAATAATGAATAAATAAAAAGTATTAATCCCAGGACGAAAGGAATTATAATGGTTCAACTATCTCTGGACTGATCGAAGTGACGTCGCAGATAACAAACCACAGCTTATGTCTAATTCAGTCTGTTGGCGTTTTTCGATAGCACTCACCAGACCGTGTTTACGTGCCCGTCAATGACTCATGGTTGCTGTTCTTTGAATAGAGAAGTTGAGGGTAACTGCTTGAGCATTTTATGCCTGCTGATTACACTGCTAAACCTACAATGTTTTAATATTCTGTAAAGCCCCAGTAAAACTAGAGGAATCTCCGATTTTTAGAACATCACGCGCCATGCAAGTTGTACGGGAGGAAAGCGGAGAGAACAGAGGAAGGCGAGTATAAAAAGCAAGACAGATCTAAATGCGGATAGAGTCAAAAGAGGAGGGAAGAGTTAGGCAAAAACATCAAATTTAATACAATAACGCGAGGAAAGCTGCCGGTTCTGCTAGTTATAAATAAACTCCAATTTCCTCCAGCCCATTTATAGAAGAAAAACAGAAAGCCCATAGACTGGTTGCTTACGGATGGAGAACTGATAGAACCGGCAGTAGGGCACCATTCTTCTCGATGAGAACTTTAAATTCCTTTTTAGCTCATTGTTCAAGGATATGTTTTTTGCCCTTATTCCGAGTGTGCAGAGTGCCTTCCTTGGTAATGAAAACACAGTGTCACTGAAAGGAGGCTATTGTGAAAGACTGACTGCCATCCGAGCTTACTAGTCGGTCGATATGGTAGCTGGTTGATGGTCCCACAGAGGACATTCGAGCCAACTTCTCCTTTCCCGGTCCTCATTTGCTACTCCTCTTCAAGCACTTCTACTTCTTGTGATAAGCGCAAAAAGTAATGTGGTATATGAATTTATTAACACATGAAGCTGAATTGTCCACCTTATTCTTATCAAATTCAGTACTCGCGAAACTGCTTTCTCTACTACGTAGCTCGTAAGTTCAAGCCGTACATTAGTCCAAGTGCAAATAATTATATATTTATAAGATGTATTGTAGCAAACTGTAGGAGGGGCTTTAAGAAATAAATATAACTTCACTGGAAGGCAGCAGGACAATAGAAAGATGACAAGGAAGCAGCCACCACTTTAGCCCAGCCCACGCAGCAGCCGAACCAATAAACAAAGACCGGACCAATCGTCAAACGCCCACACATGCTAAGCGAGACTCTCACCGACTGGGTTGCAGCATGGGAGGCAGCCCTGACTCGTGCTCTCGAGGACGTCCAGTACACCACACATAACCTGCAAACAACGTTACCAGCCACAGTTCACCAAGAGCGCAATAGCCTCCATGACCACTTCAACAAGCAGCTGGAGAAAGTTGTCACCTACATAAATGACTCACGTATATACTTGTTCCATAAGTTGCTGGAAGAGATTCTACAAGGACACACAACAGCACTGGAGACCAGACTCAACCATATTGAGGACATTCTGACACTTCTCAGACTTCCGCTTCCTTCCACAGTTCCACACATGTTCTCCTCAAATCGCAGGTCAGTGTCAGGACATCCGCCATTGACCTGCCCAAGCCAATAACCCATCTTAACTCATCACAATCATCCGGTTTGCTTTGGCGGTACCGGACACCACACCACCCCTGTCCAAATAAATTGTGTCACCCCAGAAGAACTTTAATACAGTTAAAAAAAATAAAGGAGTACTAAAGTCACACCACTGAGGATGTTCGCCGCAGCTTAAACGAAACGTCTGGGAGATTTTCCACTAGACAACGGCCCACAAGTCCGGATAATCATTTTCTATAATATTTATATTAATAATTACAGCTGTCTTAGCTAGGGCATTTCATTAATTTTAGGTATTATCATAAATGAATTTTATGTAAAATTATGCAAAATGTATAAATGTCAAAATATGGAACGAAACAAGTAGAAGTCAATTTACGAAAGGGTAGAAAATGTCGCATGAAAACGATATGTAAGGCGATATCTTTCAAATGAACATTAATTTAAATTAAATATCAAAATCTAATTGACCAAACGGAGTAGCGTGACATGTCAGTAGCCAATCGAATCTAGGGAAAGTAGATGCTTTTAAAAAGGTGACGCTTAGTAATACAAGGCGTTAACTTCGGCTTGGTACACCATTCTGAGAGGATGCAAAATAACTGTGCCTATAAAGTGATAGTGTAAAGTAAAAAGGACTTAGTAAGAGCACAATGAAGCTTAAGACTAATGCTTTAATTACTAAAGGATCTATCCAAGTATATATATATAGACACACACAGGTGTTAAGATCACCGAAATAACTTGAGAAATTGCAGATGTGACTGATATAAGTAATTTGAGAAAGCTATGTATGGTCCGCAGCTAAACATAACGCAATTATATGGTCCTAAACGTATTGATATCAGATGTTGAAAACTGGGTGTTAAAACAATGCCGCGTAAAGCAGATTTTCAGTAGTTCCTTACCAGCGTTCTCAATATTTAATGCCACAAAAATCTCTCAAATCTGGAAGTAATCACTTGACAGAACAAGGATTAGTTCCCTTCTTCCGTTATGAAGCATGTTCTAGACACGTTTGTTTGACTTCTCTTATGGCTTAATTGGCAACGTCAAAAGCTATTGTACAAAAGATTGTGAGTTCCTTTCCTGTGGTGCAGTTACTGTTTTGCCCTTTATTTTGTATTCCATACGAAGAAGAGAATTAACACTACTGTCATTTCCTTATTCGGCTAACACCTGAAAACTTGGACAGAATACGAGAAACGTTCCTTCACCGCTGTGAATTTTGCCAGGAAAATTCAGGTCACAATATCGAGCAGTTCCTATAAAACTGACGTAAAGTCTTAGATATTTTTATGGTTTTACTCTTTCTTTCACCTTTTAAGTTGTTTCCCCCATTTTGAAGTACAGGTATGAATGCATTAGCAGGATTCAACTTTTTTTGTGAGCAAGAATTGTGCGTAACTGTACTAACATGTTGAAATAAAAATGCACAACCGAAACAGAATTTAAAATCTAGTTAAAAACAGCATTAATATGCTCTACTCAAAAGGAAGAAAGAACAAATAAAGAAAAGGAAACAAACAGTGAACGAGACGTGAACTCGAAAACGAGAACGACTTTGTAATGATTATTGGGTCTAAACCGTCGCTTTGTTTTCGTGCGTTGCGCTGTCGAATGGTTGATATTAACCCGTGGTGTACAGTCACTTTAGAAACTTACAGCCTTAACTTCAAAATTTGAACCAACAGGCTATAAGTCTCCTATTTCAAATTACTTGTTTAAGACAACCGCATATTTTCTGAAATATTTCTGTGTAATTCATTACAAGATCCATAATTAAAATCGCTTTGACATGCAGACACCTACATAAATGTATCAGATTTCGAACATTGTAACATTCTAGTGCATGCGTATGTTTTTAGTATAGAATATATTGAGACTAGTGTAATAAATAAATCAATTCAGTGTGTTATTTTTAAAAGTTCCGAGCGTCATCCACCAAATGCAGTGCAAAAGTTCTCTCTACTGAATCCGAACACTGTATTTCTAGTTAAACAGTAACACACTATAACCCTTTAAGACATCTAAAGAGCGAAGATATTGAACATGGGAATGCAAAAGGACTGTTGATGTTTAACAATCGTGGGCAACACGACAGTTTAGGGCATACCAACGAGGGCTAAACGAACAACCTCCGCAAACTTCCCCAAAGCCACTCCATTCGGGAGACCCGGGTTCGATCCCAATTCAGTCCCAACACCGATCGTTGTTCCCATCGTTGGGTTTTCATTGTTTTCCTAGTAGGTAGGCGAATGCCTTTTCATCTTTCAGGTGTGCTTCTAGCTTTCATGGAGTATGGCGACGTCTGACGCAATGCAAGTGCTAGCTGAAATAAAAGCAACATGGACCGTGGACACTTGAGGGCTATTTGGTTGATGGATCGTTCATCCGTCTCTCTAAGGAGCTCCAGTAGTGGCCTGTAGCCTCCTGTGATTCTTTCACTTGGTTGGTAGCCGCAATAGATCTACGTAGACAGCAATGCGCGAGTGTCCCATGCGCTGTATAACCTATAATAGGTATTGTGGCACACTGTATATCCTTACAGACAGATCTGATAGGATACAAATCCACTAAAAAGAACGGACGTAAGTTATTAACAAGATCTGAAAAGAATCAATAATGCATCACATCGAACAGATGATTGACTCACACTAATCCTATCAGCATGTAATACCCTCAAAAGCCCTTTGTGTCCTTTGAAATCAATAAAAAAGAGAATAATAACATAAAACCCAAGAAGCAATGCTGCACAAAATTCTCTTTGAACCCAAACAAATGTGTCCACTCGACTGACTACTGCAGTTCTAGCAATTTCAAATCCTATTTGCTACGATTCTTCTGAGTACCATCCATCGCTGCAATGCATTATATAAAAGCCACTAAAAGGGAAGGTAAAAGCGCTAAATCAGATGTGCACAAGAGGTAAAAAGTAAAAATCTCTTACCAGAGGGAAATAACCAGACCACAAAATTGCCCTCTGAAGGTAATGTTAGAGAAATTGGATTAGCAGTTTCCCTTTGAAAATGTCTGGGCTTCATACGCGACCTGTTCTAGTGGTTTACGCACATACGTACTTGGCTTGCTTTTGTGGAGTACTCGCTCTAATATGTCACCAGTCTTGACTTTGATCCCCGATCATCGAGGTTAATTATCAGCGTACTAGAAACCAGCCAAATGCCACCGAGAGCTCTGGATATGACGCAACATATAGTGAGACATTTTTACTTTCTCCACCACGTACCTGGTAGGTAAAGGAAGTCTTGAACTCCACTGAAAGTTCGATATCGAGATTTCACTTTGTACACATGTTTTGAGACGAGCTTATAAAAAAGCACTTCTAGAGAACAGGTCCGTGCGAGTGCGCCCATTCTGTGGTGTGTGTGTGTGCGAGAGAGAGAGAGAGAGAGAGAGAGAGAGAGAGAGAAAGAGAGAAACTGAACAGCATAACTGAAGAAAGAACTACAAGTTAAACAGGTATTCAAGTTCAGTATGTTCCCGAGAGACGATACAAAGTTTTCAACAAAATCCTTTCAAGGCAAATTATTATTTACATGGTAAAGTTGTTGTTAAATGGCTGTAACGATTTCGATTAAATTATCAAATTATGTTTAAACTATTTGCATGATAAACACAATGGATATTTTAAATGTTCCGCAATAACTTCCTTCATTTAAATTTGTAATCGTAGGCACAAATGTAAATCTCAGTGAACATGCAATTTATGTCCAATTTTTGTGGATTAACCATTTTCGATATATTAAATATTATTAAAATGTCAACTACTTCAGACATTTTTACAATTATTTGCTCGCTATTCGTTGTTTCGCTCGTGGTTATGCAAAGAAAATGGAATTTCAAAGCCATCACTTAGTGAACCGCCTAAGCCTACTGCAATTCCTTTATATTACAACGAATTATATAATGAAACCACTTCTGACAATGTTTCTGATGAGCATGAAGTAATCAAAGAGGGGTACAGAAAGTCATGCGAATTTATGCGTTAATTCTGATTAGTTTGTCTATGGTGTACTATAAGTAGAAGTATAGCATAAGGGGTGATCAAAAACATAAAGTTACAAGCCTGCAGTGAAACGTTTATATTTTATTTCATATAACCAATACAGCCAACTGATAGGAAATACATTAAGTTATTTTTCGACATAGTGTCCATATCAGTTTAGGCGCTTGTGGGACGAGTGTGGATATCTCCTCCTGGTAAAAACCCGTCCTTGGGTGTTCAATCACATTGTTGCGAAGTGTTTTCCTCCTCACATGAAGTGAATCATTGGCATCCCAGATGTTCCTTCAAGTCAAGGAAAAAGTGAAAATTGCTTAAAGCGTGATCCAGGCTATTAGGAGGGAGTGGGGGAGTTGAGATGTCTCAGCAGAACTGCTTCAACAGCGCGGTGATGCTTTCTCTACCGGCCACAAACTTTTGATGCAATTCTGCAACATGCTAATGAAACATCTCTTCATAAATCTCTACCAGAGCTTGGAGAATTTCAGCCACAGTAACACATTTAACAAGGGAGTCATGGACTGTTACAAAAAGAGAAGAACAAAGAAGCAAGCATCAGGGATGCGATTCCTGAGGAGAGTACCTGGGTACAAACTATCTGACAGAAAAAGGAATGTCGACATTGGAAATGGCCTGGGAATGAGTAACTTAAATGAGCAGATTACGGAATGCAAGAAAAACTGCAAGGACCATGTCACAATAATGGAAGACCACAGGATGCCAACATTAAATGGAGTACCACCCTACTGGCAGATGAATTTTGGAAGACCAAGGAAGAGATGGAAAGATCAACCCGAAAGAGTCGCTATTTGTGTAACTAGCGCTGTAGGTGGTAGATGACTGAAACACTGCACATTTACCAACAGTATATAGTAGAATTATCGCACACAATTAACTGCTCTATAACTCAAGGAACTCCTTGTATCCTCAGTTCCTGACCACCCCTCGTTTACCAGCCATGTCGAGATTTCACCATCAATAGGTTTTGGGGCCACCGGAACCCCCTCCCCTCCGAAAAGCATTTTTAGAAAAGGCAGTGTGTGTTTGTGGTTGTGAACAAAATGACTCAAAAGCTAAAAATTGGTTAAAAGCCAAAGTACGTATCTTCCATGTGACACTAAGATCTGAACCCCACTTCAAAATATCCTTTACACGTGGCATTTTTCAAAATGTTAATGTTCTCAAAAATGCTTCAAACATGGATTTTAACCAAAATCGCTGAAGATTTTCATGACAAATGCGATGCACATCTTCAATAGCAATAGCCCCAGAGGTCCTCTTCATTCTGTATGACTTGCATAACCGGTAAAGCGTAGGAGATCGACACAATCTTACTATACAAAAATGTAGATCACGTTAAAGCACACAACTTATGTCAAATGCATTATTTTGTGGAGTTAACCATTTTCGAGATATTCCTTGTTATTGGTTTGCATTTTAAAATACTTTTCTGAAATGTAAGTTCTTTTTTTCCCTACTCCTGGCCATGCAAAGTGAATGGTATTTCGAAGTCGTTACATAGTGACCACCTCTTGCAAGATTTCCCTATTGCCATTGTATCTACAATGAAATACACAATAAAATAATTTGTGTAAATGTGTATCTGGATTGACATAGATTAGATAGAAGAATAAGCGTTTGTAAGAATAGTTTGTAGAAGTATGAGTAGAGAAAATCATGTGAATGCAATGCAACAGTTTTGTATTTATTGTCTACCTCGAAACTACAACTTTGGATGTACCTAATTGAGATCTTGGAAGTACAAATGTAACTGTTTCTCATGAATATGACATAATAGTTTTAACAATGTTCTTGCAGACAGATTCTATAGCTCAGAATGTCGGAGATTTACTCGTGCAGAGCGGGAATAGCAGGTGAACTTTCCAGATAGTATCTGCTGCATTCACAGGGAACCGTCGCTTAAAGAGACTCGTCCAAGAGGCAGTTTATTTTTTGTTTTATTAGCACAAGAGGTTGGCCCATAAACATCCCCCCGGTCTGACCCCTCCACCCCCTCCTGGGGCCAATTAAACTCTGCTGGCATAACCTCGTGCGCATGCCAGCAACGAACCCAAGTCGATAGCGAAGGAAATTCTCACTGCAAATAAAGACTACCAAATGAACTTTCTGACCTCAGGTATGCATACATTCACACCAAACTTATTCAGAAATATAGAGAAGTTTGTTTCTCCCGCTTCTCCGATTCTCCACTTCGTTAAAGGAGATGCAACAGTAATACAGAGCTTTACAAGAAATCTCAATGTTTTAAAATGCTGAGGAATATTGAAGAATAAGACATCTTTGTCAAACCTCCGTACTATCCAAGTGACATTTTGTACTTTCGACAACTTTATTACAAGAAATATGTATACACAGTTCGAATTAAATAAGTGTAAGTCAAAGTATAGAGATGTTAAAAGCTCTATCCTTTGATGGTAAATCTGCTGTACGTTATTAACCAACAAAGGGGGACACCTCGCGCACAGTGACCTACATGAATCTATCTGGCTGCCACCCCCAGGAGTAACGGATGAGGTGAAGGAACCTTAGAAGGCTATAGACCGCAGACAGAGATAAATCCCTAACATTTCCAGGCTGGAAGATAACCGTTGTATACGATACAAATGCTATTTTAAAGACAAAGAAATGAAGAAACAAATTAGGTACACTAAAATCCAAAATTGCCATTTTGTAGACCTTTCGCGTCTATCTCCTCTTAATTTTTCAGAAGGTTTATTAATCATTTGCCTTTAAGTTGTTTGTGAGAATTATTCTGTATTTCTTTCGAGTTTCTTTTTGAACACAATGTTTTACTGCATTTTTTTTAAAGTGCTTATTCCACAGAGAAGCTCTGGTACTATTAAGAGAGAGACATGGTCCTTTTATTGCTAGGGGGTCAGCTTTTTCATTTCCCGTAATACGTGTTCAGGCACCCAATGACATTCTACAGTATTTAGGGACTAGAAATCTGATAAATATTTGTGATATTTTATGCTATTTGGGATTTGAAGTGATTAGAACTGAGAACTTTACGTGTACCCAGATGTGCAACTGCTACTACTGATGATAATGAAGCGAATTGGACAGATCGCTATCAGTTGACAAGGTTATTGGTTACACGTGACGATTCTCCAAGGAAACACCGGACATTGCGTGTATGGCTGGATGATCAAAGGATATTCTGCAGCAAAAAGCTAGAGCACGTTCTACTACCATCTTATGGGACATAGCTGGGTGAGACCACAATGTTTAATTAAGGACGTAGCTTTGAAATGAAACATCGGCAGCCACTGTCCTTAATTAACGAGGGCCCGGCTCACCCTTGTCGTAATCACCGCAAGAGGGAACGTCAACAAAGTCATAATGCCGCGGTACGCCACCGAGTTTCCGATACAAAACCCTTGAGGCATACACTATCGTCTCTCAGTTTCTTCCTGCTAGGATGTTCCGGTGTCGGAACTATTACACAGGTCAGTAAGCATTCTCACATAATTATGTTACAAATAGTTGAGGCAACAGCGCGATCTTACATCATTTTTCAACATAGTTTTCTCTTGCCTTCATTGAACTTGGTCCATCGCTTCGCTACATTCTTGGTGTTCTCAGAACAAAGAGAAACGGGGAAGAACTTCCGAAATGAACAGCAAGTCATCTCAGCAGTCCGCGATGACTAGAGTATCTGCTAAGGCTTTGTAGTCTCCTTCGAGATCTGCAATTCATTGTAAAGATTCATATAGCGACTTTCTCGTACGATAGTGGTGAAATGAATAACTCGTGAAGCAACCTCTTCCTTTCGCTTCATTTGCTGGGGCGTCAAATACAGGACTTCTCTAAGTGCTCGCAGTAGCAGCACTCACTATACGTCAGTACTGACTTCGCAACCTTGCTCGTAGAACCAACATTTTATGTTGCATTAAGAAAAACTATCTCAATCACTCTCGGGCAAGCTCACTTGCATACAAATACGGGAGGCGAGGAGCAGAAAGATTCAAAGGAACGTGATTCTCTCTTGATGGTGTTTCTGGGTTTGCGTTGAATGAGAACCTATCCGTCTATTTATCAGTAGTTAGGTCTCCTTCCATGTGATAATTTTGGGCCATAGCTGCATCACAATATATAAGGTTATTCCTAAGTAAGTTCTCATTTTGAAACAGCTATATGTTCTTTCCATATTAGCAGTTTGGTTTCGTATTTGTAGCACTTCTATTTAGAAGGTTAGGGATTTTTTCCCCTGCTATGGTAGCCGTGTCATATAAGCATAAAAATACAGACGGCGGTTGTACGAGCAATAGCTTTACTTAAACGAATCGACCTCCTTCAGTGATATGAGTGTAACAGACAATGTGCACAAGCAGTGAGAACATATCGAATATTAAATGGATCCTGCTCTGCAGTCATTTCGCAAGATGATGAAACAATCTGAGGAACCTGGTTCACTTATCGACAGAAATTCTTTATAGCATAGAAGAAACATTGTTTATAGAACACAGTGATGGTCGTATTTAATTTTATCTTGTTACAAAATCTAATTTATTTATGAACAAATTGAGGTGTTTATTTTGATAGAATCTAACAACTTGACAAACCTATCGTAAGATTGATAAAATGAAAATAGAACACATTTCCTGAACAGTGGAAGCATTTGGACGCCCAGACTCGGTGCCTTCTTTGGGAAGAAGAAAAAGAGCTCGTTTGGCGCATCCACACAAACATCCAGTATGCAGTATTTTCATGGATGAAACGGTCGTTCATGTATACTGTCACCGCGCTCGCCGCATCTAATTGCCGACAGCCGCAATTGTCACCCATCGCATTATTGTCGGCACTACCGCAAAGGAGCCGAAGGAAAGAGACAGAGAATGGCCGCATTGTTGGGGCGCTTGCCGAAAGAGAGAAAAGGATAGAGGCTACTGGAATCTTCTACTTTGTACCCCAGCGCAATAAGTGAACGTTCCTGAAGCTTCCAGAATAGTGCCTGGGAGATATAAATAGCAGTCAGACGTATGTGAAGGTTGAGTAGTCGTGCCGACGGAGACGGACAGACGATGTGAAGAGTTGTGCCGACGGAGAAGAGTTAGTTCTTTGTGTTACGAGTTCGGAGCCGTGCTGTTGGAGAATCGAAAAAGACTTTCTTGCTGTTGCAACGAGTGTACAAAGTTACTGTTTACGGAAATAAAAGTGTTTCTTTATCTCGACTACATCTGTCTACCTTACTTTACCCACACACCAAAGTTACACTGGTGTCAGAAGTGGGATTCGTCGAATTGCTTCTAGTTTCATTACATCGTCAGAAGTTGCAACGTTAGAACCAAGATGGAGGGAGATTCGGAAACCAGGATGATAGCAATGATGAAAGAATTATTCGCCGAAATGAAGACGGAAATGGCTGAAATGAAGACGGCAAACGACAACCTCACTGCCAAAATGGAAACGTCAAACCACAACCTCGCTGCCAAAATGGAAACGACAACCAACAACCTCGCTGCCGAGCTGAAAGAAGAAATGAAGACGGCAAACGACAACCTCGCTGCTGAACTGAAAGACATGAAGACGACAAACGACAACCTCGCTACAGAAATGAAGACGGCAAACGACAACCTCGCTGCCGAGCTGAAAGAAATGAAGATGGAGCTATTGGTGAAAATTGACGGCGAATTGACTGGCGTGACGGAAGATTTGGAAGAACTCGGCGAAAAGGTGGAAGACCTCTGCCAGCACGTGGACGTCGTGGCGGACGACGGGGAACGTCTTGGCGCCCTGGTAGTAAGAGTTGACGAGAGCGTCAAAGTACTGGATGCCAGGGGCAGACGGAATAGCGCGGACCTGGGGAGGGAGCACCTAGTGGCCGAGGCGACAGTCGCGCCCGTTTCAAATGATGTGAGGGAAGACGTGGAACAACTCGGTGAACTGATTGGCGTGACGGAAGACGTGCAACAACTCGGCGAACTGATTGGCATGACGGAAGACGTGGAACAACTCGGCGAACTGATTGGCGTGACGGAAGACGTGGAAGAACTCAGCGAAAAGGTGGAAGACCTCTGCCAGCATGTGGACGTCGTGGAGGACGACGGGGAACGTCTTGGCGCCCTGGGAGTAAGAGTTGACGAGAGCGTCAAAGTACTGGATGCCAGGGGCAGACGGAATAGCACAGACCCGGGGAGGGAGCACCTAGTGGCCGAGGCGACAGTTGCGCCCGTTTCAGATAACGAAAGTGTACGTCTCGGGGAAGACAAAGGGGCAGTTCAGGGACGTCATCGAGGATCCTCTGGAGGAGTGTGTCGGGTACGTAACCAACCAGGATATGGCGTGGAGGACGATCAGCAGGGAAGCGCACAAGCAAACGAGCAACACGCGAGAACCGACTTGGCGTGTGACATGGGGGGACCGTCAGAGCCATCCAATCACCTGACGCATAGTGCCGTGAACGGAAGAATGGTGGACATCATCGTGGACGGCAGGATACAGGAGAGGCCGTGCCGAGCACGAGTGAACACGAGTGCAGCGGTGGACGCGACTCGCGCGGATGTGGTGGGGTTTGTTGCTGGACCCATCGGAAGCAAGGTGGCTGCGAAGGTGCGCCAGAGAGGTCGGTGGACACGGTACCCAATGAGCCGTTTCCAAGTACGCAGGATGGCCCGTCAACACACCAGGAAGAAGGGCAACTGGACGAGGGACCGTCAAGACCAGCGGTACTGTTGCAGAATTTCGAAGCAGGATGGCATACGTCGTCCTACCCAGACCAAGGGACACTATCCAACAGATATACCTAGGATCGTGCCTCCTGGAGAAGAGGTTCGATGGGATAGTCATCCGGGGTGCAAGGGAGATGCCGCAGTGATAGTGCTGGTCGGGACGACCAGCTCTGAGGAGGGAGCAGTGTCACCGCGCTCGCCGCATCTAATTGCCGACAGCCGCAATTGTCACCCATCGCATTATTGTCGGCACTACCGCAAAGGAGCCGAAGGAAAGAGACAGAGAATGGCCGCATTGTTGGGGCGCTTGCCGAAAGAGAGAAAAGGATAGAGGCTACTGGAATCTTCTACTTTGTACCCCAGCGCAATAAGTGAACGTTCCTGAAGCTTCCAGAATAGTGCCTGGGAGATATAAATAGCAGTCAGACGTATGTGAAGGTTGAGTAGTCGTGCCGACGGAGACGGACAGACGATGTGAAGAGTTGTGCCGACGGAGAAGAGTTAGTTCTTTGTGTTACGAGTTCGGAGCCGTGCTGTTGGAGAATCGAAAAAGACTTTCTTGCTGTTGCAACGAGTGTACAAAGTTACTGTTTACGGAAATAAAAGTGTTTCTTTATCTCGACTACATACATCTACTTTACTTCACACCCACACCAAAAGTCACAATACATTATTGTAAAAGCATTAGCAAAGCTGAACAAGACATGTTGAAACCTTTACGCTTTAATGTTGTATAACAAATTTACATTTGTTATACAGTAACGACTTTCCTGTTTTATATGCTAAAAATCCAGTCATTTGAGCACAATCTAGTGGCGGACAGAACATATTTTTTCTTGCTGCAACTGGTGACAACTTTTATGAAGAATTTAAATGCAAATATAAACACACTAGCGTGAGCCAAATGTGAAATGCATGTAGGAAATCACAGTGAGAAGACATATATCCCATGTGTTTCAACAAGGGAGAGAAATTTGAATGAATGGGTAGTTTGAACAGCACCTCTGAATAATTCATTCAAATATTAGTTTCATAACAGTGTAATATTTGTTATTTATTTCCTTAAATCAAAGCTGAAAACTATAAATTCAAAAACATGCACGCGATTTTTAGGGGTGGCAATTACAGCCCTCCCATTTAACAAGGAAAAAGAAGGAAGGGAGGCTCGATATTCGGAGATTTTAGTAAGACGTAGCCAAGACATGATGAACCAGATTATCCAGTATTTCTGGGTTGAGAAGATTTCATTATGGCTCCATTAGAGTAACGCACTGTAATTCCTGAAGATAAGGTCTGGTGATTCTAGCCTAGAATAACATTACGTTGTCTCTTGTATTTTTATTCCTTATACTTGAAATCCGCTCCCGCATGGATAGGATGGGACCCGGTGCATTCTCTGGCGGGGAACCAGGGCTCAATGCTCCAGGCTACTATGCCATAGCATCAAGAACACACAAATATTCAACCATGGATGGGAAGGCTTCCTCTCAAACCTGGGAGTAATAGAAGCTTCTGGAAGCTTCCTGACGCATGCATCCAGCAAGTAGGCAATAGTGTGATACTGAAGGGTAACGGTAGAGTTATCGCCACATATACCGAGCAAGATGGCTCAGGCGATAAGATCTGTGGCCCGCACTCGGGAGGTTATGGGTTCGAATCCCGCCACCGACGTTCCTGACTTTGGGTTTTTTTTCCGGGTTTTTTCCCAGGTCACTATGGCGAATGCTGGAAAGGATATTTACCTTAAATGCCCCGTTTCACTTCATTTCATTCTCTCTATCCGGTCTTTCCAGCTTGTAAGTGTCAGCGGGATCACCGGTGGGCTGCTGTACGGTAGTGCTTGCGCTCTAGAAATACGGTGTTCGGCTGAGGGATGGTGCTGTGATCTGACGATTGATTAGCCGAACCTGGCTGGTGGCGGCTCTATCGCGACCTGGAACTCCATCGGATTGAAGAACTTACCTGCACTTGTTAGGGACCCACCGTTCCGCCTATGAAGCGTTCTGATCACCTGTATGTACTTTTATCTCACCCTACCTCCCAGGTCTGACGCACAATAAGGCATCGGCTGGCGTGCCAGAATCCCAACCGTGACAAATAGGCAATCCCCACTCCTGCCTCGTGGCGAAGACGTAAACTTGGGTGAGGTTCTTTTGATACTAAAGGTATTATTTTGTTATTAAACCGTGATAGGATTAAAATACACACATTTAGTCATGCATGACTAATGGTGCCATCGCTTATGTCCCCCATAGCTGCCAAGGTCATTGTAAAATCCTGAGAATCTCTTCAAATAGTCTATGGTCGTGGCAAGATGGACGAGAAAAGCAAATGCTCTCTCCAGGAAGACCACAGTATCAACACATTTATTTTAAAGGGAGTGTGTCCATTAAAGAAGAGAAGATGACTGCAGAGTGCAAATGCTTTTTCACGACGTGAGGCCGAAGTACAAATCGAGTTATAAGTCCGGAACTACAACAGACCACTGTGTAATTAATGCTGATCGGATTGAAGTGGCAGGAGACCACAGGAGATGATGGCGGTTTACCACAACCAATCCCCTGTCTGCACTGGATTACTGAGCTCCAGTGTACAGAGTGGCTTCCTTTCAATGTCTTGAGGCACACTTCGACATAATTTATGTTCCCTGCTTGTTTACCTCCTGCATGTAATCCTGTTACACGCATCCCTTCTAACGCTATGCTCCGTCAACTTAGCTTTCAGAAAAGGTTTCCTTGGATTTTCATGCTTGGCACTATTACAGAAACATTGAAAATGGCTAGATCAAAATATTGTGGGTTTCTCTTGTGAATATAGCACTCATTCGTCACACACATTCAGAACCTTTCTCTACTGTTGTACAAATTATTTATTTACTTTATGATAATCCAGAATGACCATTTGCAGAAATGATCTTATTGTTAATTTTCTTGTAGGTGTAAGGGAAATATAGGCTTTAAGTGATAGTAAAATCTTTTAAACCTAGTCATTATGTGAAGACTTTGAAATTCTGTTCTGTTTGCATTGGCAGGAGATAAAAAAAAAAAAAAAAAAAAAAAGAGTAACGACTTCACATTTGAGAAAAATATAACTATTGGAAAATTTAATTAAGGGACAAGGACTATCACAAAAAAATTTTGACATAACTTATATGATTTAACGAGATCTTAATTTTTGTGCGGTAACATTTTGTCTATATCTTATGGTTTACCAGTTATGCAAAAGTTCTCCAGAATGAAGAGGACTTCTGAGGAAATTTCACACACAAATTCAAGATATACATTTCATTTGTCATTAAAATATTTTAAACATGTGACATTTTAATCAAAGTTATTTTTGAGAAAATAAAAACATTCAAAAATGTTCCTTGTAAAAGTAATCTGGGATGTGGGATTTCCTTAAAAATCTCCATTTTTGGAAGGTGGTCAACACACATTCTTCTAAAAATGTTTTCGTTTTTACATTCAACGAGTCCCAAAACATGTATTTCAGAGGAAAGTTTTTGTTAGAATACAGATTTCACCTACTTACTATCGCTGTAGAAAAATTAAAAGCCATACAGAACACCTTCCCGAGATTCCAGCTACTCAAATTTAAAAATATGTATTTTAATATTCATGTATCTGTCTGGGATATATACTGATCTTGAACACCATAAACGTTTTTTTTTGGGGGGGGGGGGTTCGGGGTCTCAAAACATATATTTCCGGTGAACTCTTGGCATGACATTTTTGGATAGAATTCCATATAATGGACAAGTAAAAGAACAAGTAAAATGAACAAAAATTGCAACATACGCAATTTATCTTAATTGCAGTTGATTAGGTTTAGGAGCTTACGGAATGTTTTGCTCGTTTGAACTTTACTGTTTTAAGAAGTAGTCTTCTGAAATGATATGTCCGTTCTTTTCTTTCTCTTCAATCCAAGCAAAAAGGCCAGCACATTGCAGTGTGGTTTTTAAACATCTGGCTGTCATTCTAGCCGCGTTATACTCAATATAAAGGATGTACATTGAAAGAATTTTGACATCATTTGGTATGATTAACAGAGACATACAAAAACGAAAACAAGTTTTTATTAATATTTTACAGAACCATGAATATAAATGATAGTGGTCAGAAAAAGTAATGTGAATGTATCAAATCAAAATTTTAAAAATTAAAAGCATTACATTAAGACGAGGCGAACGTAAGCATTAAAGAAAGTTCAGTTACACACTTTTAAGGTATAACTTCCATAACAGGGTATTTTTGGCATAAAGAAAGAGAAATTGTATCAAAGAAGCAATAATCAGAGGCACTATAATACGATTAGGTTGATGGCAGCAGAGAAATATGTATAACAAACTAAAAACTTTGGGTTTCTGAACAAAGGAATAGATCAGCGTTGAGGCACCTTCATCTTCGGTCAATGAGATGAAAGCATCAATGAACAACTCGAGCGTTTCTTCAAGGCCATACCACCACCTTCAAGATTGCCTGGATGCCACTTTCTCTTCACATAAGCACAAAACCTATCCATTGCTAATTGCGGTCGGTCGCTGCACTAGCCTGTACCAACCACAATTGGATTAGTAGCAGGTGTTAGGGATCCCAATATTTCTGTGTAAGAATGAGGAACAAGACAAATCACATATTTCCCAACCTTTACGTAATTGCCACACTTTGCTCAGTACAGTGTGAAATGAAGCGTGACAAAGCCGAAAGGTAAACTGTCCTAACATAGTACCATGATTGGAACATTATTGGCTGATGTGTTTTATATAACTATCACCAGCACCACACGATTTCTAAATTACTATTGTCATTAACTTGTCATTATTAAAGTAAAGCAATTTCTCAACATTTAAAAAGTATATGGTATAAAAGCCTATGGCAGTGTGAACAAAGGCATCAGTTAGTTTCGAACTCCAAAGGAAACATGAACACTCAGGTGAGCTTTTGGCTTTCAGTGCAAGAACATACAAAAGTGTGGTGTGCCTCAGTAGATGTGGAACTACATACTCATGTCCTGGATGATCCAATGGTCGCTACGGATTACACTCGTAAAGGATGAGGATTATAATAGTGTTTTAGCTGATGTTAAGATCTTGACTCTACCGTCCAGGTCATTTTAGACGTCTTGAACGTGCGTAACTTCAAAGTTCACTACGATTTCCTTATTGTAGGATTGGTCTTTCTCACTTTGCACGTGTGGCTCAAATTCTTGGTGGACTGCAGTATATAAAACAATAATTTTGTTAATAAGCAGGCGTTACCAGATCCTTTCTTTCTTACGGATTTGAGAGTTTTTTTTTCCATTTAATTTCATATGCATCTTTTCATAGGTATGGAACGGTCATAGAGGTGGTTGTATTCGTTGATTTGATATGACTTCAGCAGCCGGTCACAATCTTGAAGTATGTTACTGCCATGCTCATCCATCATAACGTTTCCTGTACAGCTTTGAATCTGTCTTATCATTTTTGGCTTTGTCGTTTTAGTACAATCGGTAGATATAAAATAATTAACCTCAGTACTTCGTTTTATCCCAGGGTGACCGATTCCAATGTTGATTAACTGCCTATTTTGTGATACATTGAACAGAATTTTTTTATGTTATATAAAAGTAAGTCGCTTCTATTAAATTCGTTTATGTTTGGCAAATTTTGAAACTAAATATATTAACAGAAATAACTTTTAATTATTATTATATACTTGAACAGCAATAACAATACTTCGTTATAACTTATTTCACTGCTAATATGGAACTATTACAAGCACTGCTTTTACTCACTCGCATAATTCTATATGCATATTTTTCATATCGTACATTTCGGTTATTGTTCACTTTTTGTGTATTATATAATACATATGCCGTAATAATTCGCATTAAACACTTTTATGTCTAATATATTATCATGAAGCACAGATGGCTTTATATTCTGCGTTGTGAACTTTTACATTATATTCTTTTCTTCATTTTCAGTTTTTAATCATGGCATTCCTTTCTCGCTTATTTATTCAACGGAACTAACTGTTTCTTTCATATTTCTTGTAGATTATCACTTTCAAATTTAATATTAACATTCCCTCTTAATTTTAGTCAGAGGCATTTTTGTCAGGCGTGACGTTCTTTTACATGCCACAAATCTATGACGCGGAACCACAGGCTTCACTTTCCTTCCGAAGGAAGGCACCCAAAGGATTTTTACGCCCGAAAAAATTCATCGCTCTCTGCCGAGTTTGAATCGGGAACCTCAGAGACTAGCATGTTACCCCCAGACAACGGGGGACGACATGCTATAAGTTTGTTTTTACATTTTATTTTACTCTTAAGATGTTTAAAATCCCTTAACACAATCTTCAAAAATTTGTATCAGCTTAAATATCACTACAAGACAGTTTACCTTTTGGGGAATGATGTCAATAGAAACATAATAATGAAAATTATCAAAAGACGTCGGGATAGTATCAATGTCCTCAAAAAGACGATAAATATAAGTGTCATTTAAAGTTGTTGTTTACATACCAATAACTGAACGAAATTATAAACCAATGGTCATCAATACGCACTTAATTTCAATCATAATGCTGCGAAATTATAGATTCTTACCAGAAGCATAGGTATACTGCTATTGCGTTCAGAAAAATACTTGTAAAATAGTCAAACATTTATGAATAATATTTGATAAATATAGGTTTACTCAAACGTAGTCATTAGCAGCATGCGATGCCACAAAATTGATGAATAATATCACTCTGTAGGGTTTAGGCTCAGGCTTCAAACTATAGCCATAGTGGGTAAGGAGTCGTGGAGTAGCTAGCATTTGCTTCAGGGAACAGTGAGCTTCAGGTACTTCTGGGCCAGATTTTAGAGCATGCTAAGGCTTCCTGACACAGGTTTGCATGGTAAGGTAGATCTGAATCCCAAGTGGTAGGGAGTAGGACTGGTATAAGGGAAGAGTGCCTCCCAGGCCGATAGTTGTGCAGGCGATTGATAATCCAATTTCATAAAAACAAACTTTACTCGTAGTATCAGATTAATGTTACTAACACTTAAAAACATTCTTGTCACATCCATCAAGATTTTGGAACATAGTACAAAGTGGTGCATGTAGCATCGACTGCATAGGGATTATTCAGTATTTGTATGCTAGTTAATACCGTTGCCAATTCAAACATAAAAAATAGCAAATGGACAGTGCTACAAACTTCCAGCTCTAATAAGAAACCTACTTTTGGAACATTTCACAAACTGAATTGTTCTCATTTAATTAAAGTTTTGTAAAAAAAGACAAAATCTTCAAGGATGATACATCCACAAGAACATGCAATTGGGGTGCTAAACTCAGCGGTGTGTAAAGAAACATTAGGCAAATATTTCTGATCTAGAAAATATGGTAACCGACTATCACAGATTGTGCTTAAAGTTAATGAAAGGTATACTTTGTTGTTTTGCAGGTGCGAGTAGTGTTGGCTGTGCTGGCCACATTTTGCTGCCAGCTGTCCCACGCTGACGGTGGTCATGGCGGCCATGCCCATTCACACGTCCACTTCAGTGGACCAGTAGTAGGCCCTGCTCATCCTGTTGTTGTGGCATCACACCATGACAATCACGGACATTCTCATGACATTCACAATCATGCGGCAGCTCATCCCAAAAGTGGTGGCCACTCAGTATCTCATGGACACTCCGTGACTCAGGTACACGCACCAGTTCACGGACACGGAGGAGCTCACGGACACTCTTCAGCTCATGTGGAGTCACAAACTCACCTAAAAGCTTCACCTCACGGCCATGGAAATTCTGTAGTTCACGGGCATTCCGTGAAACAAGTGCATCCTTCTTCTCACGGACATTCTAAATCTCACATACATTCCTCAGTTAAGGCACATCATGGCCATGGACATCCCGTAGCCCATTCTGTGTCGCATGGTCATGCTATTGCCCAGGCACATCCTGCTGCTCACGGACATTCTAAGTCACACGTACATTCCGTATCTCATGCCCATCCTGCTGCTCATGGTCATGGTGTATCTCACGGACACTCTGTGAGTCAGGTTCATCCTGCATCCCATGGACATGGACCTGCTGTAGCTCATATCACTCAGGTACATCCTGTACCTCACAAACATCAGGCTGCTGTTGTTACTCACAGGCGTCCTGCAGTTCATGGACATCATGCATCTCACGGTCATTCTCTTGCTCATGGTCATCCAGTTGCTCACGGGCATCATGCTGTAGCTCATGGGCACCCAGTTGCTCACGGACATCATGCTGTAGCTCATGGACATCCAGTTGCTCACGGGCATCATGCTGTAGCCCATGGGCATCCCGTTGCTCACGGACATCATGCTGTAGCTCATGGACATCACGCCCTAGCTCATGGACATCACGCCCTAGCTCATGGACATCAAGCTGTAGCACATGGACATCCAGTTGCTCACGGACATCATGCCGTAGCTCATGGACACCCAGTGGCTCATGGACATCATGCCGTAGCTCATGGACATCAAGCTCTAGCTCATGGACATCCAGTTGCTCACGGACATCATGCCGTAGCTCATGGACATCAAACTCTAGCTCATGGGCACCCAGTGGCTCCTGGACATGCTCTAGCTCATGGACACCCTGTGGCTCATGGGCATGCTCTAGCTCATGGACACCCTGTGGCTCATGGGCATGTCGCAGTTCACGGACACCACGCTCATCACCATGGAGCTGTTGTTGATTATGTGGTAAGCAATGTTCAATAAAAGAAGGAAATGGTTCTAGAGGTGTAGAAGTCCCAGAAAAGTAGTTATTGTTCCAACGTTCTTTCAAAATGCAATGCGGATCCTGTGTTTCAGCTTCAACAGTAAATAATTAGCGCTGTTTTTCCGTTCCAAATAACGAAGCCACTTAAGGGTTCTTCCCTTAAAAGAGTCTGATATTAAAATCGGACATCGCGTTCAGCGTAATGTACCATCCCTGGACATAATCTGCTACCAAAACCCGCGCTGACGGAGAAACTACCTGTAACGATGGCAGATGTACTAAAGAATCAGCATCAAGCATGATGATTGTCAATGTGCTACATCGCACAAATACAGTTCAAGCAGCTCACAGCTTGTCTTTCTTTCAAGTTAAATCCTAGTTAAAGCTTGAAACAAATACTGTATGAACATTATATGGTTGTGTATCTCCAGAATTAGCTTACGGTATTCGCGTTAGGTTTTCGGAAGCAATATCCCAATAATTAAGATGAAATTTATCAACCGCAGTATTTTAGAACTCCTTCATATCAAAGTAGCTTTATTCAGAGATTGCGGTTTCTGAATGAACTATCACAGCAAGCATTTAGATTGTCCGCACCTTTGCTTTCAACATTTTGAAATTCGCAATATTTCACATATATTCTACAGATTGGTCTAGAAGAGCTGCTTAGACAAGATCAAGTCGAAAGTTAACTTGAAACACAACTTATTGAGGAAAGTTATATGTTATACGAGAACATACGAATTAGTTACGATTTCAGGGCCTGGTATTACAGAGTAGCTGTCATTCTCGTGAGGAATTCCGTTTTCAATTCTGGGAAAGTAATTTTTAAGCGCTAAGCTGTTTCTATATGTTTAGTCTGCTTTGTGAATGCACTTCGTGTACTACATATGTTCATAATCAGCTCGTCTCTAATGGAACCAATAGATTTAGCAAAGTTAATGAGAAAATGTTTTTGACAAAGGTACTGCAGTTAAAAGTGGAATCCTGCATCCACGCAGTATGCGATGCGATGCGATGCATTAGATCCCTGCCTAAAGTGTAGCGAAATTGCCCACCATTCATACAGCTTTTCAATTAGACCCGTAGGCAGCCAGGGACATTCAAACCAATTAATTTATACGAACTATTGCTTCAAGGTTCTTTTGGCGATTGGCCTTGTACTTGAAACTGGAGCAAACTTTCTCTGTTTACAGCGTTTTTTACGATATGTATCTTCTGTAACAGCACATCAGGTTAGGTAGAGAAAAAGATTGATCCACATAATGGGACCTTACAAGCGCACAGAGAATCCTTGCTTCGAATGGTGATTAGGATTAAACTAGCAAATTGATTTGTTTTTATACCACGTTCTTTGGAATTTGGAAAGGAGCTGACTGGCAATTCCGGATGTATAAGCTCTTTCAAAAGTAACTTTACAGATAATAAATTCATATAGTGATATTCTGGTTAAACTAACGTAAAGACACTGTATTTAAAAATTAATGCGGCGTTTATTTCCTCTTTTTCAGCACATTCGTATTAAATATTTCACAAAAACACTAATTTCTTTGCACTGCAACAGAACGTTTTAAGATGAAAGCCATGTCCTAGCACATTGTTCTTACAGAGCAAAGGGAGCATTTACCAATGCTTTGGAAATTTACGCTTCAAAAGAAGGTTCTTATGCTACGGTTCACAATTTTACTATGTCCATTAATCTATATTCACAGTCGACCCATTTGTCTTTCGGTTACTGAGTAACATTAAGATAAGAATTTTCGCCTACTCTCAGGAACAAATTAGTAAACTTCCAAGCTTCTGACTGACAACTGACCTGTATGAAGAATGAGTCACTATGGATAAAAGCTCAAAATAGTCTCAGTTTGTAGACACTAAATGTCACTTTTAGGCAAATAAAACGGTATTCAACATTTTGGTCGTATTCATATTTGTTTCTCAGGCGCATCCCAAATACCACTTCGCGTATGGAGTCGCTGACCACAAGACTGGAGACTTCCACTCCCAGAAAGAGGCACGTGATGGCGAAGTGGTGGTGGGCGAATATTCCCTTCATGAACCCGGCGGCAACGTAAGGACCGTCAAATACGTCGCCGACAAGGATGGGTTCCATGCTCACGTCATCAACAGCAACGGAAACGACCACTCTGGCGCCGGGCACCACCAACAAGAACCTCATCAACACCATCATCATGGACACAACTGAACCAACTGTACCTGCATACCTACCGTATTATTCCATTCCTTTCCACGGGATGAGAGTCAGCTCTCACGTACACTGTTGTATCATTGTGTATGGCTTGGGATAATGTCAAACTACAAATAATGTTACATATTTTGTTACTTTTGTTATTGTTATCATACTATATATTATTGTTTTTCCACTGTCTGGAACTTATTTTGTGATAATGTAGAAAATATAAGACTAATGTACATCCACATAACTGTTTAATAAATAATGTTGAATTATTAAACCCTTATATTATTTAAGAGATACTACAACCGATTGCTCCTTCATAAGATACATTTGTTGTCATTTCTATCAACATGATAAATACTGTTTTGCTGCTAAAGAGCAGTTTCTTCATTGTTAACACACCCTCCTCCATTACTCCTCTTTTCCGTGTTTCTCTTCGTCTCTGCATGGGACTTCTTTTTGTTAATTTATAATTTGGCATTTTCTTCTACCCAAAATAATCTCTGCATTCACAATTTATCTGTTTAGCAAGCAGTTTCTTTTTATTCAATATCCCAGCCAAATCCTTTATCTCTTCCTAAACGGTTTGAGCTTTGTCCTTCCTTCACGCACTGTTTCCAAAACAACTTCCTTGCTTTATCTAGCTTCTACAAACATTGTTCATCTCTGCGTCCAAATTTCAACTGCTTCCAACTAATTTTTCCATTACTTCATCGTAATAAAGATTAGATCTATGCACTACGCTACAATAATACATTCCATAAACCACTCAGCTAATCTCTTTGGTAGTCATTTCTTCAAAAGTCAAGAGAAAATGTTTGTTTTCTTGTTAAAAGTAGTTTGGTTACTATTCTCTGACTTACGGGCTACAGCTCAAGCTAAATATCAGTGTCTACAATTGTTCACTGGCACCACTACTTCATCACAAAATCGCAGTTAGCTCTTCTTCTCTTTATAGAAGTTATACCAAATGAATTTAGTCTTTCAGTGCATGTACATAAGCAACGTCATGAGGTATTTTAAAACTATCACCACTAATATAGCAAGAGGATCTGAGATTAAGGATAAGATCACGAATGTAATCCGTGGAAAGTTCATATCCTTGGCTGATATTAACAATACTTTATGAATGAACCAAGAATACAAACAAAATTTCCTTAGAATTCCCTCAAAATTGTATGTTTATAAACATTTTACTGTTCAGCCATCTTGACGTTGCAATAGACGAATGTCAGTAGAGAAAGCCAATGCTATAGAAAAATGCCAATACGGAAAAGTGAAATATGGGTTTAGTAGCACTTTCTCTTGTTATACGCTATAATAATCTAATGTGTTGCACTCGCATGACTTTGGCTACTGAGTATTGTAGAAATTATTCATATGAACGCTTATTCTTCTATCTGCCTTACGTTGGTACAGAGAAAGATCTGTACAAATGATTTTATTACACATTTTTGTAGACCCAAATGGGAATAGGGGAATATGGTAGTCTCCAAGCGACAGTCAAATCTTTTAAGAGTACAGCGGATCACTTTGCGGTGCTTTTGAAATTCCATTCCCTTTGTATGACCATAACGGCGTCAAACGAGAGAAGTATATTTTAAAATGCGAACAAATAACAAGGAATAACTCGAAAATGGTTAACTCAACAAACCTCATCCCCCCAAAACAGTTTTCGAACATAAACTGTATGCTTTAACGATATCCACATTTTATCAATTCTGTATCTCTTACGGTTTATAAGTCATTCAGAATAAAGAGGACTTCTGATGACATTCCCAGAAAATACAAGATGTATACTTCATTTCTCATGAAAATATCTTAAAACATAGTATTTTAATCAAAATTGTCTTGGCCATTTTTGAGAATATCAACATTTTCGAAAAATGTTCCAAGTAAAGAGTAGTCCGAGGGGGAGGGAGGTTGCTTGAAAATCTTAGTATCGCATCCTTGGAAGATGCTGAAAACTCCAGTTTGGTATTTGAACCGACTTTTTGTCTGTGAGTTATGCTCTTCACAGACACACAGACGCAAACACACGCACGCACGCACGCACGCACGCAAGCACACACAAAGATACATACCGGATCTTTTCAAAAAATTGTCTTTTTGGATCGGTGAAATCTCGATTTCAGTTTTTATGTGATATGAAATGCTTATTCTACCAAATATAGGAAAGAGATAGGAAAAATAAAAAGTTCAAACCTTGTTTCAATTAATTTACGAGTATATTCATTTATAAATGCAACATATTCAATTAACAGTTATTAGTTAGGCATAAAATAACCCATAGCACAACAGACCTTCGAGGGCCAAGGCTTACCGCCCAGCCGCTGTGTCCCCCATCTCTGTCTACTATAGTCGCCATGAGTTGGCTGCAGCACTGGAGGGTGGGACGTGGTCAGTGCCTTGAGTCGCTACTTCTTTGTGAAGTAGCTCTTCAATTGGCCCCTCAGGGACTTAATAAGACTGAGTGCACCCCGTGCCAGACCTCTCAGCGGGGGAAAAAATTCTCACGCCTGTACCGGGGATCGAACTCGGACCCCCCGTGGCAGAAGCAAGCGCGTTACCACTGCGCTACGGAGGCGTACTAAACGTTATAATGAAACTTGGTATAAAAAAGTAACTATTCATGCATTGATAAAAGTTTAGGTTTGCTTTTTACGGCTACAATTTGCCAACTATTATACTTGGAGTATAACGTTCTTTTTGTCCGCAATATGTCCTTGAAATGAATCCGAGAGAGTTTATGTGCGAACGTGTGGATATCCTGCATAACAATTTCAAGACATATTTACTGTTATCCTCCAAAATAATAATAATAATAATAATAATAATAATAATAATAATAATAATAATAATAATAATAATAATAATAATAATAATAATAATAATAATAATAATAATAATAATAATAATAATAATAATAATTTTATTTATAAACAGGTTTACAATGTGAGATCACATCTTCCTGTATCCAAAGCGTTTAAGTACGTATCTTCTTCCTCCATTCTTCTCTTATTTCCCAATCCCGCTCTTCTAAATTCTTCTCCTTCATACTACTCCTTATATCATCTATCCAGGTTTTCCGCGGTCTTCCCCTCTTTCCTCTCCCTGGTGGAATCCATTTCAAAACTTGTCTCGGCAATCTTGTTTCCATCATCCTACGTGTGTGACCATACCATTCCAATTGTTTGTATTTTACAAAATCTAATAATGTATCATTAACATTATAATAATAATAATAATAATAATAATAATAATAATAATAATAATAATAATAATAATAATAATAATAATAATAATAATAATAATAATAATAATTAATAATAATAATAATAATAATAATAATAATAATAATAATAATAATAATAATAATAATAATAATAATAATAATAATAATAATAATAATAATAATAATAATAAATCGTACACATACTATAGTGTTAATTTTGACACACAAGAAAACTCATTTGAATTTTGCAACTACGGGCACATTTACAATCTTGTTTTCATGAAAAACTGAGATACACTTTATTTATTTTGATATTAGCGTGGTTTTTAGCGATGATTAATTGGAAAATGGTTTTGTTGACAGGTCTACATCTGCGGGTGAAATTGACACGGTCGGTACAAAGGGCGTGAATTAACAAACCCATTACAATGTATAAAAATTAGTGGTGGAGCGAGCGTGTTTGTGTTATGAGTCGCCCCGGGCATTGTTGAATGTGTAAACATTGCGGGTGTTGTGCACACAGAGAGAAAGCCTCGCAACATTTCGTGTTGCTTGCGATACCGACTCAAACTCTAACCCTAATTTACATTACATAGTTACCACAGCTTCACCATGGGTTCTATACAATAATCAGACGTACTATATCGTCATGTACATAAACATCACCATTTAGTAATTAAATCAATGTCAATACTACTAAGTAGTGATAAATAGATCATGGATTTTTAGGGCCTTAAAACAAATTTATACGCACCTAAATAGGCTCTAAACGTATTAAAAGTCGACGTATTGTATTATATTTATTATCTGCATTGTATAATAAATAATTATGAGGTTAATTTCATTTTTATATTTATTTAATTTAATCTATTTTAATTGTAAAATAATGTTCAACCCAAACTTAAGAATTTTCTTTAACTGGCCCTTGTTCTCTTGTTCTGAGGTCCTATTACTGCTCTGACATCCTGTGCCCATCTTCGCCCTGGTCTTCGCACGATTCTCTTCCCCTGTCTCGGATCCCACACTGTCGTCTCGTGTGTCCATCTTGACTGGTTCATCCTGACTACGTGTCCCCCCAGCTCCATTTGGTTTTCCTGGTTGTTGTGGCTACATCCTCTATGCCGCTTCTTTCCCTCAACACCTCATTCTGGATTCTGTCTTTACAAGTTATGCCCAGCAATTTAGCCTCCATTTTACGTTGATATACTTGTATTTTCTTTACTTGATCTCCCGTAAGTGTCCAGGTTTGACATCCATATAAGAGCAGCACATCCATATGTGCAGCATTTCAAATATTAACTGTTCTGACAAAAGCTTATACTTTTATCTACTTCATTGAAATAAACGTTTTGTAAAAATGATTTTATTACTTATTTCCTTACAGATGCAATGGGAAATAGGGGACTACAAGGTCTTTTTTGGACCTTTGACTATCAAGGACCACCTAAGAATCAGTGTGTCATATTGCTATTAAATTCACACACATTCGCTCCATCATCATCCATACTTCCAAGGATAATGGGGAATAATCCTCGTTAATTAAAAAGTCCCACTTCCAGTCGAGAATCTAACTCAAAACCTCTGCACTGGAAAGCTAGCATTTTAATCACCAGACTATAGGGGCAGTCTCACAATATGCTTAAGGAATACTCAAATATTTTAATGTGAGGACTTTGAAACTCCATTCTCTTCGTATGAGCAAGCGGAAAAGAATGAACGAGTTTCCATTCGAGAAAAGTCAAAGTATTGAAAAGTTCAAACTGATAACAAGGAATATCGCGGAATAGTAGGCGAGGAGGAAATTTTATAGTACTATAAACTGCACTAAGAGTAAGAAAAAGATCCCAGAATTATCCTTCTTCCGAATTCCAAGGTTCAGTAGTAAGAGCTTTTCCGCTTCAGTGGTGGTGAAAAGAAGGGAAGTAGGGGAACGTGTTCACACCTGCTGAGTAACGTTCATCAGCCCTGGTGTATATACATAATAGACCTACAATACTAAAGTCATTAAACGTTGAACCATATTTTTATTTTATTTGTTAGTTTTGTAAATGTAGGTTTATTTTTAATCAGTATGTCACCAAAAGAAATAGTGGATATTCACCTCAACCACATTAAATGTTTATTTAGAGGTCAAACCAATCACGATATGCTCCGTATATTACATAGATCGGTAATGTTTCCGAAATGCACTCATATCTCATTTCTATTGTATTCGGCATTAAATCGTACCCAAGAACTTCCATCAGTTCACATTTGTTTACATTGACAACAGAAGTCTTTTATGGAATTTAAGCTACAGCGGTGTGTTAAATTGTGTCTGTTTTCCAAATCTAACTGATCATCACAAAGTGACGTTTAGTTTTGTTCTGATTACGTGCAGAAGCTGTAAACTGATTTGGACGTGTTTTCCTGCAGTAAAATCTATCTGTATCGCATAGTTTTCCAGTTGTGTATAATTCAAACGAATGAGTTTGCAGACTTAACTTACAGAACATTCAGGATATACATTTCATTTTCCAGGCCTATATTGGAAATCTATATTATTTTAATCAAAATTGTCAGGGAAACCTTTCAGAAAACAAATTAACTTTTTCCAGGTGAAGGGCAGTTTGGAATGGAGAGAAACTCGCAAATATTTTCTGAATTAATCCTGGAATGATGCATGTCGGCGCGCGCACCCATCCGTGAACAGAATAACGCAAAAACGGAAAGCTAGTTACATACCAAAATAGTAAGATTTCCAAGAAAATCTCATTTAAAAATACCCTCTATATGTCGGTCTCTGTTAGTCGATCTTTTTGTCTCTGTTTCTCAGACATACACTTATATTTCCAATAGGTTCAACTGAACTCAAATATTTCCGATGAAATCTGGATATTTTTAATAGAATTCATTGCTTTCTCTATCTGTCGTAGTAAGCGATAGAATAATCAAAGCCAGAAACCAAACAAACGGAATAAAAAATAAAAAAAATGTGTTAAAAGGAAAGTACATATTTATAGAGAAAATAATATGACAGACTTAATGAAATTAATTATTTAATCTATAGCTTATTTAAGCTATATAGTATCAAGAGTGCTTCAAAATCAACGTTCAGAAATAAAACTCATAAGATGTACTAAAATGTGCAGGACATCAGGAACAACTTACACACATAAGCACACGCAAATGTAGGCTGTACATTTTAAGTTTCGTGAAATTTTGAAACTTGAGTCGTTTTGTGTACTTAGGTTTCTAACACTAAAATGTAGCCTATGACTCAATTTCCTTCAGATTTAAAGCTTTTCTCGATATAAAGTGTAATGCTTTAATCCTTTAATACGCTACCGTCTTTAAAGTTGGAAATGTTACATATTTTCTTAAAACGTTAGATAATGCTATTTCTCCTGAAATACGTGTTTTGGGGGCTCCTGAATCTTCCTCCCCCACCAAAAAATATAAAAAGGTGTGTGCCTGTGTGAACAGCCTTTTGAAAAACGAATTTCGAGTAAATAGCAAACATGGTATTTAACTCCAGCATCAGTGTCTTCCAAAATCAGAACATTTCCAAGAAAATGCCACTATTCCAAACGGCCTTTTACATTTAAAATGTTTCGATGTACTTTATTTTCTCAAAACTATAAAGCCCTGTTCATTCGGAAGGACTTTCGTATAATGTTGTATAACTGGCAAGAGATAAAAAAACCCAAACGCACAAAAATGTAGATCACTTCAAAACACAAAATTTATTTGAAATACATTTTTTGTGGGAGCATCATTTTCGAGGTAATCGTTATACTGGTTTGAATTTTGCAATACTTTGTAAGTCTTTTAAACTGCTGCGCTATTCAAGTGTTTCTCGGGATATAATGGAAATAGTGCGGAATTTAAACACCAGGATATAGTGCCCCGTTTTAAAACATGCGAGTTTCGCGTCCCTCTTAATTTTTTTTCTTTTAGTACATGCCGTACCGCAGACGCTGATACTGATGATACATGCAACGATGTATCGATGGAATGAGATGGCGTGGGAAACCGAAGAACCCGGAGGAAACCCGCTTTGGTGAGAGGCGAATGGTCTAACCACTGGGCCAAGGCGCGGACTTGTCGCGTCTCTTGTATCCAATTGATGCCTATGAGGAAATTTGCAATGAAATAATTTCTGCAAACAATTATGTAGTTTAAATCAAAATAGGCAAAAAAAAAAAAAAAAAAAAAAAAAAAAAACACCGTTTTTAGGAAGAGATTGCCCAAGAGATAGATATAAGAATAAAGCATACGGGTAGAGAAAATTTAAATATAAGATTATATGTTTTAATACAAAGCAGCAGTTCTCCATTCTGGTCTACGGGTAACAGCTAGCCTCTGGTTCCCGAGAACGCGGTTCTTTGTTTCGGGCATAAAATCCGTAGTTTAGGTTCTTTCGGAACAGAAATGAAGTCCCATGACCTACATTTACGCACGTAAAAGAATGCCAAGCCTGATAAGAGGCCTTTGAGCAAAATGAAGCGTTCTTTTACGCCCAATATGGAATTGGACGCTGCGAACCACAGCAGTTAAGGAGTGTCCACAAATAAAAACTCAATTTCAATTTCCATGGCAGCAGATTGTGAAGCTTCCAGCACTATAAGAAAACAGCTTCAAGCCAATCATTTTCCATCAAGCAACTATTTCTAGTGAGAGAATGTGACAGATGGAATACTACTGAGTGATTGATTGCTCTTAGACCTAGGTCTTCACATAAAATGCTCGTCTAGCAATATTTCAATGGATTTCACAGCACTACATAAATCATATGCCTAAACAGTGACATCTGAAGATATTGGTACGTATACAAGCTTTGTATTTCCCGTGCGAATACTGCTGGGCAGGCCAGCATCCTCATTCGCTTCGAATAATAGAATATGTGTTGATCGTTCGCCCTCCTTCCTACCATTGGAGGGGGGAGGGGGGTGGAGCAGTGATAAATGATGGTGGGAATTACACTTCCACTCGCATTTTTAAAGCAAAAATACACTCTGATTAAAATGCAGGAGCATATAGAACCAGATGTACAGGCTGTATCGAATGGATACTGAGCTGCAGAATGGGTGGCCTACTTATGCAGCTGCAGGGGCTTCGATTACTACATAGGACAGCATAGGACGCTAATGATGAGCTGACGTAACAAACCATAAGGCCACAGAAGCTTACCTTGTGAACTCGTTTATCATTCTTTTGTTCCACCACTACCAAAATATTTGTACTCTAAAATAATAGTACATTAATATCGGAATAACACGAGGGAGTAGTGCATCACCCACTTTATTTAATTTATATTTACACAACGGAATCCGTGAATGGAAACAGCGGCCATTTTAAATATAACTTCTGATTATAACAAGAAAAGTTTTTTTAGTGACACTACAATATCCAGATGACCAAATAATCATTTCTGATAAGGAAGAAACGATACAAAGAGCACTGTGTGAACTACATAACATTTTTAATTATGATTTTGACATTCCAAAAAATAAAACTAAATTCACAACATTCCAGGGATGATGTTAAGGGACACTGGGAGTGAAATTTGAAAGTTCCACATTTCTTGATAGATTTTTCTGAAATTTTTACTGTGTTTGTATTTATATGAGAATAGGAGGTACACCAAATTTCATTAAAATTGCATAATTCGTTTATGATATATAAATTATTTTATGAATTTAACAGGCACATTTTCAAAATAGAGCTCGCGTCTATTGACTTTCAAAATTCATTTATATTGGCAGAACTGGTGCTCTAAAACATGGATAACAATTGTATGAAGAGATATTTCAAATACGTTTACTGATTATGCTGTACATATTTTTTTAATAACAAAGAAAATTTAATCTTAAAAATTATTGATTTTTTTCATACAAAAAATGTTTTTGGAATTCATGTTAATGATAACATCAATATTGAAGCATAGTTTAGTTTATCTGTTAATTATGAATACTTTTGGATATTTTCATTGAATTTGAAGCAAAACTCAGGCGCGACCTTCTTTTGGAATGTGCAGAAATGTAGTTTTGAGAAAAGCAGGCTTTTATATAGCAGCATCCTGTGTAAATTAAGGGAAGAGCACTATTTGAAAGGGCCGTAATGACCACATGGAGTGGGGGATATGAAAAATGCACTAGACAATAACATAATTGAACAACTAAACACATATGACGTGTCATAAAAATCCCAGCCCTAACCAGATCGCATATTTGAAGAAACAAGTGAAATACAAAATGTTACAAGGCAGACACGAAGTCCTTATATGAGTTACAGATTTCTTAACCAAACATTTGTGGTTCTTTTCTGGCTTGGTGGCAACCGACTACAAGGGAATTCTAAAACTCCTGCACAGACGTGACAAATGCTTTAATAACGGAGGTGATTATGTGGAGAAATAAGCTTCAATTCTGCAAGTAATGTTTGATTTATTTAAAGGAAACATTTCTATTGAATTTATTACCAATTAATGGTCCCCAATTCCTGTATTAGTAGAATAATATCGAGCTCGCTGGCTCCCCTTCAGATCTGAATAGACATTCTCGAAAAACGCCAGCGAGGCAGCTGGAGTCGACGACAGTGTTTTGTTAGCATAAACAATGTTGCAGGCTGCTCCCTTCATTTGTCCGGAACGAGCCAGCCACGTTAGGCCGAGAACTAGCCGAAGAGGATTGTGATGCCACGCCGATTGGAAAGATGGCGTAACAAATGGTCTGGAGAAAATAGCCTTTAGCTTAGAGAGAAGAGAAGGAGAAAAACAAGGATTTATTTGATCAGCACTTCGCCGTCTACGTGAAGCGTTTCACCATTGAGGGTCAAGTGCTGCGACTGGAAAAAGGGCAGTAAAGGAATTGTTGTGAAAGGCTCAACAATTGCTGCTACCTTCATCTTGAAAAGGCTTTACTCAAAAGTACATCAAGAAGTGGATTTATGTAGATCGAATACTTGGGCGTTTTGTTTTCGTAACCTGGATACGAAAAGGCGCTCTTAACGAAACAAAAGCTTCACTATTTTTTGTGGTCTCGATTCTATAACATTTTTACACATCTGTAATTCGAGCATTAAGAACCTACCATGTTTATGCATTTAAATTTAATAAATTACTGGTGACTGCCTTCATGATCGAGTAGTCAGCGAGCTGACTCCTCACCCGAAGGTCTCGGGTTCGACTTCCAGCCTAGGCTTGAGAACTTTTCTTTAATTAGGACTATTCCTCTACAGTCTAGAAGTGTGGATGTGAGAGCGAATGTGCTCGTGGAATTAGTTAACCCGGAAAAAACCTAAAAACCTAACCTAAAAGTTCAGAGTAAAAAAACCAACAAAACTCACCGATCTCACCATACCCATTAAAGGGACTAATAAAATTTTAAAAAAATATACTGATGTGTTCCATTCACACGAATTTCTCTATTCACTCTTATATAAACTATTCTCACAAACACTTATTCTTCTATCTAGTTTATGTTAATCGTGGTAAACATTTGTAAATATGGTTTTATTAGATATTTCCTTGTAGCAACAATAGGAACAGAAGAATACAGTAGACTTAATCTTTAAAGAGTTAATCACTATGTGATGACTGTAAAATTTTGTTCTCTATTTCAGAACAGCATAAGTATTGGAACATTTAAAACAATAACAAGGAATATCTCGGAAATGGTTAGTTAAGAATGAGATAAATTGTGTGCTTTAACTAAAGCGCGTTTCACCCTTAGAAGACAGTACACGTTAAATGGAGCGCAGTGTTGCAACATGTACTAGTTGCGAATCTTTCTCCGCGAGCGACTCGAGGTGGCCGGAGTCCTGCACTTAGTCCTTCAATTGCTGCTTGACGGACACTTTTAACTTTGATATCCCTCCATGCCTTTGTTACTGTATAACCTAAATTTACAAATGACTCGTCTGTATAAACAACTGATTTCCCCTGGTCCCTAAACCTTTTTACGTCTTTTAGATATTTATGTCGCCATCTGATGATATCGATATCGTCTCTTTCTATTAATATGCACTTGATACCCTTTCTTTCATATTCCAACCCCAAATCATGTAAGAACCGACTAAGAGTGGCCCTTGAGAAATTCGGTAGGGTCTCATCACTGTTGAATCGTGACAAAATTATATTCAGCATGGGTGGAATATTTGCAAACTGTAAAGAATGAACAATTCGCCGCACTCCACCTTGCACTATTCAATCATATTGCGTTAACCTATCGTTTTGTGTAGTCCCGCCCTTTTTGCTTTCTTTTTCGATGGTGTTCTTAGAGGTCCTTTCATTAGTTCCTTTTTAATCATACACACTACTGCTTCTGAACACCCGATAGCCTTAGCTGTTTCTTTTACCGCCTTACTTACACGCATTTTACTTAAAAAATAATCTAACACATTCATAATTATTTGGCGTTCCTTGCTTCTTTATTTACCAACATATCGTCCCTTCCTAGCTTCACCCTCCATAACTACAAATATTTACGAAACTATTAAACAAATAACACAATAACAGCTCATAGATTCCACACAGTTACACACCGACTTCTTTCGAACTAATGCTAGTGCTGCTCCTTATACTATCTTCTGTGTCAGGCCTGACGCTGAATAGATGAATACCTTTTGTTTGCCTTACTGGATAAAAGAAAGAGGTTACTGCCTTTTGGTTTATTTTAAAAACTTTCTCCAACCTTCCTCAACATTTGTTCTCGCTGGTTCCCTGATGTAAACTCAATAACAAAAAAGTTTCACACTGCGTAACTTTTGCAGTGCACAGATATAAAAATTTCCGAAAACATTTCATTTTAAAAATTATAACACTTAACTGGATAAACATAGAGAATTCAAAGTGGGCAGGTAGTAGCACTATGGTATACTCTACCTAAGAAAAAAATATAGATACATTCTAGCAGTTAGTTTGTTAGTTAGTGCGTGATGAGTATAGAAACAGAATATATCGGACTTCTATTGAAAAAAAACGTTTTCTGAAGAAATTTGGGCCTATAGAAATGTATAATGCCTCTAAAAAGGATATAACCTGATAGAGAAAAAAATTCTGCATAGGATAATGTGTTCAAATCTGAAATTTATAACAAATGAATATTTATACCATGCTATTAGGAATCTGGCAACACCGCGAGGGTAGAAAAGGACGCGGCTAATGGCAACTTGTATGTGCTAGATAGAGACAGAGATGTCCCATTTAACTCCATACTGTCTTCTAAGAGTGGAACGCTATATAGATCTATATACTTTGTATAGTAAGTTTTTCTTTATCTCTTAACAGTTTGCAGTTATACAAGTGTCTTTCAGAATGATGAGGGCCTCAGAGAGTTTAAGGTATGCATTTCATCATACATGTATCTTTTAATCAAAATCGCTAAAACTTTTCGAAAATTTGCGAAACTCTTCCACGTAAAGGGTAATTTGGGGTAGGGTGATTATGTTCAAAATTTTTGTGTCACGTTCTTGGAAGATGCTAACCTTCAGTTCCCAGTTTGGTATTTATGCGACTTTTCACTTTAAGTCATGTTGTTCTCTCTCTCTCACACACGCACACGCACACGCACACACACACACACACAGTACTAAAATGTTTGTATTAAGGGTTCTCAAAACTTGTGTTTCCGGGACATCATATCTATTCACTTAAGTAGTACAGAAAGGAGACAAATGAAAACGGATAGAGAAAGGATTGTGAATGTTGAATTGTGAATAATATTTTTAAACTGAATGATTATATAATGTAGATTGAAGGTTTTGATGCACAACAAAAAAGGCTTTTGTTCGGCCAGACAACATTATAGACGGGACTTTGTTAGGGAGGCTTGTTTATTGTGCTCTCCTTGGGAAACAAGGAAAACCTTGGACAAAACTTACTACTCAAGAAAGAGTCTTTTAGTATAGTCTAGCAAACTGCAACTTTAGAAACTTCGTCATAAATGTAGCAGAAACAACCTTTATCTGCCAAACTCTGGGACAGCTTTACTGCAATTTCCAGGAAAACTGTTTTTGTCAGGCACAAGTTTTTGTAAAAGACATAAAAAATAATAGCAAGGAGCTGTCAATAATTCATAACTTGTGACAGGAGATTTGACACGCGCTGTCTACAGTTCAAGCATTGATAAGAAAAAGAGAAGATCACGCTTATAGAAGTGTGAAGTGTGCACAAAAAATATGAGAAGTTGTGAGGCGCTGCCTGGTGCATGGCTAAAGCGATCACCAGTCAGTCTGGTTGACCTTCTGACCTCTGATAATAATCAAACCTCGATGCTGACATTTCACAGATAGAAACCCTAAAGCCATTTTCCGTTATTGATGAGAATGGAAGTGTGGAATAGAGTCTACTGTCAGAGTGCACGTCAGAGCATAAGGGTAGCTTCACGACCCTCTGAGTGCTGTGTTACTTCTACCAACTTCACCCCTTTTAGCTGGAGATCCTGAGTACAAGAACATCTGACTTGTTGCATTCATATCGGTTACTCTACTCTCTTTCTATAAACTAATCTTATACTAACCTTTTTTACTCTACTATGTATAGCAATTAGTGGAAGTATTGCATTCCACCCAAAAGTTACACCTCGAGGTTTCATTGGGACCCTTAAATTTAAAAAAAACAATTTTAGAAAAACATGCGTGTGTATGCGTGCGTGTGCGTGTGTGTGCGTGCGTGCGCGTCTGTGAAAATCATAACTAAAGAACCAAAAGTGTGTTACATATCAACGTTGGTAGCATCTTTACAGGATGTGATACAAATATTTTAAAGAAAACCACATCAATCAACCTAATTAAAATAGGTAGAAGTTATTTTCGTGTTATATGTTCTGAAAATAACGCACACGGGGATTATTTCAATTAAATAAAATAAGTAAAAATTTTAATTTCAATACTTCTGTTGAAAAAAAAAAAAAAAAAAAAAACTAATGTTTTAGCATTTATAGGGGCAGACACAGTAAACATTGTCTTGGAAGGAACAATAATAAAACCGATAATAGGTAATAGGCGCATGCGTCTTATGCCTGTGCCTGTGCCTGTGTAGTACAACCATCACACACCCATTAAGAATGCACAATGAATACCTAACCTTCACATGAAGACATATTACTTATTTAGTATTTAATTGTTGTTTCACACTGGTCGTCTGTAGGACAAAGTTTGGAAAATAGAATCAGACTTCATAATCGGTTATAGTATGAAGTCCGGGACTTTGCGTACTTGAACGCTCTAAGTCGCCAATAGGGTGTCTTATCTTATGTGAATTGAGATCTCCTTCTGGTTTACGGAGAAAATGCGAGTCAGTTGGAGAATTCAATGTTCTGCCGAAGTGTTCCCATGGTAGCTCAGTGGTTGAAGCGGCCGGACGGAGACCAGAGGATCCATGGTTTGGGTCGCGCTGTGACATTGATTTTTTTTATCTGACTCTACATACCTATGCTTTAATTTTTATTTTATGAAAAACGAACAAACTTTTTATTAAAATGATACATGCTATATTTAGAAGCATGACAAAACGTATATCACGAATTTTCTGGAAAGAGCCAGTGGTGGTGTCGTCATTCTCATGAATTCTACGAAACTGGAAAACAAAGGAAGACAGATACACACTTACTACAAGAATTGAAATATCGGTTTTAACTTCTTTTAACGCATTAATAATATCTCAAATATTTGCCTTTGTGTGTCTAGACTTGTTCGGATGGAACTCTATTCCGATGTTACATTTTATTTATATTTAAACAGACTGTCAGCAGCGTAGAATTACTTGGAACCGTTTATTTGTATAACATATTCTAGTTTGTAACCCATCGGATTTTGATATGCTTAAGGCTGTTTGTGTTAAAATGGAATTTACGTAGCCACCACAAGCAAAACATAAAAGTAAAATACAAAGAATGTTATTTTGTTTAACTTCATAGTAAAACACACAGAAGGAACGGATTATTACACTGTTTATTCTCAAAATAGGTTTATGCTAACACACGACTAAAGATAAGAGTTAAACGTCGCGTTTGGAAAATTAAGGCAACATGTGTGAAAATCCAAGAATCCACAGTCTTCTTCTGGTTGCTTTGAACTTTTATCATATACTCACAACAAAAGGCATATAGTGCACACATAATTTTAAAGTACCATGTCAAGTCGCTCTTAAAATACTACTTTTTATTTATAATTAATATTTTTATAAGTGCTTCTTGGATCCTACAGTTCACCGCATTTTCCCCAAATTTTTAATTTGAGATTAATATAAAAAAGAAATTGTGCAGGTATTTTATAGGGGTAGAATTTTTCAACTTTTTAAATATCAGTCATGGAAAATAATTTAAGCTGAGCTGTTTAATATTCTTAACTAGTGCATAACAATTTTTAAATCCTTCATTGTTGGAGCTCTCTTGAGACCTTCAAGCTGATGTTGCAAACTGTGGTACAGGAAGCATTTGAATGTGGTGTTGCAATTACATAATTTTCTCTACTCTTGTACTAACTATTCTTACAAACTCTTGTTCGTCTATCTTCATGCTAGTTAAGATAAATATTTGCAGAAATCATCTTGTTGCTTATTTCCTTGTAGGTACAAAGGGAGTATGGGAAAAATCTTTTAAAACTTTCAAAATCCGTTCTCTATGCACGGTTAACATATAAAAGAATGAATAACGATGTTCCGTTTGACAAAAGTATAACTTCTCCAAAACTCACACAAATAACAAGGAATATCCCCGAAACAAAACATTTTACAAAAAAATTTATTCAGTCATAAATTGTGTGTTTTAGCAAGATCTACATTTTTGTACAGTACGATTTGGTCTATCTCTTACAGTTTACCATTTATGCAAAAGTCATTAAGAATAAACAAGACTACATAGGCTATAGCCAGAAAATTCAAGGTATACATTTCATTTGCCATAAAAATATCTTAAACATGTGACATTTTAATCAAAATCGTTAGTCATTTTTGGGTAAATCAAAATTTTCTAAAAATGGTCTATGTAAAGGCTATTCTAGGTTTGATGAATTTTCTTCAAAATCTTGGTGCCGCATGATTGAAAGTAACTAAACTTAAATACCAACTTTGGTTTTTAACCAACTTTTCGTTTTTGAGTTATGCTGTACACACACACAGACACACACACACACACACACACACACACACACAGACACACATTGACTTTTTTCTAAAAATGTTTTCTTTTTTTTTATTAAGGTGCCACAAAACATCTCCGGTGAAATCTCGACATCAAATTTCTGGGTGGAATACAATAGTTCTGCTTTACTATATGTAGCAGGGAAAGTAAAAAAGAAAAAAGGAGGAAAGAAGAAAAACCAGAAAAGTTCATACATTGCCTTAAATAACGAGAAAGGTCATTCGATCCGGATTTTACAATACTGAGGATGTTCTTTCGACATTTTAAAACTGTTATTTTATTTAAATTTTACCGAAACATCGCAAAATACCCTTAACCTGGTTTAATTTATATCTAGTTGAAACAACTTATGAGTAAATGACCCTAACTCTTCATTTATTGATCCGCCTGATGTTTATATTCGAAAAGCATTCATTAAATTAATAACAATTTGCCCAACAAGGGTTTTTAGGGGTTTGTTGAGGTCAGGAAGTGAGTCTTTTAGCGACATCATTTATCTACACAGAAGATCGCAAAAGCATTAAGGAAAACAAGCAGTTGAAAGTGTGTAAGACTTTTTTCGCTGCCCGATATCTCCAACTGAGCACAGATAACACGAAAGTGAGCACATGGCCAACTTAATCTTTCTCTAAGAAGAAAGCACTCTTGAGAAAGCCCCACACACAACGCTTCAATCAAGCAGGCCTGTCCGCTTCTCGCCCCATCTCGTTTTACGTCATTTATTCCAAAGTCGACCCTCCCTTATCTCTCCCTACCTCCCTCCCTCCCTCTGTATGGAAGGCTGAACTTTTCCACCCCAATCCTTTCTCTGTTCTCAAGCCAAGATTTGGAGCAAACCACTGTCGTGTAAAATACGCAAAAATCACAGGATGCTACACAAAGTGTTACACCAATACTTGGTTTCTATAGAACAACAACAACAACAACAACTTTGATGCCCAGAGGAATGTGCTACAACCACATGACCTTTTATAGCCAAGTTATTTCATTGTAACTACAGTCCAATTCATGGACACGAGCCGATGCCTTTGGTTTCTTTTTACTTTCTCTTTTTGTAAGTAGGGAAAGTACTGTATTCCACCCAAAAATTCGATGTCGAGATTTCACCGAAAATATATGTTTTGAGGCCCCCTGAATCCAAAAAAAGCATTTTTAGAAAAAGGTCCATGTGTGTGTCTGTGTGTCAGTCTGTGGACAGCATAACTGAAAAACGAAAAGTCGGTTAAAAACCAAACTTTGTATTTAAGTATAATGTCTTTCAAGGATGCGACACGAAGATTTTGAAGAAAATAGCCCCACCCTAAACTACCCTTTACATGGAAAATTTTGATTTTCTTGAAAATGGCTTTAACGATTTTGATTAAAATGGTCATATGTTTGAGATATTTTTATGACAAATGAAATGTATATCCTGAATTTTCTGGCTATAGGCCCTGTAGTCGTATTTACTCTGGGCGACTTTTGCATAACTGGTAAACCGTTAGAGATAGAACAAATTATACTGTACAAAACATGTAGATCTTGCTAAAATACACAATTTATGTCTCAATAAATTTTCTTGTAGGGTGAATCATTTCGGAGGTATTCCTTGTTATGTGTGTGAGTTTCGGAAAACTTAGAACTTTCGTGAAATGGGTCATCGTTGTTCAGTTTTTTATATGTTAAGTGTGCAAACACAACAGAATCTCAAAGCTTTAAAACATTTGACTATCGCACAAAGGGTACTGTATTCTAACATTCCCCTTGCACCTATCAGAAAATAAGCAATAAGTGAATTTGTACAAATGTTTATCTTAACTAACACGAAGAAGATATAGGAATAAGAGTTTGTAAGAATGGTTAGTACAAGAGTAGAGAAAGTCATGCGAGTGCAACACATCAGACTTTTTATATAATGTTAGCAGAAAATCCTTATTTTCAGGGTTCCACGCCAGTGCTGGGTTAGCTAATATCTTATTCGTTCAAATTATTCAAGTCCGACACACGCATTAGCTCACTAACAAAGGTCAGGCCTAGGTGAGGGGCAAAAGGAGGGAGCACAGTAAAACGTGTGGTTGAATGGAAGACATGCTTAATCACGACTATCCACACTAGGCCCTGGATGAGTGTGTGACGTAATAGATTGAATGCAACACTTCCTCTATACCGCAATTATTGACTGCTAAGGTTAATAATTGTATAAGGAGACGACAGGGAAATACATATAGGCTGTTGCAGATATTTTAATAATTATCTACTTTGGAGTGTTAGTTGTTTTTTGTCTTTAACAGTTTATCCCACAAAGTTTACCACCTCCCCTCCCCCACCCTCTTTTGCATGGTCGTAACTGCGCCGCAAAATGAAAGACGTATATACTTACTATGTTTCCATGGCAAATTCAATTCGTATTGAGTACATTCCCACTTCCACGTTTCCATGTAGAGTTCAATCCGGAAATGAGATCACTTTGGATATGAAAAACTCAAACAGAAATAATTCAAGCTTTAATATTGATCACTTTATTTATTTGGCGAACAAATAAGTATTTTTTCTGCGTATTTTAACAAGGATTTGATATTAGTGAATGCTTTTGAGAATATATTGAGAGATTATAGAAACAATAAAAGTGGCTTTGTTATTTTCTTTTATTACACCACTTTCACCAACAAAAGAAAATAACGAATGTGCAGTGTGTTATAATGAGTACATCAGAAGTTAGCATCTTTGGCGGATTCAAATCGATTCGTGTTTCCATACAACAGCTTTCAATACGATCCCACGAAATGAGCGGATTGGATCCAGTGGTTGACCGTTTCAATTAGCGTCTCCATGCGGTATTCAGTCCGGTAATAGAACCCAATATGTATTGAATTCGCAATGGAAACGTAGTAGCTATTCGTTTTGCTTCACGCTTCAATGTGTGACCTACTGGTCTAGATATTGTGAGGCCATTGGCCTTGCAGAAAGCATTGGAACTTGGTCTGGTACACCATTCTTATCACGAGATCATCATGACTTATGCCACGCCTACTTAGAGGTACTAACCAAGCTGAAACTGGTGCTGTCTGTTCTCATGCCCTAAGAGAAAGCTCCCATAATTTGCACTGTAGCAGCTGGCAGCAGAAGAGGCGACAAAGAGGGAGATACTAGAGATACATCATAAAGGTATCGTAGACCGGGAGACATTATCATGTTCATATTCTATACATAAGTAGATGTTATTTATGTGCAACTCGGCAGAAAAGAGCACAAGTGCACTATAAAACACTTCGGAGCACGTCACACAATCCGATAACAACGCAAGTGTAAGATATACGAACTTCTGAGTTGGAAGAAATTGCATTGTCAACGGCGCAACTTGTGTAAATGATTAATAGTAAGCAGGCAGTGATGTAAACGTCACACATGTGAGGCGTGCTGATGCATGGGGCAGGACTACCAACTGCCTGAGCGTTATTAAATGCAGTGCATTTATAATGAGGATTATGACACTGGCGTGTTGCGAGATTTAATGCATCAGTACCACTTTATTCGATATTGCTTTAAAATAAACACAGAGTGTTTGTGAAATATTTTATTACAACACAACTGCTCAAAATATGAAGCATACACATAGTGAAGTTTTCATGTCCTCCCTTCATTTCTTTTTCTTTACTATGCACATCCATGGACAAAAAATCTGATGTGTTGCACTCACACGACCTTCTCTACTCTTGCACTAACTATTCTTAAAAACTCTCATTCCCTTATCTTTATGTTAGTTGAGATAAACATTTGCAGAAATGATCTTATTGCTTATTTCCTTGTAGGTGCAAGGGGAATATAGGAATACAGTAGGCTTTGAGGGAGTCAAATCTTTTAAAGCTTTAAAATTCCGTTCTCTTTGCACGGTCAAGAGATAAAAAGTGAATAACGATCTTCCATTTGTGAAAAGTTAGTACTGCAAAACTCATACAAATAACAAGGAATATCTCCTATATGGTTCACTCCCCCCCCCCAAAAAAAAATGCATTTAGACTTTACTTGTGTGTTTTAACGAGATATTCATTTTTGTATTGTAAGACTTGATCTATCTCTTAAGATTTACCAGTTATGCAAAAGTTATGCTGAAGGCTAAGCGCCAAATCCCCTTTGGGCTACCGCAAAGTATATGCTAACCCGAGCGCAGTCTTTAGGCGCTATGGACGGCTGATAATCGATCACAGTAAAGCACTTCTGTAGCACCAAAGTTACTACATTATATCTTAAGCTTTTTACTCGCTCCTGATATACACCTTTTTACTCTGTGATTTGTTAAATTCAAAGAAATCTTACTTATATAATTGTTAGAACTGGCATACTTGTGTGTTTGCAGAGAACTCTCTGATTTTGGAACCTGCGAGTTCTAATTCCGCAAATCTAGAGCTAAGGGGTCGTCATCCGTGGTCCAGGGATAGCATGCTAGCCTCTAATTCCCGAGGTCACGGGTTCAAACACTGCGGAGGGCGATGGGTGTTTTTTCGGACGTAAACATCCTTTGCATGCTTCCTTCGGAAGGGAAGTAAAGCTGATGATCCTGTGTCGTAATTTAAGCACGTTAAAGAATCTTAAGCCCAATAAAGGGGCGTCTAAGCAAAATTAAGCCCAACGTGAAATAGATTGCTGAGCACCGTAATTTGTAAGTCCGTAAGTAAAACTCAAATTCGTTTTGAGTTAATAGATGTCTTGTTGGCCGAGTTCACCGGAACGCTTAATTGCCTTAGCTACACTGACCTATAACTAATTGCTTTTCAACACTTAAATTCCATGCCTAATGTCTTCTTATTCACCGGCACAATTGTAATCATTATACATTACAATTATATATCTATCTCCTTATCATTTATTTATAAAATGATTAATTCATCAGTGAATCATTTCGGTATGAAACGAAGATGTTAACGAAAGTCGCTCAGAATGCCTGTTTAGTTTCATCGATTTAGGACAAGAACTTTAGTTCCATTATAGATACTCTGCACAGAGCTATTAACGAAGCGCCAAATAACCATTAAACGCGTCTGCAGAGAAAGAGAAACATAGAGAAGTTATCCAAGGAAGACGTCAGAAGTCAAATTAATAAAAATAAATGACAATTGAAATGACGTAAGTAATTTAAAAGTTGCTTTAATGAGCTGTCACGTTTGAACTTCACCTCAGCACAGATAGGGACTGAATGCACTTTTTTAGGTTCAGCTAATTTTTAAGATAAAGTTTTGAGAAAGGAGAAGACAGTTACAACCGCCTGCCGACACAAAGCTTGTTTGTGTTACTTAGATTTATATCTTCACTACTTCAAGTTGGTTCTCTACTGAAATACGGTATTCCGCACCTCAATTCTTCATTCCTTTTGTTGCGGAGAACAGCCAGCACGGTGCTCTGTCACTTCAAGTCCGTCTAACAAAAACTGACAAGGAAATATCGCGCTTCGCTGACACTCGTGGCCATCAAACGGTCTCCTTCAACTTAAGCCCTGAAAACACACACACACGCACACACGCACGCACACGCACGCACGCACACACATTGCAACTATACTTATTCCTTCCCTTCATTATCTATAGTATAATGTTTTCAACGTCTTTCCGATGATGTTTACAAAGAAGGAAATTTAGAATCCAACACATGAATTCCTTTCCAAGCAAACCCATGTCTACCAAAATTTTGTAGTTCTAATAGCAAGTACCTGGGCAACCGAGCTTCGCTCGGCGTTTTTCGCCTCTGTTTTTGAGAAATCTTTTAATTTTTTGTTTTATTTGAGAAGATACATTGATAAACCTGAAAGGAAAAACGTTAACTAAATAATCATTTTTGTCGCAATTGTTAAGAGTAAAAAAGTACTTAAGTAAAGAAAACACTGAATGTAATATGCAGCATTTGTATTTCAAACATGCACAAAATTGAATGACTTATTTGTAGAAGAGTGAGTAGAAAGAGATATGAATGTGTTACCTAAAAGTGAGTAGAGAAAACACTGTGAATGTAATATGCAGCATTTCTATTTCAAACATACAGAAAACCGTATGGCTTATTTCTAGAACAGTGAGTAGAGAAACAGTTATGAATGTGTTGCCCAAAAGTAAGTAGAAAAAGCAATGTGAAGGTAATACGTAGCATTTCTATTTCAAACATGCAAGAAATTGTATGACTTCTTTGTAGACGAGTGAGTAGAGAAAGAGTTGTGAATGTATTACCTTAAAGTGAGAGGAGAAAGCAGTGTGAATGTAATAGCATTTCTATTTCAAACATACAGAACATGGTATGACTTATTTTAAAACTGGGGATAAAAATGATTTTTGGTGTAAACAATGTTTTTTATGGAAAATTGTTTATAGAAGAGTGAGTAGAAAAAGAGATGTGAATGTGTTACCCAAAAGTACTTAAGTAGAGAAACCACCGTGAATGTAATATGCAGCATCTCTATTTCAAACATACAGAAAATTGTATGACTTATTTTAAAAGTGGGGACAAAATGATTTTTGGTGTAAAATCATGCTTTTATGGAAAATTGTTTATAGAAGAGTGAGTAGAGAAAGAGATGTGAATGTGTTACCTAAAAGTACTTAAGTAGAGAAAACACTGTGAATGTAATATGCAGCATCTGTATTTCAAACATACAGAAAATTGTATGACTTATTTGTAGAAGAGTGAGTAGAGAAAGAGATGTGAATGTGTTACCTAAAAGTGCAAGAAGAAAACTGTGAATGTAATAATACTTTCATTTCAAACATACAGAAAATGGTATGACTCATTTTAAAACTGTGGATAAACTTTTTTTGTGTAAAATCACGTTTTTATGGAAAATTGTTTATAGAAGAGTGTGTAGAGAAACAGATGTGAATGTGTTACCTAAAAGTGAGTAGAGAAAATACTGTGAACATAATATGCATGTATACAAAAATTTAACCAAACCTTTAGAGCCATTTCTGAAATACCGGGAATATACCTATATACAAGAATTGCACTGTAGAAGCGGGAATAAAAAATGTTATTTTTTTATGTAAAATCGCGTTTTTTCGGGAATTACCTACACCTATACAGATGAACTTAAAAAGCTAAACCCTATCTGAATACAAAATTTGATCGAAATCGTTAGAGCCGTTTCCAAGTTGCGCGGAATTGCTCATTTAAATATATAAGATACAATATACACTAAGGGGAAAAGCAGAATATGTCTTTACTTTCTCTACTACACATTTGAAGTTGCGGAAGCACTGCATTCCATCCAAAAATTCATTAGAACATTTTATATATTTTTGGGACCTCCTGAAACTAAGAAAAGCACTTTTACAAAACACACGAAGCTTTTCAAGAAAATATCGCCACCGCAGACTATCCGTTACATTAGAAACTTCTTCCAAAATTTTGATTTTATCAAAATGCCTCTGACGATTTGGATTAAAATAGAATATCTTTAAGATATATGCATAACAAATGAAACCTACTTATCTCTTAGCCCGCATCTGGGTGTGGTGGTAGCGTTTCTGTCTCACATTCAAGAGGTCCCGAGTTCGAATCTCGTTTAGGGCGAGTTTTCCGGATAAGATTTGTTTTCCCCAGGTTTTCCCTTATTCCCAGAAGACAATGTCGGGTAGCTTTAAGCTGTATGGACTTTGGGCTCACTTGAGCACCATTTCACTAATTTCATTCATTTATAGTCCGATATGACACATTACGTTGTACGATGTCAATATACAAAACAGAAAAAACGGTACCATCTCTTGAATTTTCTGAAATGCCCTCAGAAGTCCTATTCATTCTGGATGACTTGCATAACTAGTAAACTGTAAGAGTTTCATTGCACAAGTTTAGATCTCATTAACACACAAAATTCGTCTTGTATATTGAGTGAACCATTTCCAAGATATTCATTGTTATTTCCTTGAATTTTCCAATACTTCAGATACTTTTCTTAGATGGGAAGTCGTTGCTTACACCATGGATATACAAAGAAAATGAAACATCAGTTACCACTAGGGCCCGGATTTTTAGGTTTTTAAAGGTAACGTAGTTATTTTTGTATCTTAAAAAGTTTTTTTTTAGTTCTTTAAACTTCTGAAATAGTTTTTATATTATTAATGTTTATTAATTTTATTATTGATTATCCTCTTTTTATAGTATTGTTGCTGATATGTCCTGTAGATCCTTTGTGCTGGTGAAAATGCGATTTTGGCCAGAGGGCACCTGGAAAATACGTAAATAAAATTATAGTTTATACGCTATGTGCATTATAACAGGTGTTTAATCCTTACCTGCATTCCAGCATTCGAGAACAGGTCGCACAGGTTCTCCTATACGGTATGTTTATCTGCACAGCACCTAGCTGCTTAATGCGACTTTATCTGTGCAGTATTGAAGGTGTTAATATTTGTTCAAGCTTTTGTGTCTGTGGGCATGGTTTCTTTCGCTTTTGGCAGATTTGGCAAAATATTACTTTGCCATCTGTGGTGAAGTTCGGATCGTTTCCTATCCACTGACGAATCAACCACCTTCGAGGTGAGCTGACTTTATGCATGACACTAGCTCCTTAAATTACCTGCCTAATCTAAGGAAAATTAACTTCTAACGATGTAATAATTGTATGCATTAACAATACACGATAGTCGACTGAACACAACGGATACTGTTTTTAAACTGATTGACTTGAGTTTTTGGCAGGTTCTCCTAATGACCCCTTTCCCCTCGACAACAATCCCCACATTGCTTGCTTGCAACAATACAGAGCTTCGTCCCATACAGCTAAACACAAGTCACTTGCCTCTTCCATTGTTTTCAATACTCCTCTAAGCATACATAAGCAAAATGACGTAGCAAAGATGGAACAGTCAAGGTCCATTCATAATTTCATAAAAATTTCATTTTCCCATTTTAAAACAGTTTTTTTTTTCATCTTAAAATAAATAGGAGATTTAGCCTCTTTTAGGTTTTAAAGTCTCATTTAGCCATTTTTAGGTTTTATAAGATTCAAGCATTTGGCTTCGATGATCATGAAACAGATAATTAAATTAAACCACTGCAGTTAACTATCAAGGATTAAAATAGTTAAAAAACTAAGAATCCGGGCCCTAGTTATCACTAAAGCCACAATTTTTAGTACCGCATCGTGTGTAGGAGTGTCAGTTATGGCGTGAGTGTGTTCGCCCAGACCGAGAGGCCAGACATCAGCACTGCACGAAACACGGTAAGGTGGCTAATCATCACATTGCGACCAGATATTCAGAGATTTATCTATCGCTTAAGGCTACTGTGTTCTCCTGTTCCCATTGTGCCTATAAGAAGTATGTTATAGAATTATTTCTACAAACAGTTATCTTGCTGAACATGAAGTAGATAAAAGAATAAATGTTTTAAGAACAGTTTTACAAGAATAAGCAGAGAAAGTCTTACATATGCGCACATCAGATTTTTGTTATTAAGTACTAAGCCATACATTATTATGGCCTGACCATAACTTTAACTGACTCAATATACATAAAAGTGCAATAACACATGTTCTTTAATATCTACAGATATCTTCAGTTTCCTGCATCTCCATTTAGTCATAATCTTCCACAGAAACTCCACTAAACTTGGTATCTGCTTTTGGTCCTCGAATATTTTTTTGAAAACCATTTCTTTGTTTCCAAGTGACCTTTTTTAGCAATTAACCTTTCTCGCTATATACTAGCGGCTTTACTTTGATAAATGACATGAATTTCATCTAACTTCTTCCCACACATTGGACATGTTCCAGCGATAACGTCCTTTCTCATTTCCCTTAATTTCCATACATCGGATCCAGGCCACTCTTTTTTAGCCACGTCTTCCATTCTTTACCTAACTTCTTCCAAAAACCCTTCTGAAATAACCAATTTTAGTCCAGAAATCACCTAATCGATTAATATTTAATTGTTCTCTAATTTTCATTAGCCATATATTATTCAAACACTCAAGTTCCCTCTTGAAATCTCACAACTGTTCCAACAATAAACATATCAGCTCGCTCTTACACCTAAAATTAATATTTAAATATTTGCTTCATTAGCCTTCTCACACTTAAGTAAAATATAATCCAATTTTCCATTATCTGCTTTTACATAATCGACGTATATCTTGTTCAAGTTCTCCTTTAAATGCTGAATCTCTATTATCGTTCATATTATTTTCAGACAACCCGCTTCATGTCAAGTTATCAACCATCAATTCTGAAATTGATTCATACTCTCGTAAAGTACAACACCAATAGTGTAACAAATTATATTTAAAGAGGACTTATGGGATAAAGTTAAGAATTTTAGAGCTATCTTTATCTAAAGAAAGTTAAATATTTATAAGTATTAATTACCCCGTTTTGACGACTTCTTATTTGAGATGAAAACAATGAAAACATTGAAAACAATGACATGTTCTAAAGCCCAAACAAAACGATCGTCTTACTAAGCCATCGTATTGAAACAATCAATAAAAGGAAATAGAATGCTGGTAACGATTTGAATTACGTGCGCGTGATAATGGATGAGTGAGAGATTCCTAATGCATAGCATGTGGTCGGCTATTCAGCCGCTGTTACGAAAGTGTAAATTACGATTTGTAAACACAAAGGTGTCAAATTATGTCGAAGCAGTGCGGTTAAGGAATAAAGTGGAGGTGATAAACCTCGTGGAATTCTTCCTCATCCATCATATATATGATCAAGACAGCATTAATCGTTCCATGCGTAAATTATAATGCGACGATAAGTGACAATTTCTGCTGAAATAAGAGATTAGAAATTAAAATAGTATCATATATTTTAATTTTTTTCTGGTTATACAATCACCTCCCGAGGGGACTAAATCTGTGCTCCGACATTTACAAAATAATTAAATATTTTGTTGTTTAACGACGCTGTCAATAGCCACGATAACATCAGCGTCGCCGGTGTGCCGGAATTTCGTCCCGCAGGAGTTCCTTTACATGCCAGTAAATCTACTGACATGTAACTGTCGTTTTTAAGCACACTTAAAAACCATCGGTCTGGGCCGGATTTGAACCCGCGACCCTGGTATCAGCAGGCCAGCGTCTAAACAACTGAGCCACCCAGACCGACCCAACTTTTACAGCCAAAGATACCAATGTTAACCACTGTATAGGCACGAGAAAAAATTGTGCTACATTCACCTGGCTTTCTCTATCTAATACCTTTATTTTTCTATAGGTTTTGCAGAAAGTTTCCTCACATATTTCGTACTGTTTACACGACATTGCGCGAAACCAATGAATAGCTTCAGTACAAAAATAGCAAACGTATTGAAAAAATCAACGAATAACAACGCATACTTAAGAAATGGATAAGGCCAAAAAAAATTATTTGAAATAAATTGTGTATTATAGAGCTCTACAATTTTTGCGTAAACGTTTTTGCTCATCTCTTAAGATTTACATTTATATAAAATCATACAAAATACTTTCCCAAAGATTACCACTTCTTAGGCTATTCCCAGAAAAGTCAAGAAATTGTGACGGCAAAGGAAAATTGGCGCCAGCTACCTCACACCACTACGTTGCCACGCAACGTGTGCAATGTCGGCTAAGAACACAGCCCATTTTCAGAAAGTTCGAGAAATTTCGAGTGGCGGGCTTGTACGATTAGCTACGCGAAACGTGGATTTCCAGAAAAATCGTCCATACCTAATTCTCGGCTATATAAAGTGTGGGCACGAACAGAGAAGTTAGTGTTGGGAGTTTTAGTGAGTTTATGGCCAGAGTTAGAACTGTCAGAGCGTGTTTTGGACAATTAAGCAGTATTTGTGTCAAGGCTACGATAGAACAGGACAACTGAGTTTCAAGGCCACGACTTATGAATTGTGATTCAGTTTTAGATGAACTAAACAGACAGAAAAAACTAATTTGGAATTTGTGTTGCTCTTTGAACAGTTACGAGTGCATTTTCCCTTCATAAAAACACGGGTAGAGGGGATTTCTGAATCAGGCACCCAGTTAAGATAATTGATATATTTTAGCACAATAATAGACGGCTAAAAGCGTGAATTGAATAACGTTTACTGCGGTTTTGGAAATAGAAATACTCTTGAACAAATTTTCACAGAAATTTCATCGAGTGAACTGATTTTGCACTCATCTTATCGGAGCAGAAGCACTACAGTTTCTGGTCTTCGTTGTCGCTGAATAATGAATGTCTAATAACAAACGTAATGAACTCCGTGTAAAATTTCGTAACTTTTTTGTGCCTGAAAAAGTTATCTTGTAAATACTGCACAAGAGCATACCATACGTTTAAAATAACAGTAAAGGGAAAAGGTACTAACTCCCCTAGGGAGGTTTTACTGATATCTTACCGAGATAGAAACAACGTGGCACCTAGAAAATGTGAAACAGGAGAGCGAAGAGCCCACAATGTTCCCTTCTACAAAAAGAAAAGGGATAACAGAATGCATCCCTTGTGTAAGGGTTTGGCGAACAGATAGTGCAATCCGAAGGAACCAAAAAGCGTGTCACATAAAATGCAATAGAGAAATGAAGCAGAGGGAAAGTAAAGGAAAGCAAAAAAAGGGCAGTTTGGTTACGCTAAATCACAAGACTTTCGCTATCCAGTTTCATTACTTTCAGAACTTTTCCTACACAAGTGTGCTTGCAGAAATATTTCAATAGACGTTCTGAGTTAGATACTTAAATCACACCGAAGCCCAGGACGAGTGCTGAAAGTTTAAAAACAATATCACTATTATGCTGAGCTCAAGAGAGACAAAATAACCGGCCTCGAACTATTGAGGAATTGAAAGGAACGGAGTATTTTAGAAACAGCCAATGGTATGAAAAAAGAAGCAGATAATTTGAAAATAATCTCCACATTTTAATGAGCTTTCTTTTCTTCCATTAGTAACTTTTTATTACTTTCTCTACTATGTATTGCAAAGTAGAGGAAGTATTATATTCCATTCAAAAATTCGATGTCGAGATTTCACCGGAAATATATGTTTTGAGGTCCCCTGAATAAAAAAAAAGCATTTTAGGAAATACCGGTGTTTGTGTGTTTGTGTGTGTGTGTCTGTGTGGGTGTGTGTGTGTGTGTGTGTGTGTGTGTGTGTGTGTGCAACATAACTGAAAAACGAAAAGTCAGCTAAAATCTAAAGTTGGTATTTCAGTTTAATACGACACAAAGATTTTGAAAATTCCTCCAGGCTAAACTACCCTTTACATGGAACATTTTTGGAAACTTTTGATTTTCTTGAAAATGCCTTTACCGATTTTGATTAAATGTCTTGTTTGAGCTATTTTTATGACAAATGAAACGTATATTTTGGATTTTGTGGCTATATACTCTGGGTGACTTTTGAATAACTTCTAAATCGTAAGAAATAATCTTACTATACAAAAAATGTAGATCTTGCTAAAACACACAATTTATGTCTCAATAAACGTTTTTGTAGAGTGAAACATTTCGGAGATTATCCTTGTTATTATCAGTTTCGAAAAACTGAAAACTTTCGTGAAATGGAACATCGTTGTTCTGTTCATTTTTTATATGTTAGCCGTGCAAAGAGAACGGAATCTCAAAGCTTTAAAAGATTTGACTCTCGCACAAAGCCTTCTGTATTCCAATATTCCCCTTGCACCTACAAGGAAATAAGCAGTAAGATAATTTGTACAAATGTTTATCTCAACTAACAGGAAGAAGATATAGCAATAAGAGTTTGTAAAAATGATTAGTACAAGAGAAGAGAAAGTAATGTGAGTGCAACACATAAGAGTTTTTAGTTTCGCTCTCATTTTCTTTATTACACATCTATAGATAAAAGCAAGTATTACATTCCACCCAAAAATTCTATATCTTTGTATCACCGGAAATACGTGTTTCCAGACTTTCTAAATTTCTGTGTCAGGTAAGAGCATAACTCAAAGCAAATAAGAGACCAAAATGTACTGCACAAAAATGATTTAAAACACACAATTCATTTCAAATAATTATGGACATAGTACTAGTCATTATTTATTTATGCCAACAAACTTACTGCTAGTGTTTTTAAACACACAAACTGTGTGTGGGCAATGTTTAAGAGGTGGAATCAGGACTGAAAAGCTCTATGCCACAGCTGGGATTTGAACCACGGATCTTCCACTTATCATGGCCATGGTAGCTTAGTGGTTCGAGCATTTGCGAGATATTCGTTGTCACTTTTTTATACTTTGTCACTTTTAAATTGTTTTCGCTATTCACGTTTTCTCGTGATGCCATGGAAATTGTCTAAAATTTCTAGGTCAGCATATAGCGATCCGAGTTTAAGCTCTTGACTATTGATCCGGTTTCCTCTATCACCGTTGTACCCACAACAAAATGTGTAATAAATAAACCATTTCTGCAAAGCTTTATCTCGATTATACCAATGAAGTAGGGTAAAAATATGTTCCCGTAAGGGTAGTTTGTAGAAGTTCTCACAGTAAACGATAGTGGGTAGAGGAATTGTGAGATTTTATAGGGAATTTTAGAGAATGTGTAACTTAACAATCTAACGTAAATTCCTACTCCACAACAACATATAGATGGATCCAAATAATTTTAACATTTCCTAACGGTCTACCACCTTAGCGTACGAAATCACCCAAAGGATGCGATATTACCACTCCCGTACCCGGTTTTTGACCAAAACGGTAAGATCCACAACCTGCCCTTGCATGACCAAACCTAGAGGCTATAGTCCTTGGCCAGTAATCCGATAAACGATGTCCTGGGATTCTCGGCCGGAATGCTCAAACATCCTTTGGTTCCCTGCCAAATTGAATACCTCTTGGCTATCATTAAGAGTATCCTTATCGGTTTTGCGTCCCTCGTCCTCTTAGAGGAGAAAGTGCTGGGTGATCTGGAATGCTATCCGGTGCTGAAACTTTGGTTTTCTTGAAAGTTGCTCTCCGAGGAATTAAACTTCTTAATTTGCTGCATTCCATAACAGCACTACATGTCTGTATAACACAAGTTTAACAATTTAACTAGGCCTTACTCGTTCCTAGAGTTGAGGAATGGGAGCAAACCCATGTTTTTATTCAAATACACATGCATTTTAAGTCATTGCATGTTTTGCCAGCAGTTGGAGCGACTAATGCACAATTTTGGCTGAGCACTAGATTTGTGAAATTAGCGTTACAAAATGATAAATTAATCTCACTCTGAAAAAAAAAAAAAAAAAAAAAAAAAAAAAAGAAAAAAAAAACCTAACTCGAACAGAAAGTCCCATTAATGAACTAACCAGAGATAACGATTTCAAATGTTGATTTACTTAATGTAATATATTTAGAAGAAAGTTATTAGCTATTTTAATAGCCATAGTTAGGTGGCTCTTCATTTTTATTGTAAGCCTGCAGAAGGGAAACTGACACTGTGGCGAGCACATGGACATTCAGGTTGGCATGCCTGGCTAAGTGGCAGATAGTCTTGCGTAAGAAGCGCTTCCTGGACCTGCTGGCATTAGAAGCGTCTAACACTTTACTGCCGCCCTAGGGATAGGAAGTAGGGGTGGAGGTAACGGAAATATTTGTCCTCATTGTCCTCTTAGTTGTGAATTGAACCCACTGCTCCGTCCTCGTTTGAAGGTTCGACTTGGATGATCATCATGCGTCTGTTATAAACGGTAGAGCTTTCTTGTTATCAAAATGTGTTTTTATATATATATATATATATATGAACATGGACTTGACTGTTATCCTCGCGCATGCAAACAACTGCAGGTAGGTACAGCCTGGACATGAAAACCGCCGCACTACAACACAACCTACAAGCATCATATGAACACTAATGAACTCTATCACTCCACGCCTGCAGCTCGCAGCAAGAAGAAACAAAACAGTCGCATTATGCTACACCTTGACCTTGCGTCTGCATGCACTTGCAAGGCAATACTTCACCAGTTTGCAGAGAACTACGTTACGTTGTTTTCGACCCTTGCTTCTAGTGGCAGTTGTTTGCACATTTGAAGTCCGTGCTAAATACTTCTGACGTCATTCATAGTCTACGTCCAGCTAATCTGTATCGCATGTGAGCGCATATCCCTCCGGCCTTTAGCCATTAGAGTAGGAAATCCAGTGAATTTCGTTGATAAGTGTATGGTTGTGACATTATTATGACCACAGTGTCTCCTATTATAACACTGCAAGATATTTTGAATGTCGATTGTATTAAAATTATTTTTTACAAAATTAAGCATACCGTGTACAGGAATATCACATTTCTCTTTAATAAATGTTCTAAAGTGATCACCTAAAGCCGACGTATTTAAAATTCTAAGCGATTTCTAAAGTAGAAATACTTTATTAATGTGTGTATTGTGTAGTTTTAAAGTATAGAAATAGCAATTATTAAATTTTGTAATAAATATAAAGTACGAGCCAGCCTCTTACAAATTTATTCGACATGGCTAGCCTAAGTTGCTTCCCAAAAATATGCCACATAGCTGTACGCCTTCAATAGATTTCAAGATAAACATTAATAATTAGTTGTATTATGACAAAAACGACAAAATCCAGCTCCAGTTACTTTTCTATCACTTTATTGTCATCTAGAAGTTCACTACAAATATACAGTTTTCTTCTCGTAGTTAACACAGTCCACAGTCTTCCCTGCTATTACAACTCACTACTGTTCTTCTTATAACTTTGCTCTGTATTTTCAGAATCTTTCTTCAGTCTCTTATACACTTAACTATGGCGTTTCAATCACTCGCGACGACCGACGTATCTTCCGGGACTACACACACGCGCAACAGTCTCACACACGCTGATACGCGTAGCTCTACTCTAAAAACTAAACTCGCTAATACTCTGAACACCCATTCACATCAGTTTTGAGTGTCCCATGTCCTTTCATACTGGGGATGACGCTACACGACCTTTCGAGAAACTCTCCTGCACACGGGCCGTGACAACTCCGCTAGAAGCCTGCCGAACCTTCTCGATTCCTTTTTATTTCTACCGCCTGTTATTTACGGTCACGTATACATACAGTCACGCGAGGCAGCCCGAGCTGCCGACCCGGCATGTGATGTGAAATAGCTCAGTCCATCCATCCATTGTTGTACGCCGACCTTCAACGTCACAGTATTATTCTTTGAAATAACCCACTGGCAGTAAACCATTTTTTAATTTCAGAGGAAAGTGCTCAGTATCTAATTTTAAATCGTCTATATCAGCATGGTTATTAAGAAAAAATATAAACGTACACCACAAAGTTGGAACATGGCACATTGAATAATTTAGCGTGACAATAAAAAGGACTGGACCTAACATAGAAGCCTGTGGGACATCATACTTGAAATTCACTACATCAGAACTTATACCAACACTACGACACACTGCTTTCGATTCTGTAAGTATGAACTAAACAACTGAAATGCACTATCTTTAATTTTAAGGCATTTTAATTTATATGTATTATGATTTGCAAATTCGAAAGCTTTGCTTAAATCACAAAAAGTAATCAAAGAATGATTTATATGCCTCAAAGGCTTATAACATTCATACGTATGCTATATACATGAAAAAGCGTTATTTAATTCTAAATATTCACTTATCTCTTGCTTCATAATAATTTAAAATGTTTGGTTTGTAGTAATTAGGCTCACTTCTGCTGCCTCCTTATAAACAGGCATGCCCTTTAGTTATTTTCAAACAATGAAGGGAAGTGTCGTCCTTTAGGAAATCATTAATGCTTTAACTTAATGGATTTGCTATAGTGGTAACTATTTGCTTCACGAAGTCATTTCTTATGTCAAAGTTTTTGTTAATGTCAGAAATTTGAGAACTTCACTGACAGTGATCTCTTTCCATTAAAACAATTGATTAGTTTGCTTGACTGCAGCTAATCAAAGAGCGATATGTCTGTGTTGGGTAACAGTAATTAATTTAACATTGGATGCAAACTGCTGAAAGTGGTAGTTAAATTTATGAGGCGAAATTGATGTACCATTATTTATTAATGTCGTGGTTTCACACAATAATATTTTGGAATCGATGTTATATTAATTGTAATGTTATCTACTTAACTCATTAAGGGCTGGTCGCTGCCAATCATTAAAGCCTATTCCATACCAAGCAAGATGGCTCCGCGGTAATGAGTTAGGCTCGAATTCGGGAGGACCCAGTTTCCATTCTTGTCGATCGCTAACTATGACTTGGGATTTTTATTGTTCTACCAACTCAGTAAGTGAATGCTGTGGTAGTTTCTAATCTACGACAATTTCCTTTCCAACATTTCGCGTTAATTTCATTTCCTTCTGATCCTTTAGGGTGTGTTTCTAGATTCCATACCAAGCGATAGCCATCTTCAGCTTGCTGGGATATTGTAGCGGTGTGTTTCATACACACGCTGTTAACTCATCAATCCAACGATGTAAAACTATCACTGGCTTCCAAAGTTTCTTCAACTATAACAATGTCAACTTCTTCAATTGTTGGTCCATTGAAACGTCTTGCATGTTGTCCACAGGAGCTTTATGAGCTCTGATTACAATTTTGTGATTTCGATTAATCTATCTCAGATCGCAAAGGAACAGTTTGAATGGGAAAACGAAAAATGTGGTGTTTACATTTTTAGGTGCAATTTTTCCAATTTTTCTCTTCATAAGAACCTTCCTTGGACTTCAACGAATATTTGGAAAAAAAAAAAAAAAAAAAAATTAGCGGAACTAACCTAGCCGTTCTAGAGTTTTTCGCTGAGCAACACATTAAGCCATTCATTTTTATTATTTTCTCTTCCAGTAAGTAGAGCAAGTATTGTATTACGCCCAAAAATTCGATGTCGAGATTTCACCGGAAATGTGTTTTTCGTCTGTCAGTCTGTGGCCAACATAACTAAAAAAAGTCGGTTAAAAACCAAAGTTGGTATTTAAGTTTACTGTCTTTCAAGGATGCGACACAACAACTTTGAAGAAAATTGCTCTACCCTAAACTACCCTTTACATGGAAAATGTTTCGAAAATTGATTTTCTTGAAAATGGGTCTAACGATTTTGATTCAAATGACATGTTTAGGATATTTTTATGACAAATGAAACGCAAATTTCGAATTTCCTGGCTATAGCCTATGTAGTCCTGTTTACTCTGGATGACTTTTGAATAACTCGTAAACCGTAAGAGGTAGACAAAATCTTAATCTACAAAACTGTAGATCTCGCTAAAACACACAATTTGTGTCCAAATACATTTTTTGTAGAGTAAACCATTTCGGAGATAATCCGTGTTATTTGTGCCAGTTTCGGAAAATAAACTTTCAAGCGCAACATCGTTGTTCATTTTTTACATTGACTATCGCTCAAAGCCTACTGTATTCTCATATTCACCTTGCACCTACAAGGAAATATGCAATAAGATAATTTGTACACATGTTTATCTCTAACACGAAGAAGATATAAGAATAAGAGTTTGTAAGAATGGTTAGCACAAGAGTAGAGATATTCATGTGAGTGCAGTACATAAAAATTTTAAATACATTTAAACATTAAGAAACTACTACTAAATGCAGATTAATTTTAACAAAAATTTAATTTAGATAAGCAGTTCAGCGCGCTTTATGTCTAACTGGAACCTCACAGCTCTAGATGGAATATTTTATATAATCGTGTATGCTTCAAATAAAAGGAAATGCTTATCTGCAGTTCTTATTGGTCTCAAGCCAGTAAATAAAGATTAAGGTCATTCTGCTGGTTGCGCTAATGTTAAAGTCAATGTGGATTAGTTAATGCAAATTAAGAAATAAAAACTAATTAAGACTACGGAAAAACTCAAATGGTAAAAGTTTTAATTAAAAGTATGATTATATTCCAGTCCATAATAATAAAAAACTTTAAAAGTTAATAGCTATGAAATCAGAACTAAATGGACTACTAAAATAACAAAAAGAAAGTTTAGGTAGGCTTAAATTACTTCGGGAACATCTACTTCCAAGGCATGTTATGATGAATGGCAAGTTTTCAAAAAGCACGATTACACAATTTTTCATATTTTCTAGACTACATAAAGTATATACGAATCATTATTACTATGGAAATCGCACTGGCACTTCTGTTCATCTTCTCTGAAGAATTTTCTTTAGGGCAGGTCTTTAGATGAAGTAGGTGGTATAGAAAATGGCTATTTGAAACAAACGAAACTTAACACGGATTTCTCTAACCATTACAGTACGTTTTCATGTATAATCCACAAATTATCAGTAAACTAGCTCGTCCTTCCAATTAATGACAACTATGACACAAATAATTTCAATACACGTTTTATTGAGACTGTATAGAACCATAGAAAGTAAAGATGCTAGAAAACAAATAGAATAAAAGAGAAACAAAGCTGAATGAGTAGATAAAGAAATAAAATCACGAGAAGCACCTGCAATAATAGAAGGGGAATTAATAAAAGAGTGTAAGTATTACATTCTGTACCATTAGATATTCTGAATATTAAGCAAAAAAAAAAAAAAAAAGACAATCTTGATTTACGTAGACACAGAGCGAAAAGATACAAGAATGATTAGATAGTGCGAGGAAAACTTGTATGTTACGAATACTTACTTAGACAATACAGGGTAAAAAGGAGTCACACAAACATCAGTCAAGCGGATAGAAAATGTACTCAACGGAAAATAAAATGATAATTGCAGTTCTACTTTATAAAACTCAATAAAACGAGTTAGAACGTGAAGTCATAAAATCAATCAAAGCCCACGTGCCTACAAAAGAAGCTAAGGACTATAAACTAGCTGACAAACAACTGAGATTTAGATTGTTGCAGTTCTTCGTCTTTTCTTTTTTGTGCTAGTGTACAATGAACTAAGTGATTGAAACTGTTTCTTTGCGAACGTTTGTCCTGATTAATGGCAGGGACAATTTTTGGACATTAATTAATGCGATTTTTGTGCGAAGAAAATTGTTCAAATTTGTGTGAGAAAAATTTCATGTGTCGCACTAGCATTACTATCTCTACTGTTGTACTAACCATTCTTACGAACTCCTATTACTTATCTTATTAGTATTAGTTGAGATAACAATTTTTAGAGATTATCTCATTGTTTATTTTCTTGTAGGCACAAGGGGGATATAAAAATACAGAAGGCTTTGAGCGATATTTAAATATTTTAAAGCTTTGAGATTCGGTTCTCCTTGCACGGCAAAAATATAAAAAATGAATCATGACCTTGATGAAAGTTTATTTTCCAAAACTCACACAAATAACAAGGAAGATCTCCAAAATGTCTCACTCTACAAAAAAATTATTTGGATATAAATTGTGTGTTTAAAGGGGTTCTACATTTTTGGTGTAATAACATTTGGTCTATCTCTAACGGTTTACCAGTTATGCAAAAGTCATGCAGAGTAAACAGGACTATATAGGCTATAGCCAGAAAATTCAAAATATACAGTTCGTTTGCCATAAAATATCTCAAACATATGGCAAAATAATTAAAATCGCTAGAGCCATTTTCGAGAAAATCAACATCTTCGAAAAAGTTTCTATGTACAGGATAGTTTAGGGTTGAGGAATTTTCTCCAAAATCTTCGAATCGGGTCCTTAAGACATTAAACGTAAATATCAACTTTTATGTTTAACTGAGTTAGTTTTTGAGTCACAGACTGACAGACACACTCACATCCCCAACCCCACACAGATGGACCTTTCTCTATAAATGCTTTTTTTTGGATTCAGGGGGCCTCAAACCATATACTTCCGGTGAGATCTCGAAATCGATTTTTTTGGGTGGAATACAATACTTCCTCTACTTACTATACGCAGTAGAGAAAGTAAAAAGGTGGGTATTAGAGGAAAGCTGCAACACTGTCTCAGCCACTTATCTGAAGTGGATGTGGGTAACACGTCTGATGAGACTGGACTGGACTTTAACTGATGGATTCATCGATTGACAGACAGTTTGGGACCGTAGGGTCAGGGAGAAAACCAGGTGGCCAAACCACTTCGACAGAAACATGGACAGCAACTTTCCTAGCTAGTCTAGGTATCTACGTATCTGAGAGAGTGGCCATCAAAGTAAAGTGCCTTCCTCAAACTTCGTGCTTCAGTCAGCTTTCCTTCCTGAACGCGTGACTTGAGTTTAAGGGAAATGTTGGTCTAATGCTGGCAATAAACGACAATGGAAAAGCGATCTCAGTTATATGCTTGCGGTTTTCCAATGCCAGAGTGGTCATGTAACGAATTACAGAAATAACCTAGAAAAATCTGATGTGATGCACTCACATGACCTTCTCTACTATCGTATTAACGATTCTTACAAACTCTTATACCTATATCTTCTTCGTGTTAGTTAAGATATACATTTGTACAAATTATCTTATTGCTTATTTCCTTGTAGGTGCAAGGGGAATATTGGAATACAGTAGGCTTTGTGCGATAGTCAAATGTTTGAGATTCTGTTGTCTTTGCACACTTAACATATAAAAAAAATGAACAACGATGATCCATTTCACGAAAGTTGTAAGTTTTCCGAAACTCACACACCTAACAAGGAATATCTCCGAAATGGTTCACCCTACAAGAAAATTTATTGAGGCATAAATTGTGTATTTTAGCAAGATCTACATTTTTTGTATAGTATAGTTTGGTCTATCTCTAACGGTTTACCAGTTATGCAAAAGTTGTCCAGAGTAAATACGACTACAGGGGCTATAGCCAGAAAATTCAAGATATACATTTCATTTGTCTTCAAAATATCTCAAACATATGAAATTTTAATCAAAATCGTTCGAGCCATTTTTAAGAAAATCAAAATGTTCGAAAAAGCTTCCATGTAAAGGGTAGTTTAGGGTTGGGCTATTTTCTTCAAAATCTTCGTGTCGCATCCTTGAAGGGCATTAAACTTAAATACCAACTATGGTTTTTAACCGACTTTTCGTTTTTGAGTTATGCTGTCCACAGACTGACAGACTGACACACACACGGACCTTTTTCTAAAAATGTTTTTTTTTTTTTTGATTCAGGGGACCTCAAAACATGTATTTCCGGTGAAATCTCGACATAGAATTTTTGGGTGGAATACAATAGTTCCCCTACTTAGCAGTAGAGAAAGTAATAAGAGGCTGCAGAATAGTGAGTAGAAAAACTACAATATATTCCATAATGGCTAGAGAAAGCAATGTGGATGTAACACATTAGGCGTGTGTATGTGTATCAACCACACAGTTGTACTGTAATTTGGGTGCTCAACCTAGTGTGTATAAAGCCGAATAAACCACTTATTTATTCCTGATCACGGGATATCCTACAGCCCATGCATAGCTATCTTCTGCTTTTAACTAATTTTCTTCAAGCTGTATAAATTCAGGTCAAATAAAAAATTCGCTTTTCTAAACTCCATATTATTAGTCCCTATGGTGGCCAATAAAGGGCAATTTAAAAGCTTCCTGTGGGATACAATTTGGGTAAAACGCATTACTGTAAGTGGAAAACCCCATTTCATAGAAATAACGAGATACCAACTTAGTGGCTCTAAACGGGCGGCAGTTGCTAGGAAAAAGTGGAAACGTAATATTTGATCTTTGCTTTTTGTAAAAAAAATGTAGCGTATTACATTCATGTGACTGTCGCTATCTTTCATTTATGGGTAGGTAAACTATGACAATGAACATATGCTTTTCTGTGTAATTCATTTTAAAACCACACAGAAAATGTGATTTTCTAAAGTTTTCCACCAATATCAATGTTGTATACCGGGTGGAAGGGGAGTCATTACATTTAACTTAAACCAGTGATAGATCTGGCCATTTGGAACACATTTTCTATCTTGCGTTTTTGTCTCTGGCCATTTCCTACGGAGATGTTGTAGTTTTGTCGACACTGGCAACACTGCAGATTGTGTGGGTATCATTTTCACTAGCTCAGTACATAAACACGCTTCACTAGTGCTACCAAGTGTCTCGTGAACATAAACAAATACGATACCGTCTTCTTCCATGTTTACTGTACGAGTGTAGGCCAATCACAATCTTTATCTCCCAAAACATTACTCCACCCTGCAAACGACCAACGTATTTATATACAGAAACCAGGCCAATTCTCTGACCAAACTCAACGCAACGTTGTCGAATTACTGCACCTCTGAAAGAGCTGCTCGGAGCATTCCTTCAATTCTTTTAACTGATTATTTTGAAACCCTGTATGGTTAGCCATAATTACTACTGAAGTTATGTCAGAAATCAGTTACTCTACGCATATACAAGTAACTAGCTTATCTTCATACATTCTTGTGCAATTACGCATCCAATTTGGAACAAAAACTATTTATTTTTCGAATTCGGCTTATCAAAGAACAAAACGCCATTAGACCTTTTTGTTTCTAATGCTTCTATGTAGCACAAATTAGAAGGAATGTAATATTTCAGAAATTTTAGAGGAGACAACAAATAACACTTTTGGGGCATCTAGTACAGTCTGCAACAATACAATTGGCCAGAGTTACAATTTTTCAAATCATGACGACCTCACTTCCCATCCCTGACCATGTCGACCAGAGCTTTGAGGGTTGGTGTTACCTCTCATTTGCCAAGTGTTTTGTGGCTCTAAAATCGCGGGGTGCGTATGGCACACATAGAAATATATATTTCTTTAAGACTGCTTAAATTAATTTTTATAGTGATAACTAGCAGAACCGGCAGCTTAAATTAATTAACGAGACACGATGTCTCTATGTCCCTTTTCTCCTTTATATTCCTCTATGTACTACTGGCGATAATTATTCACGGCTGGTGGCTGCCCTTAAAATAATAAAAACTTACAGCTCATACTTGTCTGCTGCATGAATTAAATCGTAAGTAAATATTAACAAATGAAAAGGAACAAAGGACTTAGGTGACATCTAAATGCTAAAATTTAACGCCAATCAAACATTCAATGTCTGCAATAATAAATATGAAATGTTAAAGGATTTAAAATAATTCATGGACATACTACATCAAAATAGGTACATACATAGGTTTGGTTATCCGGACTGCTACAAGAATTTCAACTTACATCACTGTTATATCAATAAAATAATGCACATTTAAGTTAATTGTTAATTACTTTTATCAGTTATTATTATAATTATGGCTGACAAAATTTAATGGCGGAAGGCCCAATACAAAACCCAATCAGAGGCTTTCCAGCCTTGCGGTGTTGTATATTTAAACACGCTGTGAAATCACGCTGTAAGGTCGCTGTAATGCATATCATTTACGCCCACATAGTTTATTTACAACAGGAAAGAGAATAGTAATAGCTATCAGCCGCCATTAAATGTTGTGTCTGCCATTGAATTATTGCAAGAAGGCTCTTATAATTGAACCAGGACATAATTGTACTTGGCCGTTATCGGAAAGACGCAGCGATATCACAGTAAACAGATGTAACTCTACTGTCCTTGCCTCACTCTCCAACTCCCGGCAGACCGAAGCACCTTCACTCCCAGGTGTAAATATTAAAGACTGGAGGCGTGTCGTTTTTCCATAGGTGTATTACACATGGACTTTACTGTTATCGCTCACGCATGTAAACAACTGCAGGTACATACAGCCTGACCATGAAAAGAGCTTCACTGCAGCACATCCTACAAGCATCATATGAATACTACAGAACACTACACCTTCACCTTGCGTCTGCATACACTTGCAAGACAAATGCTTCACTAGTTTGCAGTGTAGTACGTTACGTTGTTTTCGATTCTTGCTTCTAGTGGAAGTTGTTTGCACATTTGATGGCTGTGCTGTACTTCTGACGTCATTCATACTCTGCGTCCATCTAACCTATATCACATGCGAGTGCACATCCCTCCGGCCTTTAGTAATGATATTGTGCTCGACTTACACGTTTTTCGCTACACTACTGTTTACGTAAGCTAGCACCTCTTTCAATGATGGAGCTACTTTTATTTTTCACGGAAATGTTTGGTGATAAAGATCCAGGTGTTGAAGCTGATCATACTCAGGTTCAGGTAACATCCAGGGTCAGAAAAGCAAGGATACTGTGCATTGATTTACTGGTTGGCGAATTTAAAGAGCTGACGAAGCTGAAGAAAACAGCAAACATTCATTTGGCTGGATTGCTTCACACTGTTCTAATGAAGGTTGTCTTTTGTTTATTGCCCAGTGGCTCTGGTCAGGAGTATATTTTGGAAACAAGTGTACACTGTCTTAAGAATGGTATTAACGTTTTTAACGGTGTCAAAACCGCGCTTCTAGTCTTCCAATTACACATTATGTACAAGAAAGTAGGCGTGCAAGTGCTGACGTCACTATCGGTATCAGCCAGCCACGTCTCAGAGAAAGGAAGCTTTTACCTGCGCCATTATAATAAATAAGGGAGTGTATAACGACGACCCACGTCCTTTATCTGAGACTCCCAACCCTCTCAGTTCTACCACAAATATGGAAATCTTTCTCTTGCTGAGGCAGATTATGTTTCGCTTTGCATTTTAAAACCTCCTTCTGTTTCCCCTATTAGCTTAGTTTCTTATTCCAATCGTGACAAATCTTTCTCTTTCTTTTATTTGTTAATTTAATTCTGAATATGATAATCCCTAAACCTTTAGCAAACTTCTGAGAATTTTATTCTGCACAATCTTCTTTAAGAGACACAGTTAAACAAAGAGATTTCTAAGCGCACAAACAAATCTTGTTATATTTACCATTATAAAAGCGTCCAATAACTTCGCTTGAGAGCAGTATAGATCTGGATTATTCTTTTACGAGTTGTAAAGGAACTAAAGTATTGGATTTCAAGCTCTGAACGATAACTAGTGTCTTTCAAAACTTATCTAAAACTGTTAATAATTATAAATACAGTAATATTTAAAATTTAAAAAAAAATGTTTTGGGTAAACACACCTTGAACGTAATATAGGGTGTTAGAAGTACAGGTGGAGATAATTTGATAACTTGTACCTTAATATGCATCCACTTCCTTCCGCTCTTCGTCTAACAGTTCTACAAATACATCGCATAATTTACTAGTTTATGTTTTTCTGTGTGGTCGCAACGGGTCACGACATGAACGACGTCTGTCAGTACAAAGCATCCGGTTTGCTTCCACGTGTTCACACCTTCAATACCTGACCAGCTGCCCAGTTAGTTTGGGGTCATTACCCTGCAGAAAGCTCGCTCTGCTTTCCTCCTCGTCTCGCGTTCTCGGGGGGAAATAAACATGTATAGCTAACACGCTCTTTCTTGGAATATTGGCACTTTTTAAGGAAATAATATCCTCTGGTAGCAGTGGAGCTGTTCGAAAAGAGCCTTTAAGAGCCATTTTCAGAAAATAAAAATTACCGAAAGATTTTATATACAAAGGATAGTTTTGGGTGTGTGGATCTGTATTGAAAATCGTGTCCCATCCTTCACACACACACACACACACACACACACACACACACACACACACACACACACACACACACACACACACACACACACACACTAATGCACGCATCAAAGGAAGCTCGCGGCCGGGCTGCCTCACACCACTCAAGCGAGCAAACATGTGACAACAATCAGAGCGGCGGGATTGAAAGGTGTTTTCGAGATTATTCGAGAAGTGTGCGGTGATCGACGTATTTGTAGAAGTTCGAGAAAGGTTCGTATTACGTCATCCTCGCTATATAAGGAGGCCAGGCAACGAGAGTTTGGAGTCAGCCAGTTTTAATGTGTGTGTGTGTGTGTGTGTGTGTGTGTGTGTGTGTGTGTGTCAACTGTGTGTACGGTCGTGTCGAAAAGAAGATAGCGAAGCAGATAACGAGTGTCGAGTGATTGTATCATCCAATTCAGCTGTTTGAGAGAAAGAGAAAGTGAAGAAAGACAGAAAACAGTGAGACAAGATTACAAGAAGAAAGCATGAGTTGTAATGTCACGAAGGATTGTTGACTGTGTTAACGCCATTAGAAGAGAACTATGTAGGTGTGCAAAAGTTTCAGAAAAAAATAATAAAGTGAGAAAAAATAATTGGACTGCACCTTTGTTTTTGTTAAAATGTGATTTTTCCTCTCTGAGAGGCTGAATACAGTTACGGTGAAACTTCGGCACCAATTGGAGAAAGTAAACATGTGAGAAACTTAGGTATAAGAAACAAATGAACACGTAATATGGAGAACTATGTTGCTTATGATCAACAGCGGGGGTACTTCGTATTTTCAGTCGTTGCGCCTTAATGCTACTGAACAAGTGAGAAGCGAACTTGTTATACTTTAGGCTCCTTATTCTTCTCAGTAAATAGAGAGCAAGACCTGGTTCACGATTCAGCAAAGAGCTGAAGGAAATCAGTTGTGTATCACTGTAGCTGCACGTCTAATTTATAACACGGTATCTTCGGGCGACGTTCCTACTGGCGGTTCTTAATCGGCTTAAGTCTCACTGAACCCTTAAGTAATAAATACTGCTCCGTGTTTTCCAGCGCCTAGTCAACTCAAATTCAATAGTGCATGGAGCAGTTGCGCAGGTGGAAAACATGCAACATTAATGCACCCTGATAATGTTAATACCAGTATCACGGAAAGAAAAACTCGGATGTGTTGCACTCACATGACTTTCTCTGCTCTTGTACTAACCATTCTTGTAAATGTAAACCCCGCGCGACAGCCCACGAAGGGTCAAGGCCTACCGCCCAGCCGCTGCGTCCCCCACCTCTGCCCACTACAGGCGTCATTGGTGAGGTGCAGTACTGGAGGGTGGGACGTGGTCAGCGCCCCGAGCCCTCCCGGCCAGTTATGCGGTCTTCTCGACCTGGGGCCGCTACTTCTCCATCAAGTAGCTCCTCAATTGGTCCCCCCGGGACCTAACGAGGCTGAGTGCACCCCGTGCCAGACCTCCCAGAAGGGATAAAATCCCCATGCTGGTACCGGGGATCGAACCCGGGTCCTCCGCGCCACAGGCAAGCGCGTTGCCAGCTGCGCTACGGAGGCGGTCACTAACCATTCTTACAAACCCTTATTCTTATATCTTCTTTGTGTTAGTTGAGATAAACATTTGCAGAAATTATCTTATTGCTTATTTCCTTGTAGGTACAAGGGGAATATGAGAATACAGTAGACTTTGAGCGATAGTCAAACCTATTAAAGCTTTACGATTAGGTTCTCTTTTCACGGTTAACATATAAAGAAATGAAAAATGATGTTACATTTCACGAAAGTTTGTTTTCCGAATCTGATTTAAATAACAAGGAATATCTCCGAAATGATTCACTCTACAAACAATTTATTCGGACATAAATTGTGTTTTAGCAACATCTACATTTTTTGTACAGTAATATTTGGTCTATCTCTTACGGTTTACGAACTATTCAAACGTCACCCAGAGTAAACACAACTACCAGGGCTATAACCAGAAAATTCAAAATATGCATTTAATTTGCCATACAAATATCTTAAATATGTCATTTTAATCCAAACCGCTAGAGCCATTTTCAACAAAATCAAAATTTACGAAAAATTGTTCATGTAAAGGATAGTTTAGGGTGGAGCTATTTTCTTCAAAATCATTAATTAAAAGCCCAAATTTGGTTTTTAACTGACTTTTCGTTGAGTTATGCTGTCCACAGAATGACTGACAGACACACACACGCACATTTTTCTAAAAATGCTTTTTTTTATTCAGGGGGGGGGGGGTTTCAAACTTACTTCAGGTGAAATCTCGACATCGAATTTTTGGGTGGAATACTAGTAGAGAAAGTAATAAATTCAAACGTCATAGCAAGGAGAACTTCGATGACAAATAAAAAAGAAGCGCAAACTTTGAAAAGCAGATGGGAAAATGTACACATGCATACAACATGAGGCAATTCGAACAAAATTGATGCTTCGAAAAATAGTAATTTATGCAACAAGATAATAGGGGCCTGACAAGGTCCTGAGGCCACGTCGGGAGTGCTCGTTAGCTATCGAACCTGACATTCGTAATTTCTGTATCAATATGGGTATTTGCAGCGAAATAAAATACCTCTCGATACCAATAATGCCTAAATGCAATGCGGTGTAAACTCCTACCTCGTATTGTATAGCAGAGCGTGGTATAACCGTTGTGCCGAAGCGATATCATATTGCGCTTGCTTTCGCAAACAGTTTATGATTCTGTATAATTATTTTCAATTACTAAAATATATGCTCTAAAACAGCACAGATCCTGCTCACAACGGCCATTGTATTTACACCACATGCACACTTTCACTAAAATAACAGTTTCTTCAAGTTTCATTTCTAAATTATTACTAAGAGTCCGGCGATTCTTGCCGATTAAAAAAGCAATTTAAAATCCTGATGGAATCAAAGTCTGAAATAGTGTATAACCGTCCATGACAATTATTATCTATTTAAATGAGCAATTCAAGTTTATCTATACAGGTGTCATTCCTGAAAGGAAAAAAAAAAAAAAAAAAAAAAAAAAAAAGCGATTTTACGCGTAAGTCACAATTACTCTAAACCTTACTTTGGCCATAATTTCTCTGACCATAATTTCAACAAACAATCCAGGATATTAAAGGTCTCGTCACGGAAACGGCTCCAACAAATAGTTAACATTTTGCTTTTAAAGTTTATTTATATAAGTATCTTCTACCCCACCACAAAAAAAGACGATTAAAAAAAAGGGGGGGGGGGGGGAAGGAAAGCGAAGCTAGGTAGCCCAGGTACTATGTATTAAATCGATTAAATTTGGGATTTATAAACCTGAATTTTCTCTGTTAACGGACCCTACTCTGTTCTACTTTCAGAAAAATGTTTTATACACACAAATTAAGTTTACAGGGCACATGACCAACCTGTATATAACACAAGCCCCCTGTTCAAAGCAGATGTACACGATGTAATGTGTCTTTCCTTGTTTGATGGGCAATTAGAAATACAATCTGGCATACTACACAAATCAAAACTTATGAACATAGACGTTAATAGAAATTCGTATCTTGAAAACGCCGGTTATGTTTACGTTACAGTAAACAGATCACTTTTATCAAGCTTAATAATCACACTATAACGAATAAAGACAATAAAGAAAATATATAACTCCACCAGATAATTGTTACATCACAATACTTCGTTGTTTAATAATGCTTCTTTACGCAGCAAGCCAATATTTCTTAAAATTTTAATACATGAACTTAAATAAATCATCCAAAAAACTGGATTTTAATATAATTGATTAAATTCGTCAGAAACACATTTAAAATTTATTACTAGTAACAAATACAAACTTCTTCTTGCCACTGAATTTTAGCAGCTGTCTTGTGATGTCATAATATACAATGCCGTGGCTAACGACATAACCATCTCAGTGTAAAGAAAACACCATTAACTCTCAGCGATGGAAGCAAAGTATTCGGGATTAGAGCCATCACATCACCCTATAATTAAATTAAATTTAAAGTTATGTGAAGTTTAAATAATTTTAATATAGCACGTTTTAAAACGGTCTAAAAGGTATAAAATAATTTCTCCTAGCTCCATATACTGTGCACAGAATTTGTTATTTTTAATACCGCTGAAAATACTATTACGATTAAAAAAACGTGGGGCACATGCAATAAATAATCGATGCATGTATAGTTCACTTAAATCGCTAACAATTTTATTGCACTGCAAATGATATGAACTGTTGTGCGAATTTTCTTAACAGCTACTTCCTACACCCCTTAACTAATGTATAGGTTACGATGGAAGTTCTCCCCCCCCCCCCCTCCCCAGCTTTCTTGCCTATCACCCTTTAAATCTGAACCGATTTATCTAATATTACGAATGCGACGACAAAGAAATTTTGAAATTAAATTCAACTATACATAACTTCAGGGCAAAGTAGCTTCAAATAAAGATCAATTTGGCTATAATTGATCAATTTGTTATAAAGTGATTAATTTTTGTTTCCGTTTTTTCAAACTCTAACTTAAATATTATTTTCGTAAGTGAAGAAACCAGGTGTGTAGAAATTTCATACTTTGTCTACATAATATGTGAACCGTGTCAATAGACATATAAAATATATCCAAATTAGGAAGTAAACGTCTTCTTCTGTTTAGTTTTATGGTAAACATGACATTATGTTATACTTATCACATGTTTATTTATTTTTAATCATAGAAAAAGCTTAGGAACGTTATGTATATTCTTTTATATGTATTGCAAAATCTAATTAAATATAACTGTCGGAACTGAGTGTGCCAAAGTATTGAAGCTTTATTTTCTGCACTTAACGTTCATCTGTGTTAAATGTCTTACAACTTTAGGTCCAAAACTTTATATACGCAAAATGGCCCATGGCATATTTACAATTATTAAAATTATCACTATTATATTATTAACGAGAAATATGAGCATTATCTTTGTTTAAATAATTGTTTAAACATGTTTCATGAACGCCATTAACACTACCACGAAAACCAATATTGTTTAAATATGTGCAGGAAAGAATGTGCCGATTTCTTTCGTTTGCATAGAAAAAAATATGATGTGTTGCACTCACATGACTTTCTCTACTCTTGAACTAACCATTCTTACAAACTCTTATTCCTATATCTTTTTCGTGTTAGTTAAAATAAACATTCATACAAATTATCTTATTGCTTATGTCCTTGTAGGTACAAGGGGAATATTGGAATACAGAAGGCTTTGTGCGACAGTCAAATCTTTTTGACCTTTGAGATTCCGTTCTCTTTGCACGATTAACATATAAAAAAAATGAACAACGTTGTTGCATTTCGCTAAAGTTCTGTTTTCCGAAACTCGCACACATAACAAGGAATATCTCCGAAATGGTTCATCCTACAAGAAAATTTATTTAGACATAAATTGTGTATATTAGCAAGATCTACATTTTTGTATAGTATGATTTGGTCTATCTCTAACGGTTTACCAGTTATACAAAAGTCCTCCAGAGTAAATACGACTACAGGGGCTATAGCCAGAAAATTCAAGATATACATTTCATTTGTCATCAAAATATCTCAAACATATGACATTTTAATCAAAATCGTTAGAACCATTTTCAAGAAAATCAAAATTTTCGAAAAATTTTCCATGTAAAGGGTAGTTTAGGGTGGGGCTATTTTCTTCAAAATCTTCGTGTCACATCCTTGAAAGACATTAAACTTAAATACCAACTTTGGTTTTAACCGACTTTTCGTTTTTGAGTTATGTTGTCCACAGACTGACACTGACACACACACACACACACACACACACACACACACACACACACACACACACACACACATACACACACGGACCTTTTTCTAAAAATGCTTTTTTTGGATTCAGGGGGCCTCAAAACATGTATTTCCAGTGAAATCTCGACATCAAATTTTTGGGTGGAATGCAATACTTCCCCTACTTACCAGTAGAGAAAGTAAAAATGATTATTTAGGTTCTTGGTTACTCTCCGCCCACCACAAGAAAGCCGTCCCGGGCTAGGCACACTAATTCATAAAACAATTCTTCGTCTCTTGCCCCGTCACCCTCCCGTCCATCGGAAAGCATTTGCAGCCGGCTGTACACAATGGATTTCCTAGAATCGAATTCAAGTGTTGGTTTTCACTGTTGTTTTTGTTGTTGTAGTGTTTAACGCCCGCTTTTACTACTACGGCACCGCAGGCGGTGACACTGATGATACATGAAGATGGAGCACCGGTGGAATGAAATGGCGGGGGAAACCGGAGTACCCGGAGAAAACCCGCCCTGACGCCGCTTCGTCCACCACGAATACCACATGCGGGTCCCTGGGATCGAACCCGGGGGTTTTCACTGTGTAAATATTATCGGGAAGATATAGAAAACTCACAATGGTACAAAAATGTATATTTCTGGTGAAATCTCGATGATGAATTTTTGCGTGGAACATATTTTCTGGTGACACATAGGTTATTTAGGTTCCCAGGCCATAGAAACAGAACAATGTGCCAAATTTAAACTATGGTCGAAGGCAAGCGAAAGAATTCCTTGCTGTGACATGACGACGTAAAGAGGGGTGAAGGGTTTAATGCAGTCCTTAGGGAGGAAACCTTGTTTAAGTGGGTTTTGTTAATTCCCTCAGTTAACTGCTATCTTCCCCTTGAAGAGTAAACGAAGCCTGTTAGTGACTGGTTTCACTTGATATGCAGAAACTTAACAACTGCTGACTTCATCAGAATTGATCGCTAACGTTTACCTTCACGCCAGGCGTCCTGGCGAGCTTTCGAGGAGGCCAATCCGCTACTAATTACCTCTCCCCAACTGATGAGCTCCGGATTAAAATCAACCATTGTGAGGCTGCTGAGAAGAGCATTTTCATCGTTGTGTACCATAACTGCGAAAAGATGACGTGCAAAGTGTAATTCATCGTCCATCTGCCTGGCATGGGAGCAACCCCATCAGCGTAGGTCAATGGATTAAGGTCTTTCGTAAGTTAACTCCGTGGCCGAGTGGTTAGACCAACGTGGGGCAAGTTCTACCCCAGGATACCGTATGTGCTACTGGTGGTGGACAAAACGGACAGGGCGGATGTTCTCCAGGTTCTTTGGTTTCCCATCGTCATTCATTTCAGCAGCAGCTCCACCATTGCCTTTCCTTTCATCCATTTCACCCTCCTTTCATATCAGTCCTTCCTCACTCTCATACCAGACTTGGGGCTTATACCCCTTCTAGCTACTCCCTCTGATCCAGAGAGTAGCTAAGGCAGTCCTATCCAAACGTAGGCTCATGAGCCAAACTTGGCTCACCCTCTCTGCACGCCGCATGGACTTTGTACCTACCGACAAAGTTAATCTTCTCCATCTTCAGGGTTAAGTGATCACTTTTTAATATGCTGATTCGACATTCGTTTGTTTCTCGAGGTCATGCAAACAGTTGCATTTCAAAATCGTGCTTTTATTTGACGTATACCCGTTGAGTGGAGTTGAAGACATTTCTGAAAATGTTTATCGGTATTAAATGAATATTACAGAACCAACATTCCTGCAACAATAATTTGCGAATAAACGAGGGAAAACCATGTGAAAGTAACATCATATTCCCTCTGAAAGCCAAAATGTCCTTCAAAATCAGATATCGCCAGCAAAGCGCAGTCAACATTCCAGAGGCCAATTTCATTCCAACTGGCTTCCTCTCAATGCCAATATTTCGAACAGGCGAGACTTAAGATACTTCTAGGGCATCAACAAGAGAGAGAGAGAGAGAGAGAGAGAGAGAGAGAGAGAGAGAGAGAATTCCCTCATTAATCCTGGGACAGTTGGCGCGCCTGGAGCAAGATTATATCAGAGTTGTAAGTTAATCAAACCGCGGCGTTGGAAGAGAGCTGATGTGATTAGTTTCCAGTTCTCATATTCTGGAGAACAAGTTCGGAGATAGTGTCAGAGTTGGGGAATCCTTATTAAAGCGGATGTGCCGAATTGAGCAAAGAGTTGGTATGGCATCCTCAGGGACTCATTACTAAACTTAAAAGACGCCTGTCATGCATCATTCAACATTCTACCTCGCTTCTGGCAAGTACAACACAACTTCCCTTCTCAGCCTATATTACTGGTGAAAAGACTTAAAGCGATGCTTCCCTAAAGATGGCTACCAGGGTATCACTTTCTCCATCGCTTGCTTTGATAGGAGCAGGACATATTGCTCTCCACCAACGAGATTTCCTAAGTTATACAGCGCCACCCCAGAAACTATTCCTTTCCACTTTGACAAATTCTAGCAATTTAATGGATGGAGATAGAGGTAAACGTAAAGGTAGGGATGAAAGAAGGCAGATAACTGCACGTAGTCTCCCGGCCCTTTGTGCTTCTACCGTGACATATGGGAGGATGGGGTGAGGGGAGGGACCTGAAGCACGACTACATTTGGATGACGACGGACACAAGCATGGACGGAGTGATTAACACTTCCAGTCCCAACGCATCTGACACAGTCCACTCATAACCCCCGCGTCCTGACCGACGTCCAGCCACAACCTGCTGAACACGTCACCTCGTCCCACAACCCTGAAACGGATGACATTGAAGGAAACGATTGATACAAGAAATAAGGGTAAGAAAGTCGCAGTAAAATAGGAACCATCCAAGCATTCGTCCTACAGACAGAGAAACCACGAACAATCCTGGGTCATAGTTGGATGATCTCAGGGTCCCCATATAATAGACGCACGAATTATCGAAAGGCCACCTTGTTCAAATTAATGCAGATAAAATCTTTAATTTTAATTTGGAGACACCACACTTTATGTATTATGCATTTGTCAAGACTATTATTTTTAGAAAGTTGCACCATCAACTTTACGTCTTTCTAATACGTGACGCTTAAAAAATGTTTGTTGTAAATACTCCTCTGATAATTAAATATACTCTCCGGGCTTGCAGGCCAGTAGGCTCCCGATGTTTCGCCAAGGACTACGCTTGGCATCTTCACAGGTGATTCGGTGCTACCGCCGTCATGTTACACATGTTTTTATTTGTACTTATTTTGTTTTGTTCGTGGAACCTTAGATCGTGGTGTTCAATATCCATGTTACCTATTCCGTAAAATAGTTGCCCATTTTTTACCTAATAGAACACATTGCATATAAACTGTTCTGATATGTAAAAACCATTGGAGATTTTCGAGCATGCCGTGTTTTGCACACGAAGTATACATGAATGAAACCAGCGTTAGAATGCACATGCAATATCACGGTGCCAGTGACTTGGGGGTAGTATCCACGTTAAAATGTCACCTTCAGGACTCACCCCCCCCCCCCTTCCCCATGCCCGCCAAGCAATCAACTCCCAGTTGCGCTAACAATACACGTCAATAAAACCTGTTTTGCAACCAACAAATTAATGTTACGTGAACTATACTAAAACGTCAAAAACAGAACTGTTACGTTACCAAGGATACGTTACAGGCATTATTGGTACCCCTCGAGATATTGAATGTTCTTGTACCTGTATCAAACAGGTTTTGTTCATTTAGAACAAAACCTTCTGCCTTTCTAGAATTTTGTGTGAAACTTACTTTTTGTATTCAACCAAATTGTGACAAATTTTAAACATATATGCTCAGACCGAATCACAATAACACGAAACAATATTCAAACTTGATTCGAGAATATATTGTATAGTAACAACAACAACAATAATACATATATGATATACGTATTGTATACATTTGACAATTCAATCGAGTAATAAAGAATATCTTGGAAATGGTTAATGACAAACATTTTGCTTGGCATAAATTACTATAAGAATTGCGGTTTTTGTTATCCCTGCGGTTAGAAGCAAACAAAATGTATTCAGAACAAAGAGGACATCACTTGCCATTTGCATAACACTTAAAGACGGATAGAATGTAAAGTTTATTTATCACAAGTAATATCATGAGTCGCTGACCAAACCGTAAATTCTCGAGGGGAGCGAGAGAGGAAGTGAGTGAGTGCGTAGTGTTTAAGGGCCCGTCGACAGCTAGGTCATTTGGGTCCCAGGCGAGAGAGGAAGGTCAGACCGTCGAATTCTATTTATCTGGACTATTTCAGAACTAAAATATGAATTTAAATAATATATTGCAAATATTTAACCAGAAAATGTCAAATTCTATAAAAAAAAACTTAAAAGAAATTCATTCCGATTAGTGTAGTTAGACTTGCTCTTCAGTGCCTACTTGCAATAACAGAAAACCAGTTTATAGTCTCAGATAAATTTCACTATGTTTTATATTAACAAATAACCTTTCCTCTCGAAAAATCAATTAATTATTAAAAGAACAGTTGTCAAATTGAAATTGAGTGCTACTTTAATTGTCAATCGATTTTAATGTGTAATAAATTGTTTTTCAAAACAATTATAATTTGTTGAAAACAAAATAATGACCGAGTGATAATTCGTGTACGATATTTGCTTCAGTATTTCATATATAGAGGCGTTAAATTAATTTTATGGGATTTTAATAAAAACCGTTAGCCATTTTCGATAAAAAAAGAAAAAAAAACTTTCTGCGTAAAGCGTAGATTAGTGTTTAACTAATTTGTCATTTTTGAACGACACTGTTCTTTCTCTCTAACACACACGTACGCACACAGGCACGCAAGCATTGAAATACGGGTATGGAATTTTTGGGTGGAATGGAATACTTCCACTGCTTATATTAGATTGGTAATAAAGAAACTAAAAGTTAATTAAGATTACTATATTATCCGTCCAAGAAAGATTTAATGCATTCAGAGCTGGTGTATCGGATAGCAGAGTATTTTTGCAGTTGGTAGGGGCGAGAGTTTGTTTGTAAGCACCCTGCGGTATAAAACCAGCCCAGACTTCATTTATTATTCCATGGACCGCCCTCCCCTACCTCTCTGTATCTGCATTTGTTGCGAAAATCGGCGGCTGAGCGTTACCTTCTGAAAACTTTCTGCTACTTTCTTTTTTAAGTCTGTCGTGACTTAACGTCTGCGAGGAACCATAAAGAAAATTGCTGCAAAAAGTAGAAAAAAGATATTAGCGGAAGCCGAATTTCAACTTTGTGTACTGGAAAAGGTGATATATCTTCAAACATGCAAAACGGAAAGCCACACATGGACTGATGTCTTAAAATACAAAGAATAGGCTATTCTATTCATTCAAGCTTTAAAATACAGACAGCGGAGTACTAATGGGCCTCGGGTTCGATTCCCGGTGCGATTTTTTTAACTGGGATTATTTCCATCCTTCCTAGGATCTGAAAGCATGAATTTGAGTGCCAATGTGTGTGTATAACTTTAATGTAATAAATTAACCTAAAAGTTCAAAACCACCGTTAAACGAGTGAACACCATTGCTGTTGAGCAATTGTTCCAAGAGGTTAAAAGCCCCCGATATAACCTTCGATGTTTAAGGCTGCACATAACTGAAACAATGTTTTTTTCTTATTTTCAGAAGTAAATAAATAATGCATCTAGTAAGTAATACATTTCTGTAAGCTTTAAGAGTCATATCGCCTCGGCGTGGAAGACCCGGGTTCGATCCCCGGTACCAACATGGGGATTTTATTCCCTCTGGGAAATCCGGCACGGGTGCATTCAGCCTTGTTAGGTCCCGGGGGAACCAATTGAGGAGCTACTTGATGGAGAAAGCGGCCCCAGGTCTAGAAGGCCGTATAACTGGCCGGGAGGGCTCGGGGCGCTGACCACGTTCCAACCTCCAGTACTGCACCCCACTAATGACGCCTGTAATGGACAGAGGTGAGGGACGCAGCGGCTGGGCGGCAAGCCATCATGGGCTGTTGCGCTAGGGGTTTTTAAGAGCCATATTAATTTGTGTATTTTTACTTTTAGCCTAATAGATAAGTTATAAATGAATACAAGTTATTAGCGGTCTTGAAGGTATATGCATATTTAAATTAGAATTAATGGTGAAAAAAGAAAGAAACGAAAAAGAAAAAATTACACATTGCCTCTGACTAAATAAACTAGTTTGATGTGTTTTCGCGAACTTAGCCAGGAAATTGCCCATGGCTTGCCAGTTCTTCTAGTCAGCCATTAGACAACATGTCAATCTCCTTCTAGCAGGACAAGCATTTTTTAGGCAATACAATTTTTCGGCGGTGTGCACATTCCGCCAAAATACGCATGTACGTAGTACAGCAAGATTTTCCTTCCGGAATCGTCAGTCATTTTCGGCCTGCAACCTGCCAGTTTAAATTATTTCACTTCTGATCATTCCTTCCTTTCTCCTCTTCACCAAAATTCCATTTTACTTCGTTTTTTAGACTTAGAGAAGTCTTAATTTTATAATTAGATTCAATGTCTTACCTCCTGATATCTATAGTACCTTTCCATATGTTTTTGTCATTTATTTCACTTTGCCCCATGCCTATTTTCATCAAACCTCTTTCAAACTCGAATGCTCAGAACTGAAGGTCTCTCGAGGATATTTTGTAACATTTGGAGGGTGGTGTACTATACTATTAAGTGTGTATATTGATACTGTGACGTCAGGCTCTACGCACAACAAAGGACGCACGGGATCAAGCTACTTCATACCACGTGCCGTGCCTCCGAGCGGGCTACGAGGTATCTCGCTCGACTGCTGTGACTGTCAACAATCGAGGCGGCAGAAACAAAGGGGATTTCCAGAACCTTCGCGAGACTTCTTGCTGCGTCATTTCAGGTGCGTGTGTGGAACTCAAGAAAGGTCCACGTGACGTCATCCTCAGTATATAAGGAGGTCAGAGAAGTATAAATCAGTGAGTTATAGGCTCGTTTCACACTGGAACACTGGTGACGATCACCAGTGACGGTCATTAATAGAGATACATTCGTTTGAATTAGAGCATTCACTGCCTCACCGAGCCACTGTGTCTCACTCTCGCTACATGTGACGGACAAGGTCACTGTGTTCAGAGCAGTCACCGCTGTGCATGTATTAGTGTGTGCACTGAGACACAGATCATAGGAGTGTTCACCACAATCACGGGTGACCGGTAACAGTCGGTGTCCCAGTGTGAAATGAGCCTTAGAGTTGAGTTACGGACATGCGTCAGTCAGTTTGTCAGTGAGTGTGAGACAGCTATGCGTGTGTGTCGTCCTGCTGTTACGTCGTAAGAAGATTCAACGAGATTACATCGTTGAACCAGTGCAAGAGAGACAGACGAAGTGCAAAAAGATACTATCACGACTGAAGAAGGTTAAGAGAAGTAGAAGTTGTGAGTCGTGATAGCACGAAAGGGAAAAGTGTGTATTTGTGGTGATAATACCTAATAGAAAAGTAATCAGTCGGAATTTGCCCCTTTCTTACAACACTTACAACAAATATTTTTATTACACAATTTGTCTTGCAACTTTGAGCTGAAAGCTGCATTAAGAGGTTGTACCATATGTTATGTTTTTAAACTACATAGAAAACTACAAATGAGATGGCAAGTAAAACCTATCTTGAATTCTCTGTAAATAACCAGTGAAGAACTGTAAACTACGACAGTTTCTTTCCTTTTTTTTTTTTTTTTTTTTTTTTACGGATTAATGCCGCTTTAACTTAGCCATGTAACGAGGGCAATTGTAGGTTTGTTAGTTCATTGTATCATCTGTATACTTGATTCAAGTAGACATTGACTATGAAGTTCGTACATTAAAACAAATCAGTTAAATATTCCAAAGAAAGGTATGATACTTTTGAGTATTCAATATCAACTTGATAAAGAGCATCGACGGAAGAGAAACAATTCGTGGTTCGAATCCCGGCGAGTCAAATCTAATTTAGCTTTCTCCCTCGATACCTAATCTGGCATTTTATTTTAAATTAAATTAAAATTAAACATATTGTCATTTAGAACTAACGCTTTGAAACAAAAACAATTGCAGAATACATTTTTACTTTCTCCACTACGTATCGTAAGTACAGGAAGTATTGTACTCTACTAAAAAATTCGATGTCGAGATCTCACCGGAAATATATGTTTTGAGGCCCTCTGAATTCAGAAAGAAGCACTGTGTCTGTAGCTAGCATAACTGAAAAACGAAAGGTCGGTTAAAAACTAAATTTGATACTTAAGTTTAGTGTCTTTTAAGGATGTGGCACGGAGATTTTGAAGAAAATTCGTCCACTCTAAACTATTCCTTACACGGGAAAATTTTCGAAAATGGCTCTAACGATTTTGATTAAAATGCCGTATGTTTGAGATTTTTATGACAAATGAAATGTATATTTGGAATTTTTTGGCTATAGCCTATGCAGTCCTGTTTACTCTGGATGACTTTTGTATAACTGGTAAACCAAATGTTAGTGTACAAAATTAATATCTTGCTAAAACACACTTTATGTCCAAATATTTTTTATTATTTTTATTTTATTTATTATTATTATTATTATTATTATTTTTTTTTTTTTTTTTTTTAGAGAACTATTTCGGAGTTATTCCTTGTGATTTGTGCGAGTTTTGGAATACTAAACCTTTGTCAAATGGAGGTTAGTATTAATTTTTTCATATCTTAACCGTGCAAAGAGAACGAAATTTAAAAGATTTAAACATTTTGGCTATCACTCAAAGCCTACTGTATTCCTATATTCCCCTTGCACCTACAAGAAAATAAGCAATAAGATAATTTCTGAAAATGTTTATCTTAACTAACGCGAAGAAGATAAAGGAATAGGTGTCTGTAAGAATGATTATTGCAAGAGTAGAGAAAGTCATGTGAGTGCAACACAGTAGATTTTTACAAAAGCTATCATTACTCATTCAAAAGTTCTGTTTTTGAAGCTTATGGCTTTAAAGAGAGCACTGAGCAAAGACTTAACATAACGACAAACTTGATAATGATTACGATGATGCAATCCCTCTTCATTAAAGTCCAACCCAGATCTAGCAGTGCTGGAGCTCCGTTATTGATTTTCATTTTTGTAATACCTACTCAGCTCACTAATGACGTCAGAAAGTTCATTTGTACCACTTCAATTTCCCTTTTCCTCTTCAAACACGGCATTATGCCCCACAAATGTGCGGTACAATTGGGGTTTTGTGAAATCAGTGCATTTCCACTAGCTTTGAGTCTTGAGGGTTCTTCTAACTACGCTACAGACAGGCAAAATTATATACTGTTTGTTGCATAGTCCTTCAAAACAGAATATCTCTGATACATAACCACTTTCTAGCTTTCATCAGTGAGTGCTCCATTATTTTTTGAACGCAGGGGACTATATTTTGTGTGGCGTGTATCTGCAAATTTAGGAATTAGGAGTGGAATATATAAAACTCCACATTCTACCGGTTCTGTTAACTGTTTCACTTCCCAAAGGACATAGGCTTATAGGTAGCTTCTATTTCAAGACTAGGAGATTAAAAATCTGATGGCTACCTTCTCTACTCACTCTTGTACAAAATATTCTTACAAGGGCTTATTCTTCTATTTATTTCGTATTGAGATAGACATTTATAGAAATTATTTTATAATAATAAAATGGAGATAGGAGAATGCGGCAGACTCACGCAAGTGTCAAATTTTTTAAGAGCTGGTCGCTATGGGTTGGGTTTGAAATTCCGTTCTCTTTACATCACCGAGAAGGTTATCTATGACAAATTGTACGCTTTAACTATAGTTTGTGTGTCGTAAGATTTTGACTTCCTTCTAGGTTTCCGGTATGGGCCACTTGTTGTTGGCTTTTTTAAGAAATTAAAAATTATACCGACGGCTTCCGGCTTCTTAAATGGGCGACTGCAACACTTATCCAAATAGTCACTGCCTACTCTAACTGCCCTCACTGTCCCGTCTCACTCGCAATCCTATTGGTTCCTTCTCCTCCAATAGGAAGTCTTCAGGCATTGACTCGTGAATTTTGCAGTCGCCCATTGAAGAAGCCAAACAGTTTGCAGCGAAACCTCGGCATAATTTTTAAGTTTTTTAATTTTTTAATTTCTTAAAAAAGCCAACAAGACACGGTCCATAACGGAAACCAAGAAAGAAGTAATGGACAAAGGCTGTAGAAGTCTACGTAATCATTTAAGATTTCGATTATCCAGTTAAGCAAAAGTAATTTAGAATGAAAGAGGACTTCAGAGGATATTTTCAGAAAATTCAGGATATGCATTTCATTTGTCATAAAAATATCAACGTATATTGTAATCAAAATAGCTAAGAGACTTTTTTGAGAAAATCAAAACTTTCGAAAACTTTTCCTTCTAAAGCATACGTTTAGGATGCGGATTCTTTTTAGAAATCATCGTTTCGCACCCTTAATAGACACCGAACTTAAATACCAAGTTTGGCTTTTGAGTTGTGCTGTTCAGAGATCCAGACGACCAGACCATTTTGTGAAAATGCAGCTTTCTTAATGGAGCTGAAATCTTGGTATACGGGAACCTCTTAATTTTTCTAACTACTGTAAGTATATAGTACACAAAGTAAACATGCTTTTTTGGATTCAGGAAGCCTCAAAACATATATTTCCGGTGAAACATTGGTATTGAATCTACTTGATTCAACAGCGCCCTGGTTGCGAAGGGCGTATAGTCGGCCGGGAGGGACCGGGGCGCTGACCTCGACCCACCTACAGTACTGCACCCCACTCATGACGCCTGTGATGGGTAGAGGTGGGGGACGCTGTGGTCGGGCGGTAGACCTTAGTCCGGTAAGGGCTATTGCACCTTGGGAATGATGATTTTATTATTATGATTATGATTATTATTATTATTATTATTATTATTATTATTATTATTATTATTATTATTATTATTATTATTATTATTATTATTATTATTATTATTATTATTATTAGCAGCAGTATTAGTATTATATACTAACTTGGCTTTCACTATTTAAGCTAAGCAATCTCTCCAAAGAGAATAAAAAAAAAAAAAACGCAGACTATACTTTTTTCCAAGCAGTGTAAATAAATGGCCGTGATTTAACGCCTAAGCCTTGGAGAATTGCTAACCAAACAAAAGACAGAGATCCTACGCACAAAGGTGCGAGATATGTACAGTTAATTTGACCTTTTATCATATATGTACTTAGTAATTGTGCATTGATGCAATATCATAATCTCTGAGTTGTCTTTATTCGAATCCTACAGAAGCATGTAGTTAAGTTTCCAGATGACCATCTCTTTTAATAACCTTTATATAAATAAGTGCTGGTGTGTTTCCTGTGCATGCTCAAAACAAAATCATTACCTATAAGTCATTATTACGTACTGATGCTAAAACTTAAACATAATAGGAAGTTTGTTGGGAAGCACTGCAAGTCAGATGTCTATAATGCACTTGTTGAAATATGCAGGATTGTTGTTGGGCCAAATCTACAAATAAGTTAACATCAGTAATTTGACCGTGACTGTTTTCCATGCCTCATTCTACAGATAACAAAATTTCCTGTTCCTACGAGGTTAGCAGGCGACATTTGGAATATGAAATGTCATACAGCATCTTTAAATACAATTTCTTTTGAAGAACATTCACAAAACCGTCTATCCTCTTTGGACTTGAGCTTTTTCTTTGAAATCAGTCCATGACGTGGCAAATAAAGGGAAGTGCTCTTCGGAAAAGGGCTAATCCTAGGACTGAGCCTTGCTGATAGTGCCGGGGTATTAATTCTCTGTTTCGCTACGGCTTAGTTTCGAATTTATCATGGAGGGCAGATACAGAGATAAAAAAGAATCCCTCTCAACCTTTAGCGCTAACTTCCTTGGCGTAAGAATCTGTCTGCACATTCTTATCAAGTTGATGAATAAATACGTTGTGTTTTAATTCTGCAGGTCTTGTTTTTCTTACTCTATTTCCTTTTTCTCGCTTTAAGTACATGATCATATGTTAGAAGACAATTTGATCAGTGTATGCTGGGCAGTTAACCTTCAAGATCTCCTCCCTGTACCATAACATGTTGCCTTATTGCGTACCCTAGAGACCTTAGTGCCATGCAACTGTGACCTAGCTTCTAAACATAGTGAGTAGATGGCATTAAGGTGCTGTTCAGTCTACTGCTTTCATTATGGGTGGAAAGATGACAGCGCAGTCGCTCTTAAATCTATGTATTTTCACTTTTACTATCACTTTAGACTTTAAATTAAAAATTAAAACTAAAACTAATAATATGCGTAAATTGTGTGCTTCAATGAGAGTTGTTTTTGCAGTAACTTTTTGTTTGTCTCTTACGGTTTACCAGTTATACAAAAGTCATTCGGAATGAAAATTCCGCAGAAAATTCAAGATATAACTTTCTTGGATATACAGGTCTTCCAACGTAGTGTCATATCGGACAATGAGTGAATGAAATGGGTGAAATGTTGCTCAAGTAATCCCGGACATTGGTCTTCTCAAAATAAGGGAAAACTTGGGCAAAAAGAAGCTTATCCGGATAACTCACCCTAACTGAGATTAGAACTCGGGACCTCTTGAATGTGAGGCAGATACGCTACCTCCACGGTAACGAAGTGGGCTAAAATATATATATATGGCAAGAAAATATCTTAAACGATTAGTATTCTAATCAAAATCGTTGGAGAAAATCAACATCTTTTTCAAATATTTTCCATGTGTAAGATGCCGAACTTAAATACCAAACTCGGCACTTAACTGAGTTTTCACTTTTGAGTTATGTTGTCCACAGAAAGACTTCCGCACACGCGCGTAAACATGCACTTTTTTAAATAAAAAAATGTCCATTTTTATTTCTTAAAATCGAGGTAGTCTTTAAAAGGTGCATTTCCGGTGAAATCGCGATATCGAATCTTTTGTGGAATACAATACCTTCTATTTTTAGGCAAATACGAAGCAAAATACATAAAAGATAAGCTGAAATTCAATGGAAGTAGTGTGAGTAAGGATATGTTTTGGAAATGAAATAGTTGTCACCTGATTGTATTACCTTCACACACAGAAACAAAGAAGAGTGAGGAAAGAGGGAAGAATGAAGGACCTGTCCAAATAATTAATTAGTAATCTTGTTTATGAAGCTGCAGGTAAGCACACAGTTTTAATCGCTTGCAACTTGACGTGTCCCTTTACTTGGAGCTTGTGGCGACACATTTTTCAGCAACGTTTCTGACACGCGAGGTTCTGACATTTCCTGTCGGGTATGCAGCAGCCAGTCCATAACTCAGCTGTTCAATGGCTCGGAATAAATTTCCTGTCACATCCAACAACAGTTTCAAATTCGCTTCGGACATACTACTGAAAAGGATAATACGGAGCCTTCACCTCAAAATATATTCACAACTCTATCATACCTGAATAACCTAATACCTAACAAGTGGAGATGGCCACAAAATAGTTCAGTAATGGGGAGAGATAGCAACTAGTTACCCATAACGGTTAGAAAAGTAGCGAATGCAATTACCCATGAACAGTCACCAAGTCACGAATATAAAGTAACTAATTACTAAAGCGCGGATTTCTAAGCAAAATTTTTAACTTTTCCCATACTTTTAAGGATAGAAGAAAGGTTATAATTCATAAGCAACAGTTTTAAATAACTTTGTTTGTGCTTAATTATGCTTATTGCGCAGGAAAATGTTTTTGCTTACTTATTTTAAGATGTTCAATTAAAACAGCATATTTTATCCAAATCTCTAAACTTAAAGTGCATATTTCACGGTTATCTGTGATCTATCAGTGATTCACTATATTCTCGGCTAAATGTGTAAAGAGGTATAGGCAAATGAAGTGAAGTAATACTGCAAGGAGAAAAAACATTGCTGTAATTGGGTGTTCAACTCATCATTGCCTGAGTTATCCCAATGACATAATGAACAAGGGCGGTGATTCCCCAAGTTCCAAGCAGAGTATGTTGTATAAGAACAGTATTTCTCCGAAATACCTGAAATTTTAAAGCAGTTGGAAGCTCAAACAATTCCGTGGAACATTTACCTTCTCAGACTGACGAAATTTCAGTAACACTGTCGTCAGAAACACACGGGCTGTTAAAACTGCGTTTGGGAAACTCAGCCAGGTTCTGCAGAAAAATTCCGGCTATAAATTTCTGAAAAGCTTTCTGGCAAAGAAATACATATTGAACAGGAATTTACCGAAGAATAGCAGTGTTTTTCTGATGCCCCTGTGACGTCATACGACACCGAAAGAACATTTTCAATGTAAGAAATAATTTTTTCTCTGATAGACGCAGGAGTTTTAAACAGGAAAATCTCAGGATGACCTTCGTTGTGCACTGTAATAGCCTTCAATAAGGTAAGAATTCTGTGAAACAAAAATATAATATTTGTTTATATTAGTTTTCCTTAATTTGGTGCGTATTTCCACCTTTTTCGTACTAATTTGCTTGCTTATTTTATTTTATTGTACTTAGAAATCCGGGCTTTACTAATTATCTATTAATGATTACAAAATCCACGAACACAAACAACTAGTTAGGCAATAACGTTTAGATAAGTAACTCAACCTATTTCATTCGCCACTGAAAAAGTAGTCTATCTCCAGACGGACATAGAAACTAAAACTAACTTACAAAGCCTGGATACTGGATACAGAATTATGATTGAAGTTTTTTTTTTTTTCTACCTAGGATAACAGTTTACAAGACCATGAATTCGAAAGGGATAGGGAAGAAGATCAAAAAATTTATCTCCTGGTACAAAAAAAAAGTGAAAGTAATATGAGCATAAGACGTATTCAGGTTGATAGGTTGAATATGGGCCAGGTCAAACTCCATGGCCTTCATCAGAAACTGAATTATATAATACTATTTTTTTTAAATTCTGCTCCTGATCAAGGCCATTGATAATTAGCGGTGAAGTCAGTAGCAATGAAAACTGTGTTGCTAGAGTCCGTTGCCACGGAAAAGCTCGTAAATGACCAAAGTTCTGTGTGATCGTCATTTTACAGCTATTCTAGCATACGAGTTTTTTAAATAACCTGATCTCAGAAAGTGGCGACTGTCATTCCATATGTCATACAGAAATGAGCAGATAATTTGATTTTGGAACTTTTCCTGCAAGGTCCAGATTCAATACAAACAAGAATATAATGCATTTGTGAACTGGAGCAAAAGAAGGAAGTGAAGAAGATATTAAACAGTTCTTCTGGCTTACCTAGGTGAAACATTAAACTTTACAATAAATAATTCACATCTTTGTAACTTTAGGCTATTTCTACTTATTTTTTAACTGAGTACCCTCCTCGTGTGGAGGACTTATCTCACTACAAGTTACAAGCCAGAGCACAGGGTCAGATGCCTGCCGGGGAGCTGACGAACCTATGGTCCAGAGAGAGTGAAGACCAGGAAGTGGGTGGTCAGTCCAGCATCGGGTATGATATGAAATGTAGGCGAACTCCATGAATGGAAAGGTGATGATGGAGCAATTGGTGCAGTGAGTGGCGGTGGGAACCGGAGAACCCGGAGAAAACCCGTCCAGACGCCGCTTCGTCCACCACAAATACCACATCGGGTCCCTCGGATCGAACCCGGGTCACCTTAGTGATAGCTGAATGGTCTAATCACTCGGCCACAGTGCCGCCAACTTAATCTATTTCCTTTTATAAATAGTGTGGAAAAGCCTTCGTTTTTACACGGCATGCTAAAGTGAAAAATTTTCGTAACTCAAATCATTTAAAAAAACTGGATACTTTTCATAGGAATCAAAAAAGCATATTTGTTAAAAAGTTGACCTTCCAGCTCTCGTTAGCATAGCGACAGCCCGAAACATGGACTGCACGAATTCCCTGCTTTCTATGGCTCCATTCACACAGGAATCTGGCAGAAGACAAAACATGTGATGAGCATACTAGATCCCAGTCTGCGCTGTCTGCGGAAGAAGAACCCTACTTCCGAATGAAGTAGCTTCTCCAACAGAACTCAGGGACCCAGAGCTTGGTGCACTCCTATCTAGATCTGTTGGATCTGATACGATCCAAGAGGAGACATTAGTGACGTACATATCTATTACAAGAACTGAGGTTTTGTTTTCTGAGTACAATTTTATTTCTAATGTAGACAGTAGTAAACTTCTCCGACGGTCCTTTACATTACGTTATATACGTATTTAGTGGCCTTTGTTGAATTTGTTCCCATTTGCTCCAGCTCATTTAAAGCGCAAGACAAAGCAGTGTCGCCGCTGGTCGTAGTGCTTTTGCCTTTTAAACTCAACATCTATTATAATCCAGACCGGCTTACGGAGGAGACGCTGTCCGAGCCTTTTTGTGCAGGAATTTCTATTAAAAAAACAACAAGCTCCTAATCTTTTTTCCCCTTGGCCTGAAAGCGAGGCCGGACAAGTAAACGCTTGGACGAAGAGGAATGAATGACCGGCCTTAACAACGCAATAAGAAGAGGCGACAAAGGCAAGCCAAGAGAGGTGAATAGAACAAAGGAGAAGCTCTGAGATCAAAGATACTCTCCTGAGAGAGCAGACGATGTAAAGAGTTGATGTCTTGTTGATGTGTGAAAGCGCCCAAAACAAAGGAGGAAGAGATAACATGCGGCGTCTACCATCGATCCAAATCAAGACCAAAGTGCTGCCATGTGAAAAGTTTATGGATACCACAGTCTCCGAACGTTAACCATGGTTAGCGAGAGCTGTTCCATAAATAACGTTCTATAAACAACGGGTTGAGCGTCCCTTGGGAGGTCGAAAGCTGCGTTTATGAATTCCACAATGAAGATCGCAGAAGCGTGTAGCATATGCCATGGCAGACTCCGCCATGATAACGTTCTACCGGCAAAGAGCAGCTTGGCAATTTATCGGTAGCTAGTTCACTCGATATGAAGCTGCCTTAAGGACACCGGGTTGCAACCTCGGCCATAATAGCTTGCGCAATTCTTGTTTTTCAAGGCGGAAATATTTAATCAAAGTTTGAGTGCCAGCCACTTTCTACATTACGTGGCTAAAGAAAAAGACAGACTGCGGCACGAATCGGAGTTACGTAGTAATGTTAGTCTGATACATGGCTAACATTGTATACCATCATGTAAAACTATATCTTTTATGAACTCAACGAGCAATGTTTTGGTTGTTTAGAATATGGATATATTAGGTGACTGTGGTTTTACTTCATTGGGCCATGATTAAACTAAGAGAATTGCGTCACTGCAGTTTGCGTCGTAGCCTGTGTTTTTCGTTAGCCAAGGCTACATTAAGTGATGAAGTCACATGAGGAAAGTGTATTTCGCACATCTCCCGTACACGGGAATCGTGGTCACCAACAAATAAATATGATTGTAGCTTATTCCTTCAACTTCTGTGGCAACCGTCATTGTCACTGCTTTCTATGCCATTGTTTTCAATTATATTACCTCAACACTTTCTTGAAATTAGACTCTTTCTCCTGATACTCTAGTACAACAAAGTGACATAACTTTTTCCACTGTATTTGGCTAATTTGCGAAATAATTGGACGCACAACCTTTCAAAGTCTTCTACATATCTGCTAGCAACAAAATGTCATTCAACTAAATTAAGATCCGGATGGTATTGTAAAAATCTTAATTTTGTATGGCTATGTTCACACAATATTTGATCAATCAAATAGGTTGTCTAAGAATTAAATAGTTCATATTTGTTTTCTTGCTGTGACCATGAAACGAGATGGAATCATGTCTCGTCTTAGAGAATTTGAAACTGGGCTGGAGGGGTTCATATTTGTGTATTGTGATAAGACGTATTATCTATTATCTGGAGTATGGAAACAAACTGGTATTGAAATTGTAATAAGTTAAGTTATTTCTTTATGGAAAAGCTATATTTTCTGTTGTGGCATAAATAAGGAAAGACTTTGGTATGAATTCAAACCTTCCACTTACTCCCCCTTTAATGCAAGTGTCTTATAACCTGTATTCCCAAAGATTACCATTCCTTGTTTGTTTTTTCAATATTCTGCTAAAAGATATGCTACCCGCTGTCTGCTGTATTAACTCTTCCTTATATTTTTTTAATTTTTTCAGAAACTTTGGAGAATATTCGTATTGACACTTCACCACTTCCTTTATACACTCAAACATCAATTCCCTCACCACTGAACATGCAGTGTTTTTCCTTTAAACGTTGAAATTACAGTTGCATGACCGGATCAATAACTCGATACACTTAACAGCACACTGTCATACGTGTGACAATACTTGAGTATCAACCAACCCAGGCTTTGACGATTCACAAGGGCCGGAGAGGAGATTATTGACGGTATAAACAAACTAAGTTCCATATAATTATTTTCACCGATTAATGGAATAGACCAGAGTCAGCCAACTCAGTGAGTTAGTAAAATATGTTTCCAGGCTGAGGCCATGGACCACTGGGCTGCTTCTTTATACTCCCAGTTGTTTCGCTTGCAGCTGCGGCGGGCATCATCAGCGGCGAGTTGTAGAACTCTACAACTCCTACACAATCCTTCCCGGGTTGTTAGCGGTGGGGGCGTGGTTTTCTGTGATTAGTAGACGGGGTTCGGCTGTGTGTGTTATTTAGTAGAGCAGGGTACCAAGTTTTATGAAGTTCCAGACATACTTTCTTGTGAGGTTTCGAAGATAGATATATATTACGATTAGCAATAATGTACGAAAGTGATTCAGAATAAAAAGGACTCCGCAGACTATTCGCTTATGAAAAAATATATACACTTTACTTGTCTCGCAAATATATCATACTTGCGGTTTTTTTAATCAAAATCATTAGAGCCGTTTTTAAGAAATTAAGAGTTTTAGAAAACAATTTGGATGTAAAAAGCAATTTAAAGCGGGAGTTCTTGAATATCTTCAGGTTACATACCTGGAGGATATTAAACTTACATTTATAGGTTTGGTGTTTCATTATTCTTTTATCTACTTTGTGTTCATAACGATGAACATTTCATATTTTCTTGTAAGTACAATGGGAATAGGGGAATGCAGTAGGTTTAAGCCATAGTCACATCTTTTAAAGGGCTGGTCGCTAGGTGATGGCTTTGGCATTCCGTTCGCTTTGCGTGACCAAGAGGTAAACAAATCGAATAACAGTTTTCTATTTGAGAAAACACACTATTTCACAATTCAAACCAATAATAAGGAATATCTCTGAAATGGCTTACTCTACCAAACATGTTATTTCACATAGTGCGTGCTTTAACAAGATCTATATTTTTACTTTCTCTACTGGCAAGTAGGATAAGTATTGTATTCCACCCAAAAATTCGATGTCGAGATTTCACCGGAAATACATGTTTTGAGGCCCCCTGAATAAAAAAAAAAGCATTTTTAGAAAATGTTCCGTGTGTGTGTCTGTGTGTCAGTCTGTGTACAGCATAACTCAAAAACGAAAAGTCGGTTAAAATCCAAAGTTGGTATTTAAGTTTAATATCTTTCAAGGATGCGACACGAAGATTTTGAAGAAAATAGTCCCACCGTAAAGTACCCTTTACATGGAAAATTTTTCGAAATTTTGATTTTCTTGAAAATGGCTCTAACGATTTTGATCAAAATGCCATATGTTTAAGATATTTTTATGACAAATGAAATGTATATCTTGAATTTTCTAGCTATAGCCCCTGTATTCGTATTTACTCTGGACGACTTTTGCATAACTGGTAAACCGTTAGAGATAGACCAAATTATACTATACAAAAAATGTAGATCTTACTAAAATACACAATTTATGTCTGAATAAATTTTCTTGTAGGGTGAACCATTTCGGAGATATTCCTTGTTATGTGTGTAAGTTTCGGAAAACTTAGAACTTTAGCGAAATGCAACAACGTTGTTCATTTTTTAATATGTTAATCGTGCAAAGAGAACGGAATCTCAAAGGTCAAAAAGATTTGACTGTCGCACAAAGTCTTCTGTGTTCTAACTCCCTTGCACCTACAAGGAAATAAGCAATAAGATAATTTGTACAAATATTTATTTTAACTAACATGGAGATACAGGAATAAGAGTTTGTAAGAATGGTTAGTACAAGAGTAGAGAAAGTCATGTGAGTGCAACACATCAGATTTTTTATGGATAAGTTTCTGTCTATCTGTTACGTTTACATGTATGACGAATTAGCTCTGAACGAAGAGGCTGTGCGTGTGCATGCGTGTGGGTGTGTGTTTGTTGTAATCATATGTTTATTCCTAGGATTAGAAAGTGGTAACCTCTGTGCCCCATGTCGAGGATCGCAGCAGTCATTTGTCTGCACACCATAATCTCGACAACCTATATGCAGCAGTGTGCTGAGCCGGAGAAATGGACCCTGACTGCCGCATGGTTGTAGAGTTAATAAATAAGTGGTTTGTGGCTGTATGTTTACCGCCCTTGTTACGCTTCTGCTCCCGACCGCATCGTAAACACTGCAGACCATCGCAACGTGCCTTAACAACGTGCCTTTCTTTAATTACAAGAGACAGCCACCAGGGGAGAAACGCCATTTCTTTCCGTCAACAAGTGCTGCGAAATTAAGGCCCCCCACTATTTTTTATCTCACAAAGCAACATAAAGCCTGCTGGTCTTTTCCTTCTTGCAGAGGACATAAAACGAATTAAACGAGGAAAGCCGAGATTTCTCTGATGTGTACATTTACTTTAAGGCTAGAGCCTTTAAAAGCCTTGAGATGGAGCACTCGCCGCGGAAGATTATATAAAACAGAAATGCGTAGTTCACAGTCATATTACTGTTTTTATCTTTACCTAAATATTCTTAGAACATTGTAAAACGTCCAAATGTCAAGTTTTAAACCATCGTGACGTAACAACATTGGGCGGTGTACCTAAAAACCTCTTTATTTTAAATTCACTTTTTCCTTGTACAAACCATTTGTATAAAAGCTATCTACTTAATGTGAATCGAGGTAAAAGCTTACAGAAATGTTTTAATTGCGAGAAACGTTTTAAAAGGTCTGGACCTGTCCATAAAAAACCACAGATTTGAGGTTCTTTATCCTATTTTTCAACCCAGTCGCTTTGTAAAACAAATGTACCCCAACAACTTTCCAACTTTCTATATAAACTGAAAAATCTGATGTGTTGCACTCACATGACTTTCTCTACTCTTGTACTAACCATTCTTACAAACTCTTATTCCTCTGCCTTCTTTCTGTTAGACGAGATAAACATTTGCAGAAATTACTTTATTGCTAATTTTCTTGTAGATGCAAGGGTTATATGGGAATACTGTAGACTTGCGGATTACCAGTTATGCAAAAATCAAGAGTAAACAGCACTACATGGCCTATAGGCAGAAAAATTCAAAATGTACATTTTCATTTGCCGTAAAATATCTCAAACATATGGCATTTTAATAAAAATCGTAAGAGGCATTTTTGGGAAAATCAAAATTTTCGAAAAATTTTCCAAGTAAAGGGGAGTTAGAGTGGAGAAATTTTCAAAATCTTCGTGTCGCATCCTTAAAAGATATTGAATTTAAATACAACTTTGATTTGTAATTCTTTTAGTTTTGCTGTTCACCCACACGAATATTTTTTTTTGGGGGGGGGGGAATTAAGGGGGCCTCAAAACATATATTTCCGGTGAAACCTTGAAGTTTTGGGTGGAATACAATACCTTTCCTCCTTGCTATACGTAGTAGAGAAAGTAAAAGTAACTCCAGTTTCAACTTCAACCTCATCTTTTGAATGAGCCTCCGTCCACTCAGCAATTTGTTCACATTTGGGAATAAAAAGCAATGGCTGAAAAGTCTGTGCAATAGTTTCGATGCCGACTGGAATATCTTCGTTTTTCATGAATCTGCTGTCGGTTGCTACAGTGGTGAATTACGGGATTCTTGTTTCAGGGGGTGTGAAAATAAACAATTTTAACTTGACTGATACATTTTATGCAGGTTAATAAATCGACTATTAGAAGCGAGTTGTAAACTGTTAGTAGCATTTTGAATCGTAGCACTGTGATACTGAAACTTATTTTGATACTAGATTATTAACTAATTTAAAAAGAGTAATTAATAAACAAAAAGGGAAGTAAAACATTTTATAATAAATAATAATATTGTGATGATTTGCAATAAGTAGAAGAAAAATAGGAGAAAACTAGTAAAAGAGGGGGTAAGCTTGAAAGTGGGAATGGCAAAGAGCAGCGAACCAACGTCCATTTTTAAAATACCACTTAGCGTCACTCTATTCCAGTTGCCTTGGCGTCTCTATGTCTGTCTGTAGACATGGATGGATGCGAGAGAGACGAGACGTTCAAAGTTTGTGAAGTGAAACGTATAAACAGAAGTGTTCACAAAAGTTTATTCATATATCTTTAGTGGTTTGCTAAGCTATAGCTCCAAGAATTAAATATTAGTCGTCATATCTCAATATACATACTGAAACATCATTAAAATGTGCTAAACTTTGAAACCAGTGTCATATTTTCACAAAACCTACGCACACCCTGAGATTATTTTCATCGCTCGAGCTATGCAGGATGGGCAATCTACAAGAATCATCTTACATTGTCAATCAGCAGAGTTCATTATCAAGTTTAATTAATACGCCTACAATGTGCAACAAGGTAAGGCAGTTAAGTTATATTCTACTTCCAACCGTCACCCCAACAGGCGGAGCAAAACAATTTGCTACAAACTGTCTTCTGAAAGTGTAACAAATATAGTTATAATAACAACGAAAAGCACAGGTTGCCGCGAGTCGCTGAAATGTGAAGCAGCAAATCCCCGATACCCTTGTGCTAACCCGAGCGCGGTCTTTAAGCGCAACCCACTGCCAATAATCAACTACTGAACACACTTCTCTAATATAAAGTATAGTAAGACTAAAAAGTAAGTTACAAAATTTAGAAACACACGCTCCTTTATCAGCATAAGTCTCGCCTACTTCATGTCTAACCTCACTTGCATTGCCAAAACTTAAAAGTTTTATTTACCTGAAATACAGCTTTTAGCTTTTTACTCTGTGACTTGCTAAATTCTACAAATTAATGATTCTGCGACGATAGAAACAACTAAATGGCGCAATACTTCAAAAACCACAAATATCACACAATTCAAACCAATACCCACTAATTTAAAAAATATTTGAAATAAGACTGATACGTTTCGGCGAGTAGGTTTCATCCATCTCTTCTGGTTTTTTATTCAAAATTATGAAACATTCTTTGAAAATGAAGAGGACTTCACAAGTACCCGCAGAAAATTCAAAGTAGGAATTTGTATTTGTTCTGTAAACATTTTAAAATATTTGATACTTTAACTCAGTCGTTAGTCATTATTGAAATAATATAAGCTACAGAACTTCTTTCCACGTAAAGGTAGTTTGAGTGGTGAAATTTTCTTGAAATCTTCATGTCGCAAATTTGGTATTTATCTAAATGGAAATTTATTATTTATCAATAAATAAAAACACAAACACATGGACCTTTTTTTTTTAAATGCATGTTCTGACATAGACTCTCAAAACATGCATTTCCACTGAAATAGTGGCATGAATTTGGGTGGAAAGCAATATTTCTCTGATATAGATAATTGACACTACAAAAGTTCCGCTTGAATTCGGGAAACCTCAAAACACATATTTTCCCTGAAATTTGGATGCTGAATTTTTGGGTGAAATGTAATGTTTCTTCTACTCCAGGTTCTAGAAAAAGTAAACTATTCTGACAGTTTGTGAATATCATTCATTACTCATTATTCGTAGAACGTAGGTGTAACGTTAGCTTACGTTTTTGAGGAAAAAACTAGTTTTATTATCGGTTTCCAGAACATCACCAAGACTAAGCAGCACGGAGAGAGCAAAGGAAAGGTAGTGGGTATGATGGAGAAGAGAGACAGGGCAAAGAGAAAGGTATATAGAAAGAGAGAAAGAGAGAGAAGGAAAGAGAGAGAGAATAAGAACGTCCACAAACACAATAATACTAGGAGAGCTGCAGCTTGTTTCTACTAGTTTTAACCAAACTTTGGGCTCATAGTGGGTTTCAAGGAAAGCAATTAATAACCCGACGCACATAAAACAGAGCGCAGAGTCACGTCATCAATACACAAGGGAGTGATGCAGAAAATTAAATTGACTCCTGTGCTGAAAGCTTTCCACACAAAATGACAATGTATTCAACAACAAAACCCTTTCTGCTGTCTCACTTAAAGCTGCAGCACTTTTATGCAGAAAAACAATATAGAAAGGCAAACTTTTGATGGCATAAATGGACCAGACACGGATAAAAAATGTGAAGGGGAAAGTAAAAGTTTCGCATGTAGCCGATCGTAAATTAATATGAAATATATGTCTGCGTCACGTGCCCCAGCTTTGTGTGGAAGGCAGAGGACGACTGCGTTATGGAACACCGAACATTTATGGACGTCCTGCTCGTGTGAATGCGTAATGCTTCACAAACACACACTAGTTTTTTCCAGTATATCCTTTTTACTCTCACTACAAATACCTATGGCAAGAAGAGAAAGTACTGCATTTACCCCTAAATTGTTATGTAAGAATTTCACCAAAAATGCAACTTTTAAGGCCTTCTAAATAAGAATCTGATGTGTTGCACTCACATGACTTTCTCTACTCTTGTACTAACCATTCTTAAAAACTCTTATTCCTATATATCTTCTTTGCGTTAATTGAGATTTGCATAAACTATCTTATTGCTTAATTCCTTCTAGGTACAAGGGGAATATGGGCTTTGTGCGATAGTCAAATGTTTTAAAGCTTTGAGATTCCGTTCTCTTTGCACAGTTAACATATACAAAAATGAACAACGATGTTGCATTTGACGAAAGTTTTCCGAAACTCACACAAATAACAAGGAATATCTCCGAAATGGTTCACTAAAAAAATTTAAAAAAATAAAAATACATTGGCTATAGCCAGAAAATTCAAGATATTGCTACATTCGTCATATCTTAAACATATGGCATTTTAATCAAAATCGCTAGAGCCATTTTCAAGAAAATCAAAATTTTCGAAAAAGTTTCCATTGAACGGGTAGTTTAGGGTGTAGGAATTTTCTTCAAAATCTTCGTGTCGCATCCTTGAAAGACATTAAACTTAAAAACCAACTTTGGTTCTAACTGACTTTTCGTTTTTGAGTTATGCTGTCCACACACACACACACACACACACACACACACACACACACACACACACACACACACACACACACACACACACACACACGCGCGCGCGCGCACACACACAGACACACACACAGAGAAATACGCGAGCCCGGACCTTTTACTAAAAATGCTTTTTTTATTCCTCAAAATATATTTCCGGTGAAACCTCGACATCGAATTTTAGGGTGGAATACAATATTTCTACTGTACTACCCGTAGTAGAGAAAGTAAAAGGGAAGCATTGTTGAAAAAGGAGTCTATGTAAAAAACGTAACTCAAAAGACAAAATAAGCCATATAAACTAAACCTTATGTTTTTTATATTTTCAACATAGGCTCTAACGATGTTAATTTAAATACTGCATGCTCAAGATATCTGCAACATAATTAAGATGTATATCTAAAATTTTCAGGAACTAGCCTGTGAAGTCGTCTTTATTGTCAATCCATTGTACTTTCTTTATTACTACTTACAATATATTAACCGAAATTTTACTGGAAACATATGTTTTGTATACGTTTATTTTGCTGTCGGTTTGCCTGAACCAAATCTGGTATTTAAATTCAGCAGCTTTCAAGGAAATCTCCCTACCTCAAACTACCCTTAAACGGGAAAAGTGTGGTAAATTATTTTACTCGAAAACGGCTGTAACGATTTGGATTAAAATGACATGTGTTTGAGATATTTTTATGACAAATGAAATGTATATTTTGAATTTTCTGGCTACAGCCCATGTAGTCCTGTTTACTGCGGATAACTTTTGAATAATTCCTAACCTGTAAGAGATAGACTAAATCTTACTATATAAAATATCTTGCTAAAGCATACAATTTGTCCTTTTTTTTTTTTTTTTTTTTTTTTTTTGGCTATCGCTCAAAACCTACTGTATTCTAATATTCCCCTTGCACCTACAAGGAAATAAGCAATAAGATAATATGTACAAGTGCTTATCTCAACTAACATGAAGAAGATATAAGAATAAGAGTTTGTAAGAATGGTTAGTACAAGAGTAGAGAAAGTAGTGTGAGTGCAACACATCAGATTTTTATATGTGTGACTGCAACTCTATAGCGTTATTTTAACAGACTTTGGTTATAAAACATATAGGATTGTGAAACAATTTGAACGGATAGCTCAGCTGCGTACGTTCATTCAATTCGGTATAGCGTCACGTATCACATCGTGTCATTTTCTAAATGAGCTCAGTCCGCTCCGAGAGCTGCAGTGCCGAAGTGGAGTTCGTGCGGAGCATGCATCAGGAGCTGAACTCTGTGATCGGTCGGTCTGTGGGGCAGAGATGAGCCAGAGAGGGATTAGCCTCTCTAATCGGATTCCCATGGACCAAAGAGGATAAGCTTAGATGTGTCTAGCAAATCCTATATACCTAGTTCTCTCCAAGACCTTATAAACTCATGTATTCAGTTATCAAGCTTTTTGTACACTGACGATCGTCCAAATCCTTTTCAGAACAATGTACTCTATTAATTTTAATTAAGTTTATATCTCTACCAGTTTGATCCTCTCTTCCTAAGATACACTCACTTCCATTTATGCCGTCCCCGCAGTTTCGGGAGGCATTCTTCTGGACTTCACAAACGGAGTATGTACAGCAAGGATGAAGTGTGTGCATCTGTTTACCTTTTCGACATCACATCACATCATACCTCAAGGGTTATGTTTCGCCATGGATTTGTAGAACTTAATTGTGTATCATTTCTAGTTTTATGAACTAATATTTGTTTTATTCAAAGTTCATGTAACAGAACGTTGCAATATATCATAACATTAAATCGACACAGGAACAGTCATAGTACGGTGACGATTGGGAACGTTCTCGGCCCGACACAGAGATGCTAACGGCAGAATCAAACAGGAAATACAATCTCAGGAAAGATAAAGTTCAGAATAATACAGCAAGCGAAATTATGCAAGCTGACAAAAATATTTTGGAAATTGTAGAAGAAAGACGCCTGGGATGGTATGGACACATGCTTAGAATGTCAGAGGATCGAATACTCTATAAGATACTCAATTGGAAAGCAGAAGGGAAAAGAAGACGATGGAAACCTAAGTGATATGATTTTGTTGTTTAACGACGCTGTCAATTGCCAGGATCACTTCAACGTCGCCCGTTTGCCGGAATTTTATCCCGCAGTTGTTTTACATGCCAGTAAATCTACTGACATGGAGCTGTCGTTTTTAAGCACACATAAAACACCATAAGTCAGGGCCGGATTTGAACCTGCGACCTCGGGATCAGTAGGCCAGCGTCTAACCAACTGAGCCACGCAAGCCGACAGGGAAACCCAGGAAATGCTAAATGGATGTGGTAAAAAGGGGCATGGAGAAAAGAGCTTACAGGAGGAAGATGCTGTGGACAGGGACTTATGAAGGCAGATCTTTGTGGGATGAACGAAACCGATTGTATTGTGGAATATTCCTTAACAAAAAAAATACAATCTCATGTAAAAGAAATATCAAGTGGAATTCACTATCGATTTGAAATGTTATGGTGTTACGAAGACTTAGCAACAACAATAATTATTAATTATTATTATTATTATTATTATTATTATTATTATTATTATTATTATTATTATTATTATTATTATTATTATTATTATTATTATTATTATTATTATTATTATTATTATTATTATTATTATTATTATTATTATTATTATTATTATTATTATTATTATTATTATTATTATTATTATTATTATTATACTGTTATATAATTCAGCTTAATCGTATACGTCTTGAATAACCTATAAATAAAATACAGCATTCGAAAAACACCGTAATTATACATCATAAGCGACATGTGAATATATCTTAGAAATGTAGGAAGAGAACATTCCTATAAATAATATGGCAAATATAGTCCAGAGAGACGTGACGGTTTTGAAGTATTCATCTTAAAAAATAATTTTGATATGTTACATTCATATTACTTTCTCTAACCATTCTCCAACAAACTATCCACTTCATATTAACCAATCAATATAAATATTGGTAGAAATTGCTTTCATTGCAAATTTCTATGAGGTACAATGGGACAAGGGGAATACAGCAGACTTAGATGATAGTTCAATCTCATCGCTTTGTGGCGGCTTTGATATTCTGATCGGTTTGCATGACCAGGAAGAAACAAATAATGACTTCTCATATTACAATTGAAACCGATAATGAGGAATATCTTAAACATCATTAATTCCACAAAAATGTTAATTTCATTCCTTAATAAGATTGTAGTAAGATTTTAACTGTTACAGTTTACCAGTTATGCAAACGTCATCTAGAATAAAGACGACTTCAAAGGCTATTTCCAGAAAATTCAGCTTATGTATTTAATTGATTATGAAAATATGTTAAATATGCGGCATTTTAATTCAAACCGTTAGTCATTTTTGAGAAATTCAAAATTTTCGAAATCTTTTCCACGTCTTCCTTGGAAGACAGAGAAGTTGAACGTTAATTTTGGTATTTAACCAACTTTTGCTTTTTCTAAAAATGCTTTTTTTATTCAGGAAATAGAAAACTTGTATTCTCGGTAAAACTTCGATATCGAATTTTTTCGGTGGATTAAAATACTTCTTCTAATGTTTATTTAATCTAATACTCTAGACTTATTTGCGACCAGTCGTTTGACTTCCCAATAGAGTTGACCATTTGTTCCATTCCATAATCTCTGGAGTGCACCAGTTTCTCAGATGTTCGAAGGTCATGGAATTGTTATTGTTACATAACATGCAGTTTGGTGAATGGATAATTTTCACATGATGTAGGTGTTCCGCCAGACAATCGTGGCCTATTGCTATGCGAAAAACTGCTACGTCTTCACTTCTAGATGGTCACTGTGGTGTTGGTTTATTTAAGAGTAATGCCTATTTTTCCCCCTCACTTATTTTTTGAAGTTCCTCGTATTTTTCAGCCTTAAATAAACTTTTAATAATCTTGTTTGCTAAGGGAGATTATAGAGTAAATACCTTTGGTTCAAAATGGCTGTTCCCTTTTTTGCCAAGATCGTTTGCTTTTATTCCAACATGGGAAGGGATGGAAAACAATTTCTTTTGCCGTCTCTTTTAGCTCTCTTAAGGATACTCTGATTTCTCTAATTTTTGAGGTAACATTACATTCCAATTTCCCTTTGGCTTGGATAGCTGAGATTGAGTCACATAGAAATAGGTAATGTAGAAAGTAATATATTTTTGCTTTCTCTACTGTTAAGTAGGGGAAGTATTGTATTCCACCCAAAAATTCGATGTCGAGATTTCACCGGAAATATATGTTTTGAGGCCCCCTGAATCCAAGAAAAGCATTTTTAGAAAAAGGTCCGTGTGTATGTCTGTGTGTCTGTGGACAGCATAACTCAAAAACGAAAAGTCGGTTAAAAACCAAAGTTGGTATTAACGTTTAGTGTCTTTCAAGGATGTGACACGAAGATTTTGAAGAAAATAGCCCCACCCTTCACTACCCTTTATATGGAACATTTTTCGAAAATTTTGATTTTCTTGAAAATGGCTCTAACGATTTTGATTAAAATGTCATATGTTTGAGATATTTTGATGACAAATGAAATGTACATCTTGAATTTTCTGGCTATAGCCCCTGTAGTCGTATTTACTTTGGACGACTTTTGCATAACTGGTAAACCGTTACAGATAGGCCAAATTATACTGTACAAAAAATGTAGATCTTGCTAAAATACACAATTTATGTCTCAATAAATTTTCTTGTAGGGTGAACCATTTCGGAGATATTCCTTGTTATGTGTGTGAGTTTCGGAAAACTTAGAACTTTCGTGAAATGGATCATCGTTGTTCATTTTTTTAAATGTTAAGTGTGCAACGACAACAGAATCTCAAACATTTGACTGTCGCACAACGCCTTCTGTATTCTAATATTCCCCTTGCACCTACAAGGACATAAGCAGTAAGATAATTTGTACGAATGTATATCTTAACTAATGTGGAGATATAGGAATAAGAGTTTGTTAGAATGGTTAGTACAAGAGTAGAGAAAGTCATGTGAGTGCAACACATCAGATTTTTGTAAATATAGTTGTACAAGATTTTGAATTCAGTAACACCATGAGAACGGCAAAATTAAATATAAATTACAATGCTGGACGTGTTATAAATGCTAGTGGAAGGGTTGACAGACAAACGTAACCACCTCAGTGATGAATTATGTACCACTAGGAGAGGTGGAACAAGGGCCGGCCAGAAAGCTGCGAGTTGTCGCGATTTGCAATTTGCAACCCTTTGTTTGTTTGGTAAGGGAGCGGAACGGAGCGAACTGGATTACAGTGGTGGTGTATATTTTACAGGGATGAGCATTGGCAGGAATGGCCTCGGGCCACGACAGCATCATTCGTTTAACTTTACAGAGGGTGGAGTTTGCAGGACATGCGTTGCCAGCAAACTTTTCTCTCGGTCTTCCCTTTTTTCCCTTCCGCCCAGCCAGAACATCACCGTTGGACGTTTCCATTTTATCCACACAGCCGCAACATTTGTTACGTCCTCGAGGGATTCTCTCTATACATAATCGGCACAAACAAAAGAGTGCTGTATTTGTTTACGCCAGCAAGTATAATATTCACTACAGGATGTTACTTAACACACCGGAAAACCACTCGGGAACCAACAAAAAATATGTAAAACAAGATAAAAATATGTACATTCATAAAACAATTCCCCATAGAACTTTGTGTTTAACCACCTTTTTAACCCAACTGTATATGAAAGTTTTCCAATAATTTATGATTTTAGTTGAATAATCAATTCTATCTATTAACGCGTACAATGGGTTACCTGAAGTAAAAATATGATTTGCTGCACCGCTGTACAAACCCTTAATCGAGGTAAACATATCCAAAATTATTTATTTATTATTATTTTCATTATCATCGTCATTATTATTATTATTATTATTATTATTATTATTATTATTATTATTATTATTATTATTATTATTACTATTATTATTCTGTTCCTTGTTTCTCAAGCACCATACGGATGACATACATACATTTATTACATTCTCACACATGCACACATACACACATGCTCGTTCTCTCACTCATATTTCGACAGACACACATACGCCCGAGGCAGGACGTGAACTCGCATTATTACATATTTCCTTGTAGATAAAATAGAAATAAGGGAATATAGGAGGCTTTAAGTGATAATCAAATCTTTTAAGAGCTGGTCGATATGGGATAGTTTTGAAATTTCGTTCTATTTACATGGCCAAGATATATAACAAAAGGAAAACTACCAACTGAGCTACAGGGCCACCCAATGAGATTTTGTTACAGGGCTTTTGAGCGGAATGCCATACTTCCTCTACTTATAATAAGCAAGGAGGAAAGAAAGATTAAGAGAGAGAGAGAGAAAAAGAAAAATGAGCGAGTAAAAATTAATCTCGGTTAAGATAATAACATCATGATAACATCAGGATGTTTTACTTGATTTTGGAACTCGCTGTAAACTTGGATAGCAAATTAAAGACTTAATTAGCACAAAGAGCAAGTCCAAGAGATGTTAACAAGCACCAAGTTTGCCAGCTTCATGGTGTATCTGGTAAGCTGAGAATATGTATGGCTATTATAAGACAAAGGACTTATGGTATAGACGTTTTTTAACTTCCTATGGCTCCATTATTCATGGTTCACAGTGTTGCTGGTAATGAAGGAGATGCCCAGAGGCAGCTTATACGGTTCATGTGGCTCGCTACAAGCTGGAAAGTTTCCAGTTCGATTACTAGCTCAAGGCAAAAGGCTTAACTCCGTTATATTATCAATTGCTCTTCCTTCTTTCTGCCTTTGTAGACATCTATTCCAATACTCCAGAGCATACACAAACTTTGTCACTTTCCTATCAGGGTATACACACAAGCCTTTCTTGGTGGGGGTAATCATATATCTATTCTATATACAGAGATGAATGAAGAATTTGATGTGTTAAATTCACATGGCTTTCAATGCACATTCTTCAAAAAACTATTCTTACAAAAACGGATTCTCCTTTATTCACATTCATGCAGAGGCAGTTAATTTCTCTACTCGTATAGTAAGCAGAGGAAGTATTGTATTCCACCCAAAAATTCGATATTTCACTGGAAATATGTTTTGAGGCCTGTGAATAAAATAATAAAAAAAAAAAAAAAAAAAAAAAAAAAAAAAAAAAAAAAAAAAAAAAAAAAAAAGCATTTATATAAAAGTTGTGTGTGTATTGTGTTGTGTGTGTGTGAACAGTATAACTCAAAAACGAAAAGTCGATTCAAAATCAAAGTTGGTAGTTACCTTAATATATTTTAAGAATGCGACACGAAGATTTCGGAAGTGAATTCCTCCATCCTATACTGCCCTTAACATGGAATTTTTTTCCACAAATTTTGTTTTTCTCGAAAATGGTTAACGATTTTGATTAGAATGCCATATGTTTAAGATACTTTTATGACAATGAAACGTATATTTTGAATTTTGTGGCTATAGTCTATGAAGAAGATAGAGGAATAAGTGCTATAGTATAGTTAGCAGGTGCAACAATAGAGAAAGACCTGTAGAACCAAAAGGTGTTTTCTATATCATTCGGGGAGTGTCCGGCGAGCGGCGTATTTGTAGAAGTTCGAGAAAGGTCCATGTTACGTCATCCTCGTTATATAAGGAGGCGAGACAACGAGACGAGTCAGTTTTTAGTTTTAGTTAGTGTGTCAGCTGCGTGAATACGGTCGTGTCGAAAGGAAGATAGGAGGATAGTTAATGAGTGTCGAGTGATTGTGTTGTCAGTCAGCTGTTTGAGAGACCGAGAAAGTGAAACAAGGGAGCCATGGTTACAAGGAAACAATTAGGTTGTAATATTACGAAGGACTGCAGACTGTGTTAACGTCGGTAAAAGACAACTGTGTTTTGTGTATTCAGAAGAAGATGGAGTAAAGAAAAAAGTAACTGGACTGGACGTTGTCACTTTGTTACAGTATTACATTATGGTACACACAAAGTGAAGCAACACTCCTAATATTTTGAGCGCCTTCCTCAGGAAATAAGGAAGTCCGTCAGAGCGACACTTCTTGGATTACATTAAGCTTATCATCACCTTGAGTTATGGTTGTGAAATTTAGCTGCTAAGCCCCGGGACAGAATGTTATAGTCCATTACTCAGGATTTCACTTTACCCAAGTTGAACGTCCCCAGTAATTAAATTCCATGCATCCAAGTATGACAGGTTTGTAGCCTTCCCTATGTCTCTCAAGATGTCTTTGTAGGATGGTCGAGAACAAAGGCATGAATAGAGCTGTTCAACTATGTACACTAAAATGCCCCAAATATGTATGATAATAGGCACAATTGATACACATAATCAAATTACATTATTTTTTCTGAAGTCAACTTAATTTTTACGGGTATACTAACTCACATTTAAAATTTGATGTGTTGGACTTACATGACTTTCTCCACTCTTGTGCGAACGCTTATTCCTCTATCTACTTCATGTTGATCCAGATAAACATCGTAGAAACTTTAGACTTGCACATTTTCTTGTAGATGCAAGGTAAGTATAGAAATACATATATCTACAGTTGGTCGCTATGTGATGGTTTTGGTATATTTGCATGGCCAAGAGAGGGGGTGTAAGGATTTCTCATTAAAAAAAACGTATTTTAAAATACAAATCAATAACCACGAAAAAGTATATTGTAAGCGTTTAAATAGATAAACAAAACAAAAATGCATTTGACAGAAATGTATACTTTAACGAGATAAATATTTTAATAACTTATCTATCTCTTACTGTTTACCATTTATATAAAAGTTATCCAGCAAGAAGAGGGCTTTTGAGGACATTCCCAGAAAATTCAAGATATAAATTTTATTTGTCATTCAAATATCTTAAACGTATGGTATTTTAATCAGAATCAATAAGTCATTTTTGAGAAAATAAAAAATAAACCATACAATTTCCATGTAAAGGTTATTTTGAGGTGGGAGGAGCTTTCTTTGGAAGGTAATAAACTTAAATGGCAAATTTTGTATTTATCCAACATTTTGATTTTGCTTACGCCATTCACGTACACACACAAGCTTCATGTACATATTTTTATTATAAAAAATCTGGATATCTAACTTCTGGATGGAATATACCACTTCCTCTACCTATTAGGCACGTGTTTACTATCCGTTTCTTGTATTCCAACAGCATTATCCTCATTAACAATCGGCACGTCAAGGAACGCATTCTTTGTTTCATCTTATACTCTGAAGAATGCGCCGTTCTCGTAATTGTTAACGCTCAGTTATTAACATGCAGATACTACCGAGGTCTGATTACGATGAATAACTTTCTAAACACTATTTGTAAACATCTACATCATTTACAATTTAACTAAGTTATAAAGCGGGAAGGGAAACATTGGAGGGCGCTTCAAAACAAATAACCACCGTTCTATATCAACAGGAATTATGGACTTTCTCAGCGTGTAACAATCAAAACGAAAAGCACATTAAAAAAACTTCCACTGGTGCAGCAAACAGAGTTTATTTACAAAGAAAACGCGATTTTATAACTCGTAGGAACCAACCCCGTGTAACAGTCGCCGGAAGCTAGTATCAACATACCGGATCGGACATGACAATAATTCAGGGAATTTCAATCATGTGGAACCGTCCCATTTGTGAACCGACATATTGGAATGTAGTCGCTTCGCAAATGTTGACCTAAAACAACCTTCTCTCTTTTTGACATTACACATAAAAAACTTTGCACATTGTTTGCGCATCTGCAATCAATCCCTGCTCATGCAAATGGAGTTCTTGGTTTCTTATTTACAGTTCCTATGGGATATTGAATTGCACGGCGGCTGAGACTCGACATACAACGTAGCCTACTTACAGGATTCGTTCAGTCGATAGAAGCTAGTGAAGTGTTCTTAAGGTTCACTCACAGGACGCCTCATGACCGGAACGGAAATTTGCAGTCGTCCGTCTTCCGTAGAAGTTTAGATGGACACTGATCGGAATATTCCGACCGGAAAATTCAGTTGGAGCCTGCAGCTCCTCGGATGGGTATACTGTAATATTAGATGTTCTAACAACTGAAGAGAGAAAAGGAAGAAGAGAGGAAAAGAAAGTGATTCTCAGCATAAAGGAGAAAAGATATCAGAATGGTGAATTTGTTAGTCATCTTTTTTCCATACTTGCGAGAATACCTTAGGGCAGTTTTTCACGGCGTAACTGGTTGTGATTGTTGCTGTCTGCAGCATCATACAATTATTTATAATTTTGTACATCAATATTAATAATTCGTCATCCATTGTTGCAGGTGTTTAGCTTCTGTTTATATGCATATGTGAAAAGCAGTATGTTGAGGGAGTCGACTGAATACGTAATATGACGGGCCTTCACGAAGGGCATCCGCCATCGACAGAAGCTTCCGGGAGAGTGGTGTAGCAGGCACCCTTCTAGGAAGTAGCGGAAGCCTGCCGCTTCCGATCCGTCCGTGGTAGCGCTTTCACCCAGGGTAATCACAAGACCCGCTAACAAGAGTTAGCCGGCATCTTATGGAAGTGTCACGCATTACGTTTTCCGCACCGGTGGTCAAAAAGGGAGGGGAAGTAGGGGAGTGGTTTGTCACCTTGGGAGTACCGTTCGACAGGTCTACTCTAACTGAACACCTTCACATCTATTTCGATGTGTATGTTATAAACTATACAATTCTCAAATAAAATTATTCGACCACTCCGCCAAGGATTAAGGAAGTCAGACGTTCTACTGATAGTTAACATCTTTTGTCATGAACTCAAATACTTATTCCTTATTAGGAGTAGCAAGGGCTGTACCAAATTAAAATTATAAGGGGTAAAAGGGAGGATTTATCACAAAAATTCTGTAGAAATTGCATACAAATTTCACGACGAATGCGGAGAGGTAAGGAAATAAAATGAATTAATTCATCATCGCGAATTTAAAAAGCTACCCTCCAACATCGGGCAAACCAACTGACGATTTTCCCGCTCCAATTTCCAACAGCATTTAATTGCCACAGTTTGCTGACGATAATGTAGCTGTTTTGAGCAAAATGATTACGCAACTACATAATTGATGAGTTTAGCCTGATCTACGAATGAAGTAAACTCATTTATAAATCCTGAGATATTATATAAAAACGTGTTTAATTTTTTTTTCTTTTTTTTGTTTTTGAGAAATGCACTCCTAAGAATTTTTAAAATTAAAAGTTCAAAAGTTAGCTTTTGTGATAGTATCTTACGAATACAGTTTTTTTTAAAATAATGGTTGCAAAAATGCTTCCCCAATAAGAATTCCGAGAATCCTCTTCTCTCAAGATGGCTGTGCAAATAATAATAAAAATATATATGTATATATACGTAAAAATGGAAGCAAAAGACAAAAAGTGGGAAACATACATAGTGCCTGAAACATCTATATTAATAAAAGAAAAGAAGCATGGCAAACGTCATAATAACAATGGACCCTGTTGTTTGACAGAACATCTACTAAAGACCTAAGTGCTCGAAGTGACTGCCCAAATAAAAGAGTGGCGCGACTGGGAATTCTAAATATTTACTAACGTGTTCTGGGTTAGACAAAAATCACCAAAAACAATTGCATATTTGCAAATTGTATTACGATGTAAGGATCCCTGACTCGTAACATTCATAATTTGCACGTTTACAACTCTAAATTCTACTTTAATTAAAAAGAATTGTATACTTTTACTTCTTAATAATTGAGCTTTGCATTTTTCCTCATCCATTTATACGTTTTGATGCCACATGTCGTGTAATAAATTGAATTTCACCGTAAACCAACAGCAGCAACACTGTTATTCAATTTTGTTACAACAAAACTAAATAAAAGAAGGGATTATGGGATTATATATACATTTTCACCAATCACGTCTAAGAGTGTGGTGCTTATCTGCCAATCACAACCATGACCAGTGACCTTTCTTTGTTTCAGGAGTTACTTTGGTTACTACCTATAAAACTTAGAACAAACTTCTACATTGCTCTTGCACAACTTTTGTATTTAGTTTTCTTACTGTAGTATTTTAGTTTTTCCAACTTTTGTTTCTAAAATAGTTTCTAGACTTGATACCTCTAACATTCTATTTTGTTGCTGTATTCGATAGTAGCTACTGTTTATACATTTTCTTACGTTTTCTTAAAATATTTGTGGTTTTTAAATGTAAAGGAAACTCTTTTACAACTATGTCCTTCAGATATTCTTAGGTAATTTACCGACAAGCTTGGTAGCGGTCGCTAAACCAGGGACTCATGAATTTTTTAAATCCTTATTAAAACCTTTGTGTGATATGTTGTTACCATATAAAACTGTGTTACACGACTAGCTATAAAAGTGACGTAAATCATCATTCATACTGTCTATGCACTCCGCGACAGCCATGGTGATAACTAGTAGCGACATAACTTTGTAGCGTCGACCGTGCTACTTCCAACACTATGCTACCTTGACTTGCCTTGATACAAGAATCTTTAATACAGCATGAACCTATGCTACTTTTTCACTATGATCTCTGCTTATATAAATATAGCTTTTGGATTATATTCAAGCTTAGTAGTTTATTTAATTACTAATTCGCGCGTTTTTCGCTTATCTTTTGGCAAGCCTGCAGAAACAATGCTCTAACGGTGATACCGCTCCACAAACTTACGAAACTCATTAGGTAACACAAATTTGTTGATAGAAAATGTTAATATGACGATTCTAGACATTGGTATAAACATTTCAAAACAAAATATTCATCACTTCAACGCAGAGCAAAACCAAAATCAGTTATGACTAAAATTACTGTTCGAATTAATAGATAAGGTGGCTAGTTTCAAAGACAGCAATCTCACTTTCATATTAAATTGAGTTATATGTACTGGGTTACAGTTTGACATTGAATCTTACATGTCTAAACATACTACTTTCCTTCAAACATAACAAAATACATGCTACTTCTAGGAATAAAAATGACGGTCGCTAACAAACCTTGCAATCTCCACTATTTCGTTATTTCAAACATGGCCGTTTTCGAACCAAGCAATCATGACTGAGAAATGGGATAACTATACCTATTTGTTTATGAGAACGAGTACTATTCCTGCACTTTATCTTGAGCCCTGGGATCAAGCACTACTAAAGTACACACGGTCCGAGTCAGCAAGGGCTGTGCTTTGCCACAGTAACAACTGAGCATCGTTTCCATACTCCAGTGTTACCACTTGTTATTTCACTGCATTGTGTTACCTTTGTTGCTGTACTCTTGCATTATTATATTGGTTTATTTTTGTGTTTACTTTTGTTTTTAACCAACTCAAATAGTGATTGAGTATTAAATGTCTGCTGCAGATTCAACATCGACACACAAACGCATGTAAATAATAAAAGGAGTCATATCTTTAGTATTTAACTTTATCCGATGACTAACTAGGAAAAACAATTGCGGAAACTACAATTCACAGCTTTCTGTGTTATAATATAAAGTACGTCTGCATGAAAAGTCCCTCGATAACAACGCCATCTGAAAGGTCAATATAAAGTGTGCGAGTGGTATTTAGGTAGTGTTAAAGCTATTACATCCATTACATTTAGTTATTATGTGATGGTTTCCTTTTGTCTGCAAAATAGACACCTGTAAAACTTGCAGTTCAATAATTTTTCAGGTTTTGTTATATAAAACTCGGTAATCTCAATATTATTCTTGAAAGTGAACAATATCCATATTTTATCTCTATGTTACATCGTATAAGCAGGAAATTTACTTTTTTTGGTCCAAATAATTGTTACAAACTGAATAACAACTTTGAAACGTAAGGAAATTAATGTAACAGTGTTTGCTTCCGTGGTAAACCATTCAAAGTGGAAACTGCTGGGTTCGAAACCAGCCCCCTCAGTTTAAAGTTTACTAGTGTCCAAGGCTTAAACAGAAACTAAACTTGAATATTTATGTTATACTCACACTTCTATGGCCTTATTCCAGTTGATGACGTAACCTGAGAGCACAAAGGACTCTATGTTGACCACATGGATGTTCCCGCGTTCAGTTCCCACGTATAGCCATTTGCTTTGCAGGGGAAGATGAATGTATGTTATTCTGTGGAGCAGAAATCATACACACATAATTAATAAATAATTATAACTGGTTTAACAGTGACAATTATACAACAATATTAAAACAAAACAGCAAAATGTCACTGCGTAGATCAGAATGCCAACCAAGAAACAAGAAAATGTCATAACAAATGAGCAGATGCTTTCCCCCACGCTTTGGCGATAGTCATATGTTTGTGCTATTGACAATTATGCAACACGGAATCAGCATTTTGCACGAGTAATGTGACGATAACTCATGATTTTATTTTATTTTAATATTTATGTTGCAAATTTATTGCTAACCATAAAAAGCTGAACAAACAGGGTCATTATTCGCAAGCGTTACGGTCGAAATGACCGTAAAAGTGTGTTTTGTAATGAAATGTAAATAATCTGGTGATACATGGTGATCCGCACACTCAAATCATTCAGGCAATGATAACAGTGGTGCCAGTCAAAACTTAGGGGATGTATCATACCAACGAATTTACTAATGCATTTGAAACATACTAACTCTGCCCAACAAATAGATGCATGTTTTGTTCATTTATACACATTCTATGATTTAAATGTTATAGTTTTAGCAATAGCACGAGTAAATTAACATAAAACGTTTAGTTTATATAAACTAGCTTCCTGGCATAACCAAAAAAGGGCATAGTTCATCTGGATGAAAAACTAGTGTTAAATTAAATTATTTTGTTATTTAATGACTCTGTCAATTGCCAGGATCACATCAGCGTCACCGTTGAATTTCATCCAGTAGGAGTTGTTTTATATTTCAGTAAATCTACTGACATGGAGATGTCATTTTTTAAGCACACTTAAAAACTATCGGTCTGGGCCGGATTTGAGCCCGCGACCTTGGGATCAGTAGGCCAGCGTCTAACCAACTGGTACACCCAGACCGACGCTAACTGTTAAATCAACACTTTAATTCACTTTACATTTATTCAGTAGCGGCTTAGTGTTAGTCTTTTCCGGTATGATCAAGTTTTCGCTGGTTTAGGGAGGCTGGTAATAATTGTGTCACAGTGTGAAGAACAAGTCGAAGAGACTTAGCAATAAATGTAACTGCTTTTTAGAGAGCACCATATTTTTATGTTTTGGCGGTCACATCGCTCTCTCACAACCCCCAGAATGTCTGGAGGACCACACCTGTCGTTGGTTTACGGGTCTCACCGACCTGACCGGGAGAGTTATCAAAATAAATTCACCGACCATATCCTCTTATTACCAATCAGAGGACGTATACATGCCATGACAGGTCAGCATGTTAGGGGTTAAGGTTGTATAGAGAAATTAGAGAAACGGAGAGGTTGGAAAAATAAAGACTCCCTAGCCCTCGGGAACCCTAATAGCATCGGGGTCGGAAGAGAACAAGAGATGACCAAGGTAAGGTCAGATAGAAAAGTTACAGCGAGGAGCAAAACACCAGTAAGTGGAAGTAATGTTCTGCTCAGCTTGGGTACCTTGTGGTCGCTATTCACATATCCCCTAGACGGAGACCCATGAGAACAAGTAGAAATAGCTGATGTTTTTTTGTTGCCTCCTTTATTAGTTGGTTACGCATGCTTTCAATCATATTAGTAATAGAAATATGAACAGAAGAGATATGGAGGGGGACACTGAAGCCCCGCTTATTGTACCTATGCCCCCAAGGGCACCCCTGGGAGAAAGGATGAAGTGAGAGGACACACCGGGCAGTCAGATCCAGACTAACAGCACAGATATTGACAGATGTCCCTAAGGTTTCCCAAGTTTGACGATACCTCGAAGTCCTTAGGTCTTCAGGGCCAAATCAGGGAGATCTCGGCTCGGGTCTGACGCCCCCAGATACCACCCCCTTTTCCATCCGCATCCCACGGACGAGGAATGGAAAGAGTTCCTATACGCATATCAACCCTGCCAAGGATGATACTAAGCCTTCGCTGACACTTGCGACCCTGAAGGGACCAACGGGATGAAGGATGAATGAAATGATTAGGGAAGTGACATGGAAGGACAGGAAATGATCTTTCCCAGCATTCACCTGGCCATCCGGGAAGACCCCCGAAAAAATCCATGGGTAAGGAAGGTCGGCTACGGGAATCGAACCCACGGCCTTCCGAATGCGAGCCTCACACGTAATCGTCAGAGCCATCCCGCTCCGTTCCAACATCTTAGTTGCCCAACTAATTGATCTGCGTAGCTCTCAGTAGTGGCGTTATATAATCACATACTGCACACTTTCAAATCAACTATCTACGGTCCTGTTCTACAGACCAATTTGAAACACAAACTTACGTAACACATTTGTTGTGGTATAAACGTAATAGTTTCACAAGTTAATCAATGCAAAGGCGATTTATAGCATCATAATTTAGTAATGTGCAGCTGCCAACCTTCTGATGAGCACCCATGCGGGATGGCCTAGCTACCTGGCTAAAGGGCAACTTGCCACTACTCCTCCTCCCCTACCCTAGACTTCCATAATGGTCCTGATTTAACTACACCAATGGAATGCTTTTTGGTTCCATTTAGAATGTTTTCCTTAAGTCTTTCCAAAGAGTGACGATTTTTTATTAAGCTTTTTTGAGGTTATGACAAACTGGACTGCCAGATATCAGGACCGAAAGGGCCATTTACCCAAACTAATTAGTCTTATGTTCAAATTATTCCCTAATTGGTTGCACGGAGTCCTTTGTTGCACGAATAGTGAAATATCAAATCACTCATATGGTATTAAACTTCCTTCAGATGATTAAAAAATTGGTTTGGAATGTTATTTCGTATCTCTCTCCATTAACTGCTCACTCGTGAAAAATCGGACGGATTAAACACTTCTCCCAAAAGGCAGGCAGAGGGAAGTTTTAAGTAGGGTGGGGGAGCTGGACTTCCCCAAGACGCAAAACCCCGTGCAAGTAGTAAAGCTATGAGGGCGGTTCAGAAAGTTCTTGGCGCTGTCAGCATCACATAACCAGGATAGTTTTCTAGTAGTGTCTTTTAGGTAACACGAGGTGCAATTTCAATCGTGTGCTTTCATTTGTTTGTTTCTTACGTGCAGCAAAATAAAGAAGTAGGTTTCTTCCGAAAAGGAATAAAATGAAATGTGCAGATGTTAAATAATTCGCATTAAAAGGTTTAACGGCAATCGAAATTAAGAATATGTGGCCATAGTACGTGTATGAGCATGATGTCATTGGTTGATTAAGCCTTGCGGAAGGAAAACATAGTCTGCAATCTTCTTTAAAAGATGTCTTATATTTACTGCAGAAAAAATATATTAAAAATGCACCAATGAAGTAGTGTCGATGTGTTATGTTCCATAAATGTGAAAGTAATCGTATGCACTATTGTGAATACAAGTTGCACTTATTCAGTTAAGATAAAGTGGGACATTCAGTTTGTAAAGCAAGGTCGCTTCCATGCAGAGTGCCTCAAATACTTCTCATGTCTATTTTGGGGGTGTAGTGAAATACTTACGGTGTCACATAAAGGGTGGAGAAAGCAATAAAATATGAACAATTATATCACAGTGTGGTATGATAAAATGCAACTCTCTAAGCACTGAATTAACAATAAAACACTACAAGATATAGCTACGCAAACATCGGTAAACCACAAAACAATACTGTTCTCATCTGGAAAAAGTTGACAATGTTGACTATATTGCTGAAGTTCCAAGATCTCATGAAACGTTTTGTAGGAGCAATTTGCACACGCGAAAGTTCGCTACTCGAAGAGTGACATTTTATTAACAGCCGATCAGAAGAACTTGCAGGAGTACTTGGACACCTTCAGACAACAGTTGACCAGTTATATCACTATTGACCAAACAAGGGTGTACCACGACACGTCAGAGACGAAGATGGTAAGGATGTGGTGTTGGTAGACTACATGAAAATGGCGAAACCATCAATGAAGGGATTAGGCAGATTTGAAGGACGCTAGAAAGGCCAAATGTCCACACGTGGAAGCAAAGTTCTTTTCCATCCAGACAATGCACCAGCACTCGTACCTTCAACTGCGATCGCAAAGGTGCATAACTTACACTTTCAACTTCTGGCACATGCATCTTACCAGATTTGGTTTTCAAGTACTTTTTATCGGAAAAAGGTGGCTTGCTAGAGAGAGATTCAACTCAGTTGCGGAGATCGTAAGTCACTTCTTTTCAAACCCTTTTGCTGTTAGACGTCGGTTCACCTCTTTCCGTCGATTTCTTCTGTGTTTCTATCACATTTTTATTTCAACGATTCTTCTTTTTTCTAGTTTTTGTGCTATCATTCACCTAATTCTTCATCTTCTTACTATTTTTCCATCTACTCTTATCTCTATTGCCTACTTAAGTTTCCTTCCCTCCTCCTTTCTGTAGACATGCCGAAATCACTTCAGTTGTCTCTCGTGTATAGCTTCTGTTATTCATTTGTTTAATTTTACCTCTTTCTTCTTTTTCATTTATAATTCCATCCCTTGAAGACTTTCCCGCACTTTAAGTATTTCACCTCTCCTGCTATTATTTTTTTTCCATGTTTGTCTGACAGTGTCGAGATTTCGATTTTATACTGTAATACTGGTTTTATTACTGATTATATAATATTATTTTTGCCTTTGAACTAATCTCCTTTTAAGTGTACTATTGTGTTATTTATTTGGTAGTATGTCGGTGTTGCATTTTTTACCCTATTTAATGACTTCTGTTCTTCTCCATCATCACTGTAAATAATGCTACCCGAGTACGTAAAACTTCCTACTTTCTCCAGTCCCTAATCATTAATTTAATATCATAGCGACCTGAGCTGCTTAAGACCTGGCCACAGGAGGAGTAGAGGGGACTCGCTGAAGGCTGAAGAGAGGCGATGGAAAACCAAAAGAATAACTAACCCTCAATCCGTCTAGCATTGTGGCTCAGGCTCAAGAGCTTTACTCCCGTTGCATTGGCCCTTGGTCTGGCTGTTGCAGCAAAAACATGGCTATTAGAGTTCTAGCTGGTGTTGAGGTTCACCAAAATAATGCACACTAAATGATTCGGGCGACGTCGGCGACAGCTTCATTGTGTCTCAGCTAAGCCGACACTTTGAGCACTATTGAGAGTGTGTGACCTACTTGGAGATACTTATATTGCTTCTTAGCACTGACTGAAAACAACTCCACGTTGTAATTCTTGCCCTCATTTCAACACTTTCTGAAATGTTACCCACATCCTGATTGCTGGTTTGGGCTTCTCTGCAGGAACGTTATAATATTAAGTTCTTCCTTTTGTATATCTTCTTTGGTAACTCTGTTCATTTTACTTTTATAAGTATTAATTATCATCCCTTTTCGTAACAGTTCCAATGCATTCATTAATCACATTTTGTAATTCACACAGTGTTAAGCTGCAGAGTTGGACAAATCATTTTAAACGGTAGCTAATTGTGACGGACGATCAATTTGAGATTATTTTTTTTAAATTCAATGGTCCATAATTTTACCTTTTTTCCCTTTACTTACTATTCTTTGCCTCGGCGTACCTGCAATCGCAAGGTACGCAAGGGTATGGTCTCCAGGAGGTAACTTGAGGTATTTTCTTTTAAGAACTGCCAATTTTCACCAATAAAGTTACACATTTTATTTGACACCTTAATAATTTTTAAAACACTCAATAATTTCTTTTCCCACTGGACTTTTCCCTATTTGTTTTAATACATTTCATTCATTCTTTTCCTTATATTTTATTTAATTTTCGAATGTTTTAGCCATAAATTATTTCCTTTCTTACTTCATTTGTAATTAAATTATATAATAACGTTTTCATCTTTTGAAAAAATTAATAACCTTTCGTAAGTAACTTGTCCGAAGATATATAAATCTCATAATAATAATATTGTTGGTCCAAAGGTATAGAGTTCAAAGAATAATAAAAAAAAAAAAAGGGATTTTCTTTTTCAGGCCAAAAACGTTATATGGAATTCTCGTAGACTCTGACATCTTGATTATTTCTAAGAAAACAATAAGGAGTAGGAAATTACATTACGTAGAACGAATTTAGCGCTCTTAGACCAAAGATGGAAATCGTTATCTAATTTCTGCATGTATTAAGTGAGAGCAAATAATTTCTTAACCTAAATCTATAAACATAGCTGCTTTATTAAACCAAAGAGTATTCAGCTCTTTTTCTCATTTCAGGTCCCTGAAAGTAGCACTTTCTAATACTTTCCATTTGTGTGTTTTCACTCATAATACTTGTAATGCATACGCCTTATTTCATATCTTATTCTTTTCTTTACAAGCACAACGCAATATTATGCTTCATGATTTGCATGAGATATCAGTTTGCATAGCAAGGAAGCACTTTTATACATGATGTACCTGCACAAGAGATGCAGATGGACCCATCCAAGCGTGAACCAACTTCTGGGAACTCTTTCATATCCTCAAAAGCGCATAAAATGGATTCAGTTCTTGTATTCAGCCGATCGTGCAACTTCGATAGAATCCTCTTTGTACCGTAATTATGGAATACCGTCAGGCAGCTGTACAAATACGTAGCGGCTTTGAAATACCATAAACTGAATAGCGTTCCACTCTTTTATTCAACACATTAGGGCTTTACTGCCACACAAAGCAGATTAAAATATCGTTCAGAGAATTTCAAATAATCCTGGCGCAGCCCTCGGGTGGCAGGCATTAAGGTCATATATGTGTTCATGGGAATATCCTGACATTGACTGACATCTGGCGATTAAAAGTTTCATTTGTCTCTCTGTGTAATGCAAAGGGCATAGAGATGGGTTCTATTTCTCTTCTTTTTGTGTCTATGTCAACGTAAGCACAGAACAGTTATTTAGGATCTGAAGCAGTCGGCATTTCCGGTGTGGACTCTAATACTACATCGCATTTGTCATAGGAATTGCAAGCAGGTTTCACACGAGGCGTTTCATACTTCCCTTTTTTCCAGCATGTGCTCCATTTGTGTGACTTCAGGTTCAGTCTTTGGTTTTAAAAACTGAAAATTTGTTTAACTTTTACAAAATTAAATACACAAAAAGAAATTTAAAAACATTTTCAATATACATCAAAGTAAATAAATTAATTACTTTAGAACTTAAAATTTTTTCTTCCTGCCAGAGATTATGGAATTTGTTGGGCAATTAGAGTTTATAGAATTATAAAACTGTTGATATTTTAGTTTTTGATGCGCATGGAATACTTTAAACATTAAGACGTTTTTGCGTTGTGAGTAAATTGAATAATTACTCAAACTTTGTGTGGTAGTATATCAGATAAACGCCCTTAACTCTGCAAAGTGTTGATTTTATACTTATAACTTACAGGAAGTTCAAATTTCTATCCCAGGATCCCTTATCTACCGGTACACGTTCACTTTGCACGCGACTGTATGTTCTTTGGTTGAGTGTGTAAGAGGCAGCTTTGTTTACATTGTCGCTGCCCGGTAATTCGTGGGCTACGTCCGTATTCACTAAACCTGAAGAAACGTGTACTGAAATGGCTCGCCCTGCTCATTATGTACCATACAAAATGAACGCCTAAAACATACACGGTGGAAGGGAAGTCATTACATTAATTTGAACCAGTGATAGATCTCGGTATTTGTACACATTTTGTATCTTACGGTTTTGTCTCTGACTATTTCCTACGGCAATATTTTAGTTTTGTCGAAACCAACCTGGCAACACTGCAGATTGTATGGGTATCACTTTCGCTAGGTCAGTACACAAACATGCTTCACTACTGCTACACGCGTCTGATGAACGTAAATAAATAACATGTTCCTTCCATGTTTATTGTGCGAGTGCAGACCGATCACAATCTTAGCTCCCAAAACAAACGATTCTGCAAGCGCCTGACCTGTTTACATCCAGAAACTGGTTCTATTCCCTCACCAAGCTCAACGCAACGTTGTCAAGTTACCTCACGTCTGAAAGAGCTGCAGAGAGCATTCCTTCAATTCTTTTAAGTGATTAATTATTTCGAAACCCTGTGTGACGATCCATAATTACTACCGAAGTTACGTCAGATATACGTTTCTCTACGCATCTTACAAGTAAAAAGCTGTTAGCTTCGTACATTCTTGTGGAATTACGCATCCAATTTGGAACAAAAACCATTTGTTTTTTCAAAATTCACTGACCAAAGAACAAAATACCATTAGACTTTTTTGTTTGTAATGCTTCTATGAAGCACATATTAGAAGGAATGTAATAACTTCCATTCCACCTTGTATGTCCTTCACAGCTCTACTCTGTATTCAGTCTAAGGTTGATCCTCGCGAAATTGAACCCAGGTGGCCAGTGCACAGTTATAATGTATCCTTCCGCTATTCGCGCCAGAAATACTGTCACAGCACAACCACGTGGTAAGTGCATGCGGTACGTAATAGAAAGGACCAATCCTTATTCCGTCAACTTAAATAGTGAATAACATGTAACTAGAGGTTAAAGGCGATAAGATTGATAGTAACAACAAAATAAACCTGTTGTAGCACTTTGTCAATTGTTGGTGGTTCATTTTTAAACAAGAAATTGTGCAGTTACACGAATTGCGTTTTTAACAAAATCGTCACATTCTTGCATGGCGTATTTCTCACGGTTTCTTTTTTCCCGGGTGTAACCACTTTTCCCGTTTCAGCTTTTTCTTTACGAGCACTGTTTATACTGGGGTTCGAAACACCGGTGAACTCAGTTTACTTCACTACTTTGAAGGGAACAGTTGGATATTTCTCACATAACTTATAATATGCGTTCAACACTATTGTTTTTTCACCACTAGTCAATGGTTTGCCCGCCTTATGCTTTACATATTAACTCGGCGAAGACGCAAGGACAAATTCACCGCCGCCGTCCGTCATGATCCTAAATAGAAACTGCTGGCTGTAAACAATACTCGGTAAATATTCGAATCTCAGATAACTTGCACGCGTTGCATGTTGGAACTTGTAGCTCTATTTATAAGTTTACATCAGCGTCAATTAACCTCTTAAGTATTTGTATAGAATATTATATCATTTAAGGATAAATTCATTCTAAAATTCAGATTACTAATATGGGACTACTTCTCTGCACGCATTGTTACCGTGTTGTACTACGGTGCACGTCACATGGCTTTGTTTTGACGCGGACAAACCTAAGAGTGAATTGAGTATCGTCAGAATGTCAGACTATTTATTAGTGTTTTCATTACTAGAGAATGACGCATGCACGAAATATCGCTCACGTAGTTTTAGCGCAATGTTTAACATTCTGACATTCCTTTAATTTATCAGGAAAAGCTCCGGATTATATTTTAAACCACGCTATATTAATATTGTTTGGCATTCCTTTGCTTATGAAGCAAGACGGTTTATAAGACAGTTCACCAGGGAGATCAAACGTCAACAATGAACAGGTTACAACAGCTTTACGCTGAGACAGACATCTGACAAAAATGCCTCTCTGCCTCATTAGCGTCTGAAGGAATGGATAATGAAATTAATTACATGAAAGAATGAACGGTATGCGCGACTTCCCGTGAAGTGAATCCCAGCTTATTAAAAATTAAGCTCAGCATTAATTAAAATTTGTGTGCTCGGCGATATTCCTAATTATGAATTATTACTGCTCCCTGTTTCTAGTTAATGAGGCGATTTTTTGTTCATTACCGCGATACAAACCCCGCTAGTTTACAAGCCTTCAGGCAAAATTTGCTCCTCCAATCTTCAATTCAGTTTACAAGCCTTCAGGCAAAATTTGCTCCTCCAATCTTCAATTCAGTTTGCATGCGTTTTGCTTTCATTTAATGCACTCTTATGGCAGAAATGTGAACTTCTATCCTCACATGGAGCATTAGCTCTTATAGCGGGTGTTTTAGAATGGATGACTTCAGTTAATGAAGCAAAGAAAAGCATTAACTCATCACAATGAGCCTGTGTGGTGGCTCAGTTCGTTAGCCGCCAACCTACTGATCGCAAGGTCGCGGGTTCAAACCCCGCACAACGATGTCAGTAGATCTACTGGCATGTAAAAGAACTCCTAGGGGATGAAATTCCGGCACACCGGCGGCACTGACAGCAACTACCCTCGCTGATGTAGGGGAGGATGCGTGTCTGCCTCAAATTCTAGAGCAGCAATTTCTCTTATCTACACATGACGTCACTTTATCGCTCTACCCCACCTCTTCGTTTTGTACATGAAATATTTCCCCTTCACTCACTCAGGTAACCAAACAGAGACGTTTATTTTAGTCTCACGAATGGCTCATAGCTTAGCGAAAAGAAGGTGGAGGCAAATCGCCCTTCCCTCTTCCACATAGTGTTGGTCAAGTTTTCCAGTTCGAATCTCTGTTAGGATAAGTTACCTGGATAAGGTATTTTCCCGGGTTTTCTCTTATCTTAACAACAATGTCGGGTATCTCTAAGCTCGAGGGACCTCGGGCATCATTTCAATAATTTCGTTCATTCATTGCCTGTGATGGAGTTTTAAGCGTCCCACGTTGTAGGGAATCCGGAGAGCCCGGAGGAAACCCACTCTAGCACCATTTCGTCCACCACTACAGCGGTGATTTAATTAAATTTTACAAAAGTGTTAATGAACAGGAATGTTGCAAAATTCATGCACTTCCTTAAAAGTTGTGTCAACTTATGCATTCTAACATATGTTTTCAATTATGAATTTAAATACAAATAAGAGCAGGATGTCTTTGTCTGGTGCTGCTTGAGAGGCGGTACTGCGAATTTCTACTGCCAAATCTATTGTACCGAATATTGGTACCTTTAGTTGCGACAAAACGATATCAAAAATCGACCTAAGTGGTAAATGTATGCAAGGGTAACCAAAATATATGTAGAGAATAAATGGTGTGTTTGTGTTCACAAGACTGTCGTTAGTAATAATTGTTTTGGTAAGCTGTAAGCTAACTTGATAATCTGTCTCATTCAACGGTCTCGTAACATTCGTCCCTCCGTAGTGCTTCTACTACCGCTACCACTTCACCTTCCCCCACCTCTCCGGTGCCCAGCTCCACATCGGTGCTACTGCCGGGGCCGGCGGGGTCTCAGTTGGAAAGGCCTGCTTTAATGTATATTAACTTTAAAATGCGCAATTTATTTTATGTAGCACTTTATTAATCCCACACATTTTAGTTTTACATAAACTTGTGTCAAAAGACATTTCTTGTTTCTGGGTTGAATATATATATTTTCAAAATGCTATAATATGGTAAATTGCAGATATATTAATACTACAAAATGTTATATGTGCAAATAAATATACTTAATTTCTGATTTCGAAATGCCTAAAAATCACAACTTCTAATTACTATATACTACTTCCAATTTTCCGTGGTATTTATTTTCCTCTGTCAGTGTACAGTCAGCTGCAGTACTGCCGTCATCTCTTCGCATTACGTTAACAAGTGAGCAAGTTGCCCTGAAGGACGGCAACTGTTCTATTATTCTACTTTTGTTGATGTGTACCGCCATGCACAAGAAGCTCACACAAACGGTGCCTTTAATTTTCACATAAAACGGAGTTACAAAGGAGAGCATTAATGCAGCTTGGTGTACAAGAAGACACAAGAGATAGGTAACTTACCGCTCACGTTGGAACTTGAGACTGTGAACGACTTCTGGCTTCTTCTGGCGGAAGTTCCACAGGTGAAGGATGTCATCTGAGGTAGCCGTGATGAGGGCGCCCTCGTTCATGAGGAACTGTATCTGTAACACGGCTCCCTCACCTTCATGACGCAAGTGGGAGTCCACCCCGGGTCGGCCGAGACTGATATACAGGTTAAGGAAAACTCAACTGTTTTTGTTCTTATTCTACCACATGTCACATGTCTACATAACTATGGGAACTCACCACAAGTCCGTAAGCAACCAAGAATTGATGTCCTTAATTAAAACAAAGTATTAAAAACAGCAATATCATAATATATATTATGCAAGGAGACTATAATAGTACTAACTAAAACCTGAATGTTTACTAAATGAACAATAGCTCATTTCATAATTTCCACATGCTTAATTAGCATTGTGCTGTAAAACCTCGCTTATCGAGACTAACTGGGACCAAAATCAATCCGGAAAATCGATAATACGGGTTATATAATTCTTAAATAAGCAGATTTACCGTTATGACAATAAAATACTATGTATTCTACCAAAATTATGTATAGCTACTACATAGTGTGTGTTGTTTATAAGAATTAAAAAGGCCCAATTTCCTACGCAGCAGTTATTTTCTTCAATGGCTCCCCTCTATCAATTAGATTAATAGCATCCAACCATTTGTCCATTGAAACCACGACCTTCTTCGATGTGATGTCATTTTAAACTTGCGTCCTGAATTACACTCCCGGTTGAAACACACACGATAAACTTAATGACACGCCGTTTGAAAACAGTAGGGAAACTGAGGAGATTGAGGGAGGTGTAGGGATCAAGGTCAACGCTTTCTTCCGGCGCTATTTATAGCTTGTGACATATACCGCGTCAGCACCGTGTGATGCACTATACGTCTTTCATAAACTAAACAGGTAGCATATGTATTAAGGCTTTCACGGCCGGTGTCTTGATTATTCCAAATATTTAATTCTTCCGGGCTTGTAGGCCGTGGTCTAGAAGGCATGGTAGATACCAACGTTTCGCCAAGTACTGGGCTTGGCATCATCAGGGTAACACGATCCTCCATCTGCACTGGTCAGAGTTAGAATGTGGAAGCAGAGAAGTAGTGGAAGAAATGACCGTTAATGACCGTTACGTTTATTTATATGGGTGGGGGTGGGCGGGGCATTGTTGCGCCGTCTACAGTAGTGATTGGCCGGTTGTAGGTGGGGTTTTATTACAACTGTTGTGTGTGTCTGAAAGTCTATCTAAAACCGGTATCCATGCGTTATGTACACGTAGTATTTCTTCTTTGCGATTGAAGTTGTCTTTGTGTTTGTAGATTTCTATGGCCTCCCTGCAGATGGAGGATCGTGTTACCCTGATGATGCCAAGCCCAGTACTTGGCGAAACGTTGGTATCTACCATGCCTTCTAGACCACGGCCTACAAGCCCGGAAGAACTAAACATTTGGAATAATTAAACAGGTAGCATTTTACAGTGCACTACAGTAGTACTACCATAACTTATTGCACAATTTATCCAGCAACCGTACACTGAATCAAAATGAAAAGCGAACATTTGACGTACATAGTCACGTTCTTGCTATCATCATTAAATTTATTATCTAATATGAATATTAAATTTAAGAAAGAAAGTCCACAAATCTGAAACGGATAAACGAGGTTTTGCTATAGTCACATTGTATACAACTGTTTTTGGTAATCAAACTATAATTTTAAAACTGAGTTTTTACCAAAAGATCTTATCTTTCCAATAGTGTATAATGGAATTGATGGCACGATCTCCACTAGCAGCTCTTTTGCTATTTACTCCGTTTCTCAATAACACGATTTCTATTTTCAACAGCTTCGTGCCGAACACAAATATTCCATATCATTTAATGTTTTCTGAAGTTTTGTAATGTCATTTGATGCTATTACAATATTACAATGGCTGTTCTGATCTACATTTGAAAGCGCTGAGGTCACAGTATTGTTTTTTTGTTATTCTGTGATGCAAGTCAAGAATGAGCATCCGGTACGTATGACGTGTGTTTGTTCATTACTTTTTAGAGCAACATTTGCACATACTAAAGCCATTAATGTGGCCATGAAACATCTCAGCGACCGTGACGCTGAAAAATTGAATGAGGGCAACTCGGGAGCATTTAGGCAAGGTTTTGCATTTTTTACTTGACGAAAATGTCTGCAGCAATTCCGGCGAGGGACCATTAAGAAAGAAAGGCTGGTGGATAATAGCAGACCATGTGTGAATGGCGCGTGCAAGTGACTTTAATTACACAGGACGTGTCTAGCGAGGGAGGTCCGCTTTCTGGGACCTCCACTCGCATCTTGGCAATCATTACCACCCGCTCTAATTTATTACCTCCAATCTTATTATTACCTACAACATATAACAACTTTTTACCAAAGATGGGATTAAAGTTTCTAAAAAGTGAAATTCATATAAGTGAAATATATAATTATAGAGTGTAAAATTCACACAACTTCCTCTATAATTTATAAACAAACGGGTACTGCATTGTATCGGGAGGAAGGGAAGTTATTACATTGACTCAATGCAACAGGCCTCTTCTCCTAAAAATGGTCTATTTTTTAAGTTCATGAAGTATCAAAACGTGTACAGCCAGTAAAATTTCGATATCGAAATTTTGGGTGAAATGTTATTCCACCTCTACCTGCTATGTATGTGGCATGTGGAAGAACTAATCGAACTATTGTATGATACAGAATTAAAAAAATAAATATTTCAGTGCAACATAATTGCACTTTTGGATTGGGTTGGAATGGAATACAAAGAACTTTCAAAGTTTGCTGTTAAGATTCTTATTGGATTTTAACATTTATCTGAAAGAGAGTTTTCAAGTTTATCTTATCTAACAAGTAAGTACAGAAAGAAACTTAATGTTGAAGATGACCTAAGGTTGTATTTAACAAAGCTAGAGCAGAACATTGGTCAACTATGTAAACATAAGCAAGCTCACCCTTTTTGTAAAGTGGGCCTTTTATCAAATATTGTGTTTATCTTGAAAAAAAGGTTTATTAATTGAGAACCCATGGATTAAGTGAAGGAACCACAGGTGGTTAAGGGCCCCAGGCACAGACAGGGCACAAAGACGCGCGGAAGTTCCTAGTAGTTACTGGAGCTGCCTTGAGAGGGTGCTGAATGACCTGTCAACCATGCACCCCTCTAGTGAGCACGGATAGTACTTTTTCCTTTGACTGAACATCCGCGCCATCTGTCCGACACCGCAAGAGGCCGCGAAACCTACAAGTACACCTGAAAGATGAGAAGAAAACGGAATAAAGGGAAACGATGGAAAGGAAATCGTGGTAGATGAGAAACCACTGCAGTATTTGCCTACCGACCAGGAAAAAACATGAAATTCCCAAGGTCAGAGTGGGTAACCAAGGGAATCAAACGCGGGACCTCGCACATTTCGCGGAGTCATCTCTCTTGGTTACAGTGGTTAAGTTGTATAGAAAGTAAAAATTAGAAAACAACACTTAGTTTAGAAGTTGGAAATTAGAAAGGGTAGGTAAGAAGCAAGTGACGTTTATGTGCTTATAAAAGTCTATCTGAATGGAAGAGTAGTAGTGAAGGATGTGCAGCCACTGTAGAGTGAGATTGCGGCAGGCATCAATCGCTTGAAGGAAGGTGCTGGAAATCTTGACACTGATTGATCGTTAGTCGACTAAACTCTCTGGTAAACTTTAGCTAAGGAAAGCCAGAGCCACAGCAACCACTATCTTATGCAAGTATCTCTGAGAAATAGTGGAGTAACTCCTGCCTATCTAACCCTGGCCCATAAAACTGCTTCTGCCCTTAGCCTTTGGCCAGGAAATCCTTGCTTTCCTTATCATATCTCAACCGTGCGCGCGCTGGCGCTTTAAATGCCTCGTAAATTTCAAGTCATAAAACTGTTTTCAGCATATCTTTCATACACATTCTGTTATTTACATTACCGATGTACGGAAATAGAAAACTCTTAGGTGCTACATTCACATGGTTTTCTCTAACCGTTATCGTTTATTTTTATACAGTTTCTAGCAACCACCCCCACGAAACCTCATGTTTACTTTTCTATTACGCATACTGATGCCGCCCCAAAGTTGGATATCGATATTTTACCACAAATATATGTTTTGAGGTCCCCTGAATCTAAAAATACAATTTTGGAAGAAGGTCCGTGTGTGCGTGCATGAGTGTGTGTGTGTGCGTGTGTGCGTGTGCGTGTGTGTGTGAGGATCTGTGAACAGCATAACTCAAAAACAAAAAGTCAGTTCAATACAAAGTTGTATTTAAGTTCAGCATCTTTCAACAATGCAACATCAAGATTTTAAAGAAAAGCCCTTCACGCTAGGCTTCTCTTTACGTGGAACACTTTTCGAACATTTTGATTTTGTAAAAAATTGCTAACAATTTTGATTCCAGTACCACATGTTTAAGATATTTTTATGACAAATGAAGTGTCAAATGACAAATTTAAATCTTTTCCCAAGTCCGTTTCATTCTAGATGACCTGGTCAATCTTAAGAGAGCGAAAAATGTAGATCTCATGAAAAACACAATTTTTATTTATTTATTTATTTTTTGTGCACTGAACCATTTCGAAAATATTCCTTGTTCTTTGTCTAAATTTTCCAGTACTTATATTTTTGGGGGAAGCCACTATTAATTTTTTTATCTCTTGGGTATGCAAAGAGAATGGAATTTCAATGCTATCACATAGCGGCCAGCTTTAAAATATTTGAATAAATAAATAACAAATGTGTGTGACTTACTGTGACAGTATCTTAAACATGTGATAATTTGATCACAATTCTTGAGAGACTTCTTGTTTGGAAGGCGCTGCACTTAACACACTTTTTGGTATTTAATCCACACTTCATTTTTAAGTTGTGTTGTTCAGAGACACAGATACAGGAAGCTTAATTTCTTTAAATTTATTTTTTCTTTCTTCTTCGTTTTTTTTTTTTTTTTTTTTTTTTTTTTTTTTTTTTTTAATTCATGAATTCTTAAATTATACATTGTCGTTTTGAATTTTTGGCTTAAATACTTTCTGTATCTAAGTATATCCTAGAGAAAGTATAAATTACTTCATTTTCTAACCATTTATGAAATCCGTTCGCAACAAAAAATTGGCAAAACTGCTCCTACAGTTGGCAACACAAACCCATACGGAAGTATTATTACTGTATCATATAGCGATAAATGAATCCTAGCTAATTCGAGATTTAGATAACAAATCTGAGAGCAACAATGACGCAGCATTGCCATATCAAGGCAATTTTACTACAGCTCCTTTACATAGAGATACTAACTGGATTTTCAGTTTAATTATCTTTTTCAACAAGCTCAGAGATGTGAACCAGTTGCACGCACCACCTTTTAATAAAAGTTGAAAAACGACATAGCGTTACGGACGTTACACCAGCACGGAAGAGAGGACGCCGCAGAAATATGCGTTTTATGACGTGTGCAAGGCGTGAAATTACTTCTCTCCCGTTATTTTTATACCTATTTGTACAGTGTGTTCTCATTGTAATTATAAAATGTAATAGATCTTGCGTATTTCAATTACTTACGCTACTGAATATATGTATATCCTGATTGGAAACACTCACATCAAGTAATTTCTACAGGCTGCAGTAATTGTCATTCTGAGAACTGTTCAAATAGTGTTGTGATCGTAATAACGGCGTTTTATTCGCTGTGCATTGACTTCTAAAACTCGATCATTCAACATACGTTTCAATGTCGCGAAGTGTGAATACCAGGGTCAAATATAGAGAGAAATCCAAGAAATAACTGCCCGTTGTGCATTCCCACTGTTGAATGGTTTCCTCTACGCCATTTCCGAGTGTTGCGTGACTAAGTCGAAATAAGTTGTTTTTGTGCATTCTGTGGTTGTTCAAAATTAAGTATATTACAAAGTCCCACTGCGAGGTGAGAGAGAGATCGTATTTTTGAATGCTCGTAGGTAGTAACCTGCAGAAGTTTGTCAACTAAAAGAAGTGTATAGTAATACTGCAATGAACGAACCTTGTAACCCCTATCGGGCGCGTCCCTCGGGTGGCGGATGAGGGATCCCACCAGATATGGTGAGGTGATCCGATTACGTAATAAGGACCTGTGGGCCAACAAGGAGCCCAGTTCCTGGGGGCTTCAAAATGCTGGGACACACTCTCCTGGGGATACAAATATGGAGGGCCCTGCCCAGGGATGAGAGCGAAGACGTATTGAGAAGGTTCGATAGCTCAGAGAAGGCAACATCTCAAGGGGGAAAAACCTCAGTTAACACTTCTGGAAGTCTGGAAGCAGTAAGGTGGCAACCCCAATATCAGACTGTGCTTGCATGGGGTTTATAACCGTATCAAGCACGATTTCCTTACTAAAACGCTTCAAGTAAATGAGCCGGATGGACAACAACTAAGACAACTTGACAACAAAAATGACCAGACATGTTTTGAACCCGGAACAGCAAGACGTGTATTAGAAAATAAAAAACAATAGAGTATACAAACTGAGGCGTTTGTAGGTACATAAACACAAAACTAAAATTAAGGTAATCTTGTATGCCTGGCAAGCAGTAAAAGTACAAGTATATGTACATAGATAATGAGAATAGTAGTGAATGTCTACATTTAAAACTATTAATATTTTAAACTGATTACTTTGTAATGATAAAGCAGAAACTGCATCTCAGAATAATTTGTATCCACAGAGTAAAAGTGAAACCACAAAGCCTGACCACAGCACAACCAAAACCACCTGCTACCGAGCTATAATGAGCCGTAAAGCAAATTTCGCCCAAAACAGCAAGGCCAAAGCACAAAGGTAATGGCCAAGTTAAGTATGCCATCTGTTGTGAAAATTCAGAACTATTACAGCTTTAGTTTCTCCGTAATAGAAGGAATACAAATTATCACGGAGATAACTGAGTTTACTCTAGCAAAATAAACGACGATGGTAGAGTTGCAATGCAATGCACGAGTTTTTTTTATATAGCTACACTGTGAGAATTAACATTGCATAATATCCTTTACTTTAGAGCGTAATTTGAGGGTTAATAAACCGAATAAGCTTAGGTATTAAAACAATCAAGAGACGTTCTGTTTTAGAAAACAATCTAATAAAGTATTAACAAAGGGAAAAGACAATAATACCTGGCCAGCACAACACAATCAGTGCAGTGAAATTAATTACTCCGCATGAGGTCGCCAGAAAGAATAGCTCGAATTGATTACTTCCAAATCTGCTGAATCCCAACCAGAGGTTCAATCTCACAAATGGGTATAGGATTGACGGATGGCACATGTTGCATTATGTACAACTAAATGGAATTCTTCTTGCTTGCTTCTCTCCGCGCTCTGCCATTCATAATTAAATGGATGACAACAGGTTTTACTTTCTGAATGGCACGGGTTTCTCAGCTTCTCCGTCCAGATTAAATATTAACACAGGTACCTGAAGAAGCGACGTGCAACAGTTACTATCTTAACACAATGCATCTGTGAAAATAAAGAAACAGCAATCTATACTTTTCTTCTGTCTCCTTTATGTTGAATTTCTCTATTACGTACAATAAATAGGGTAAGAATGTATGTTACACAAATACTCGAGGTCGAGAGTTCAGCGGAATGAACTAAAAAACAAGCATTTTTAGAAAAAATTCCAGACCTGTCTGTGTATGTGCGAAGCGTAACTAAAAAACTAGAACGTCACACGCTCAGAACTACTTTTTATACGAAACATTTACGATTTTTATTAAAATGCCATATGTTGAAAATGTTTTCACTGCAATTGAAAAGTATATCTTGAATTTTCTGAAGACCTCTGAAGACCTCTTAGTTCTGAATGATCTTTGCATACCTAACGATAGTTTATAATTAACAACTGAATACTTTTCTTTGTGTTGCAGACTGTCTTATCCAAAGAGCAACTTATTGGCTTGGAAGTGGGAATCTTCATATTCACCAGCTTCACCTCTTCGTCAATGTACCTATACGTTAAGGCTTTCTGGATTATATAAAACTGTTTTTGTATAATAAGATTTGGTGTATCGCTTACAGTTATACAAGACTCTTTTCGGGCTGGTCCCAGTCGGTAGAGCACCTGTCTGCTGTGTAAGGCATACCGGGTTCGATTCCCGGCTGGAGTGTGACAATTTTTCTTTAACTAGAATTATTTCCAATCCTCCCAAGAGTGTAGAAGTATGAATGGGACTATGAATGTGTGGTGTGTGTGTGTGTGTGTGTGTGTGTGTGTGTGGTGTGTGTGGTGTGTGTGTGTGTGTGTGTGTGTGTGTGTGTGTGAATTCAATATAATAAATTAATCGAAAGAAATAGATACCCAAACTTTAAAGACAGTAACCGAGTGAACACTATTGTTGTTGAGTAATGGATCTAGCAGGTTGAAAGTCGCCGATATAACCTTAGATGTTAAAGGTGGAATATAAGTTGAACATTAAAAAAGATCCTTCCGAATAAAGGATATTTATAAAAAATTCAAGGTGTACAGTGAGTGAGGTTTAAGGGCCCGTCGACGAGGTGATTTGGGTCCTTAAGGTGTACATTATGTCATGCAAATATCTTATATTGTATTTTAATTAAAACCATCAAAGCCATTGAGAAAATAGAAATTATGAAGATCTTCCCATGTAAAGTTTACCTTGGGGTGAAGGATTTTCTTAAATACCTTCGTCTCACATTGAAAGATAATCAACTTCAAATACCAAGTTTGGTATATGAGTTATGCTGCTCACAGACATACAGACGGAACATTTTATAAAATTCCCTTTTTGGAATAAGGAGGCTTTTCGTTGGACGTTCCTTAAATGAAAACTTCATTCAATGTCTCTTCAAACTCACATGCTAGCTTCTCTGTCCACCCAAAGAGAGGTACATTACAATGTACGGTTATTTCCATATACATAGCAAGTTTTATTATTTCCGAAATAGGTAGCTGCTAGTCCATCGGAAACTTCCAGCAGGGCATGCAAAGTTTGATGGGCAGTAAAATTTGCGAATCGCGTGGCGTACCCTGCTAAGATCGCCATCTAGAACGTAGTAAGAAGTGTTACAACGCTATCACAGTTATTTTCCTTCTACAGCAGCCTTAACCTGACAAGCTTATAGGGTTACTCTCTTTTGTGAGTATAGGGTATCTACTCGTGGGTAACTTTTCTGAATCTTGCACAATACATCTCCAAATGTTTCCAAATTTTGCCAAATATTACTCTAACATTATTATGATTTTGTTTTAAGTTTCACGCGGTTCGAGTAAAACGTTTATTTTTATTATGCTAACAAATCAGATGTTACAGGCGATGAAGAAATCTTAACTTTGAAAACAAAAGTTCTTATTAATTATATAATGATACAGAAGGATGGTATATAGAACGTTTCTCTCTGCTGATAGTTTCAGAGAAAAGTGTTAAACGAAAATATGATTTTCAAATAATGTTTCCTCAGTGCCGAATTTATGTCATATATCGTGAGCACTCTATATGTGTAACAAAAACATACGCCAGCTTTTTCGTTTATTCACTCGAGTTTCTGCACGTTTTGAGGCTCCCCGAAAAATCGGAAAGGTATACTTTGTTCAGGGTCTTGCGACAGTGGAAGGGGGAGATAAGGGCATCGGTGGCCGGCGCGTGTATAAAAACCAAAACAACCGAGGCAGAGTTGCAAGGTTTATGCAGTCAGACACAGTAGTACGCACAAAGCTCTTAAACCTGTATAAATGTGTGGCGGCCATGGGAAATAAGTAGTGCACCAGCTAATTATAAAGCTAATTCCTTGCCTATAGGACGTGACAAACCAGGATACAAGCAGACGGTACATATTATTCAAAATGTGTACAAGTACTTTATAGGAAAGAACGGCAAGTGTGACTCGCCGATTGCACATACTACGGCTGCCATTGGCGTTCCCAAATATGAACCAATAGCAATAAGAACCATTAAACTAGATATTCAGAACTATACAACTCCAATAAAGACGAAATGCGATGGAAACAAAACCGTTCGTGAATTCTTTAAGATTGATGGCTTCTTCGTCATCTTCGGAGGATAAACAAGAAGAAGAAGAAAAAGAAATAAAGTGCTAAGATTGAGTAAATACCAATGAAGGTATTTATGTCTATGTAAATATGTTTCGTTTTTCTGCTTGTACTTCCTTCTTTGGTTCTTTTTGTGGGGGTCATATGTGTACCAACTGTGTTACCTATATATTTATATAATTAATAAAAGAATAAAAGTAATGTAGTCCAAGTATATATGATCATGTACTCCATTTTTTATATTAAATGTAATTATTGTCTCAGCGTGAGAATAAGCTGTTCAAGCAATGCTAATTACGTGCATAATAAACAAATAAAGGATTAACAATGCAACAGAAGTATGAAAGGGACGCAAATGTTGCAACAGTGCATTTAGCTATCGCGTAAGTGACCTGCAGCACGAGCAAAGAGCTGCCTATCTGCCCCTCCCACTGTCTCAATCGACTCTGAACAAGTATATTTAAGTGCAGCATATTCCAAGGATAATATTTTAAAGAACATCGGCCACACCAAAGGGAAAGCCGGTTGCTTCTAATCCGGGTGTATGTAAGCTATTGCAGTCAAGGAGGGGATGGACTACAACTTCGGGGTAAGGTTCGTCGGGCCTGTGGTATATGTTCCCATGAAAATCGTGGGTGGCGATGTTTCATAAGTTCGGTGCTTTACAGGTCTGGATTGCCATCGCTTCTGTTTTCCTTTGGTACCTTGAAGCGGTATTACCCGCTCCTCAATTCCGCTATCCTACACCGACTGCTGCTTTCAGGTGATTTCTGCTCCGGCTGCTCTGGCATGTGATCTTAATTTCTGGATATGCGTGGGCGTTTTCAAATAAAAGCCAGAACTCTCGTTGAAACACTTTTATTCTCACCAAAATAAGAATGCGTGAGACTTGCCGATCGCTATTAGCAACGTTAAGTCGTTACTGTGTCTTTACTAAGACCGAAGATTGTTACTATTAAATATAATGTGTCCTCACATTCGAGGATCCGGAATACAAGTTCCGTGACTGAAGTGCTCACTCGGAGATCTGGGCGACAAGTGTACTGACCCGCTCCGTCCGGGTTCTGGAGGGCAAGTGCCTGCTCCGTGCGCTCTCGGTCAGAAGTCACCTCGGACTTCCCCTCAAAAACCCCTCCAATTTCACGGCGCGAAAACTCCGCGTCATGACGCTCTCAATGCTCTTCATCTCTTCCTAATTACCTCCCTAATAGCAACAGGGTTTCGCCGAAACATCCCTGCTCAACACACCTGCACTACCGATTTCCAGGAAAACTGGCCTTACCAGTTATTTCAGGCTGATTACCTGACGCTTGCCCCTAATGACTTGTCTGTAACATTTCGTGCCTTTTGACAAGTTTAACCACAACTAATCCTCCCAGATTCTGTAGCTTTATCCATGTAACGATTTTAACATTTCCTAATTATTTAATTCCGCCATGTGATGCAGTATTATATCCATAATTATGGCATTCACAATTTCGGCTTCAACCTCGTTGATTTTCTTTTCTCTATCCTCGATGACGGTTTTGTATGCGTGTGTTTCTGGTAGTTATAGGCAGTGTGTAATATCTTCTGTGAAGAAGGATTCTTAGGCTTTGGTGTAGGCAAGGTATTTCTTGTGATCCTTGAAACTGACACTTTGATAAATGGTAAACGAAGTGTCTAAGAAAGATAGCAAGGAGAAGTGTGAGAGACAGAGTAAAAACGAAAATATAGGAAAATAACTTCCATCTACACACACGAGGATCGGAAATAATTTATTGCTTCGGGGCACGTTAAGAGGGATGAAAATAGGAAGGTACGACAGCTTTTGTAAGAGAGAGCAAGCGTCACATGGAAAGAGGGAATCAAGCAGATTGCAGCAGAGGAAAGACATTGAACTAAGTAGACCGGCAGAGGACAGAGTAGAAAGGTTGACCCTGATCGTTTTATAGGACGATTTTTGAAAATCTGATCTGGATTTCTTGTTGCACCCCTGCCACGGCTGGTAAGCAGAGCTAATGAGCCACATCCTAAGGGTTTGCACGAGTTTGTGGAAAAAATGACAACAGAATTGTAGTTTCATGGATTTTAATACATAAAAGAAACTCAATGACAGTAAATGGAGGTATGCCGACCGTTGGTTAACACAACACATCTAGTCGCGTTAGACTGACGAAGTCAAAAGAGGGTCTACATCGACCACTGGTATCAACTGAATTTCCGCAATGAGGACAAGGCAGTATCCTAGTACCACAATAGTGATATGGTACGAAAGATAAGTAATAAATGGTAAACCGTAAGAGAGAAACAAACTGTTAATATAAAGATAATACAGATCCCGTTCAAGTACAACATTTATGCGGAATAAATAATTTTGCATTTAACCATTTCCTAAATATTTGTTGTTATTGGTTTGAATGTTCCATTCTTAAACTTTTTAAAGTGGGATGAGGCTATTCGTTTTTTTTCCTCGCGGTCATGCATAGGATTTCCGATTTTAAAGCCATCACATAGCGAGACGCTTACTGCATTCTTCTTATACCTATAAAAATTTGTAAATAAGTAATGGAAGTTTATCTTGATTAAAAATAATAAAGCAGGGGAATACGTTTTTGAAGGAAATAGTTTGTAGAGAGTGAATGCAAACACAGGACAAGGACAAGAAGAAACAACAAGGATGGTGATGAGAAACGTAACGTGTAACGCCTGCCTGCCAGCAGGAGTAGTGTTGGCTAATAGCATCATTATTTCGGAAGGGAGCAGATAGAAGCGCCAACAGGCATGTTCATATACATACATATGTACGTACGCAACAGACTAATGACATGCCGCATGCACAGCTGTGCAACACGGAAAATTGAACAAAATGCTTTCCTCGTTTATTGCTCTGTCCATGGCAGCAATTAAAATGAACCACCTGATCACATCATTTAAAATATTTACGTTTGGGAGATAAAAATGTTGAAGCCTCTGGCTACACCATCCAAAAAGAATTCCTGTACTGATACATATACGTACTGCTTGTCATTATCCTGCTCGTGAAGTATTACAAATTATTAAAGCCGTTATCGCGAAATAATCTACCAACGATTTATTGAGTTTTAAAATGCATAACTTCAACAGAAGTTATGACAACACTCATTTGTGCTAGCAAAATTAACTTAGAGGATCCAAATACTACTTTAGAATGTTTTGTAGTAATACCACGAGACGGTTTCATATGACGATAACTTTGCAAGCGGAAGCGCAAGAAAAATTATACCAAATATGAAAACATGGAGCGGTGTTTGTTTAGAGTATTCCGCAAAACATTATTAATAACTCATGAATCTAATAAGATTTAATATTTCACTTCCATTATATACAACCTATGAACTCTCTACATATCATCCCTATTACATATTCTTCCTTTCTAATATACAATCTCAATACATTGAGTTGCATCTGGTGCAAATATAAATAAACATTGTGATTATTAGTGCATTATACACCATTACTACCTATTTGTGATACTCTCTTTTAATTATATACCAATTTTCCTGATAGGCATCCTTGCGAATATACATTTTAAAATGGCTCTCGTGTTTTTCTTTCGTCCTCGCTAATAATTCACCCAACCTCCAAATCTCTTCTGCATTGTTAGACTTTCTAATTCTTATTTTAATTATTTCTCTCGGTAATTTCAACCACCTAACTGGTACCCATTTATCCCTCTATAATTTTGTCTATTTACAATTCAAAATAAATGTAGGTTTATTTTTAACTTCCTCATAAAATGGCAACTTCTATATGTACATTACCCGTTTGAATCCCCTTAATTTCATTGCCCCAGATCTAAACCATGCCCACCCTGAACTGACTTACTCTCGTAGCACAACAATGTACACGTTCAGTGATGAAGGTCACAGGTTCAAATACTGCCACTTAAGGTGCTTTTTACTTCCTCCACTGCGTATAGTAAGTAGAGGAAGTATTGTATTCCACCAACAAATTCGATGCCGAGATTAAACCGCAAATATATGTTTTGAGGTCCCCTGAATTAAAAAAAAAAGCATTTTTAGAAAAAGGTCCATGCGTGTTCGTCCGTCTGTGGGCAGCATAACTCAACAACGAAAACTCTGTTAAAAACCAAAGTTGGTATTTAAGTTTAATGTCTTTAAAGGATGTGAAACAAAGATTATGAAGAAAATTTCTTCACTCTAAACTACCCTTTACATGGAATCTAACAATTTTGATTAAGTGCCATATATTTGAGATATTTTTATGGCAAACGAAATGTATATTTTTTTCTGGCTATAGCATATGTAGTCCTGTTTGCTCTGGATGACTTTTGCATAACTAGTAAATCGTAGGAGATAGACAACATCTTACTATACAAAAATGTAGATCTTGCTAAAACACACAATTTATGTCCAAATAAATTTTTTGTAGAGTGAAACTTTTCGGAGTTATTCCTTGTTATTTGTGTAAGTTTTGTAAAACTTTCGTCAAATGGAAGATCGTGATTAATTCTTTTATGTCTTAGTCATGCGAAGAGAAAGAAAATAAGAAAATAAACAATAAGATAATTTCTGAAAATGTTTATCTCCAGTAATACGAAGAAGATATAGGAACAAGAGCTTGTAAGAATGGTTAGTACAAAAGTAGAGAAAGTCATATGAGTGCAACACATCGCATTTTTATGTTTAGTAAAATAAACGACAACTGGTAGTTTGACATGGAAGTATCGTTTAAATTAATTAGTCTAATTATTTGAATTTTATGAAAACACAAATTACTTATTGCAACATGCTTTAATTAACATCATAAATAAATGTATAATAACATCGTAATTATTATTACAACTTACAAACATAAGTAATCATTACATAATATTTTACTATTTAAAGCAACTCTTTCATACGAAGGAAGGCCAATATACTGTTCTGAGAGTTTACAAAATGTAGTACATACATACAAACTAGATAACATTTGCAAGCTCAAAGTATTGCACAGTGAGCATAAACGGCTGGAACTTCATTATTAATAGGTAAATGTACGAACGTTCTCGAAACAATCAACATATATAAATAAAAACCTGCTTTATTCGCAGACGTGACTTGAACTGCCAACCTTCACCGTTACTGGGATATTAGATCATGTTTAACAGCGAGCACCACCGTAGCCCTAATCAGCGGGCTGGAGAATGCGGTGTCAGCACCTGAATTTCGCATCGTCTGTAAAATACAGGACCGCCTAGTTAGCAATCCGCGGGATGAGAAGACTCACACGGTATATCACTGCATTCATGTATCAATAACTCCTTTATCCACGTTACGCTACTCAGGATATATGAACATATTACTACTGATGTTCCGGCGGATGTGGAAAGATGATACAGATGCGTGCGCTCTGTAAAACCATCTTCCCCGACCATGTAAGTTGCTGCCCGGGCCGCAAGGCTGATGACAATCTCTGCAGCTGTAAGAGTTTTTGTTCGTCTTTGTGCATCTTCATTGGTTGCGTTTCTCTGACAGGCCTGCGGTCTCCTTTCCCCTCATTCCTTCCCCCTGGGGGAGGGGGTGGTAGCCCACAATCCGTGGGATCGTGGTGCGAGATATCCCCCTGCGTTGCTTAAATCACAATCCAGCTTAGATAATATACGTCTAGAATTAAACCTAGGCGTCCTACTCTTTGGCACGTTGGGGTTTAATCATGTCTAACTTGAAACACACTAGTATTCAGTGCCATTTCCATCCTTACAGACTCAGCGGAGGGTCGGAAAATATTTTAATTAAAGGAAAATTGCCCCGACCCAGCTGGGAAACAAACAGGGACCTGTAGGTTGAGACCGCTGAAAACATGAAAACAAGGAGGGCCGCTGTATGTTGTTAAAATAGCGGTAGTGTTTTATTGCCTCACGCATTATTTGAATTGATTCGCCAGAGAAGCAACTTTTAATCGGATCACATGGCCATTAATTTCAGTTAGGTAATTTCACCTGTTAGGTCAGTGTTTTGACGGACTTCTTTGGGCCTCAGTAAATATGGTGATGTTAAAATGACAGGCCTGTCAGTCATCGTTATTAACAGCAAACAAAGGCAGTTTATAGTCGTGCAACAACACCATGCTAGTTTTAATTGTGCTAGTAATTCAATGCCAATTATGTACGTGTAGCAGAGAATTATAGGGATGCTGTTGATCGTTACTGAGGTCAATACAATGACCATGTTCTACAGATTAGTGCTTTCGGTTGATGTCCTCGCAGCAATTAATTTTTATTTTGTCAATATCCACCACCATTAAAACGAAATACACTTTCATTCAATAATTGTAAACTCCGAGGAACTACGTTTTTATTCGATATCGAGATTTTACCGAAAATACTCGTTTTGGTATCCTCTTAATAAAGAAAATTTGATGTGTTGCACTCGCATGCCGTTTTCTACTGTTGTTCTAACTATTCCTACGAATTTTTATTATTCATGATAGTCGAGATAAACTTTGTAAAAATTATCTTCTTATTTTTCTTGTAGGTGCTTTGAGCGATAATCAAATCTTTTAAACCTGGTTGCTATATGAAGGCTTTAAAAGCCCGTACTCTTTGGACGGTCAAGAAATAAAATTGTGAATAACAGCCTTCCATTTGAGAAAAGTTTAAGTACTGCAAAACTCACAAATTACAAGGAATATCTCCGAAATAGTTCACTTTACAAAAAAGATCATTTAACATAAATTGTGTGTTTTAACGAGATTTAAATTTTAAATGGTAGGATTTCGTGTATCTCTTATGGTTTACCAGTTCTGCAAAAGTCCTTAAGAGTAAACAGGACTACATGAACTATAGCCAGAAAACTCAAAATATAATTTCATTTGCCACAAACATATATTGAACATATGACATTTTAGTCAAAATCTTTAGAGCCATTTGTGAGAACATACTTTTCGAAACATTTTCCATGTAAAGGGTAGTTTAGATTGGAGGAATTTTCTTCAAAATCTTCGTGTCTCATCCTTGAAAGACATTAAATTTAAATAATAAACTTGGTTTTTAACCGACTTTTCGTTTTTAAAGGACCTTTTTCTAAAACAGGATTTTTTGCATTCGTCTCAAAACATGTAGCGGGTGAAATCTCGACATCGAAATTTTTGGAATACAATACTTCCTCTACTTACTATACGTAATACGTAGTAGAGAAAGTAAAAAATCTGATGTGTTGCACTCACATTACTTTCTCTACTTTTGTACTAACCATTCTTACAAACTCTTATTCCTAGATCTTCTTCGTGTTAGTTAAGATAAACATTTGTACAAATTATCTTATTGCTTATTTCCTTGTAGGTACAAGGGGAATATTAGAATACAGTAGGCTTTGTGCGATAGTCAAATCTTTTAAAGCTTTGAGATTCTGTTGTCTTTGCACACTTAACATATAAAAAAATGAACAACTATAATCCATTTCACGAAAGTTCTAAGTTTTCCGAAACTCACACACATAACAAGGAATATTTCCGAAATGGTTCACCCTACAAGAAAATTTATTGAGACATAAATTGTGTATTTTAGCAAGATGTACATTTTTTGTACAGTATGATTTGGTCTATCTCTAACGGTTTACCAGTTATGCAAAAGTCGTCCAGAGTAAATACGACTACAGGGGCTATAGCCAGACAATTCAAGATATACATTTCATTTGTCATCAAAATATCTCAAACATATGACATTTTAATCAAAATCGTTAGAGCCATTTTCAAGAAAATAAAACTTTTCGAAAATTTTTCCATGTAAAGGGTAGTTTAGGTTGGGGCTATTTTCTTCAAAATCTTCGTGTCGCGTCCTTGAAAGACATTAAACTTAATTACCAACTTTGGTTTATAACCGATTTTTCGTTTTTGAGTTATGCTGTCCACAGACTGATAGACTGACACACAGACACACACACACACACACACACACACACACACACACACACACACACACACACACACACACACGGACAATTTTCTAAAAATGCTTTTTTTTTGGATTCAGGGGGCCTCAAAACATGTACTCCGGTGAAATCTCGACATCGAATTTTTGGGTTGAATACAATACTTCCTCTACCTACTATACGTAGTAGAAAAAGTAAAAATATGGTGGATGAGTCCTGGCTTTGAAGAATCGTTGAAACATGAAGTTTATACGTCTCGAATATAGCAAACCCCGCTATTCGCAACTTTATTTGCCTTTCGAATTTCAGTGCACGTGTACTTGAGTGTTAAATTTACAGTTCACATTGGTGCAATTGGCAGAGGGAGCCTCCTTCCATTTCGCTGACTTCGATCACCGCAATGGAGTGTTTTTATACCGAAATAAACTAGTGACGTAATGATGTTAATACGGCCCAATGAATCACAAATAATGTGCCTGTGAGGAAATATAAAAGTGTGTTACGGTGAATTTGCCACATAAGCAATTATTAATTACTCGTTGGATACTTCAACTATGATGTGCTGAACCATGCAGTGTTCTACGTGAAGGAAGATCTGAGATTCGCCGCTCGGCTCGGATCAACAACTAATGCTTTATTATAACTCATTCTGTGTCTACAGCCATAAACAGTTGCACCAAACATTCTTCTTTCTCTCTTCGTTGACGACGTTGCCAATGCTTTGGAATGACAAGGTTCTAACTGACAAAATTGGAACAAAATGAGTTATTGCGTGCTTTGATACTGAAATAACAAAGAACACTAACGTGAACACCAATAAAAACACACAATCAATATAATTGAATTACGGGAACTGAAATTACCACCGTTAATCTGTACTGAAACCATAACTCGACACCCTTTCCCTCCTTTATCGTTAGCCTCTGTGGTTCTTTTATTTGTTTTGAGCCACATACTGACACAATAAACAAAGGAGTCAAGAAGGGATTTGACAGCATCCTAGCAGAACCGCCTGTTAAAAGACGAGTTCAATGTATACTCATATCTCTGCGAGCAGTAAACGCAGAAAATGGCTTTTTAGATTGGAAGCTTCAAAATAAAATGCTCCTTATGATAAGATTATTCTCTTGCCTGTTAACGCAAATAAATTTTGTGGGCGCAAATGATGCTTATATCACCGGCTTTACAGCGGGACTTCACAGCGTGCTTAAGGATACCCATCCGTGAAATTTTGAAAATCTACAGTTTTCATTGGATTGATTTGAAATTTTAACACAATAATCACTGTATAGTGAGGAGTGACTGTGCTAAATATCATACATTCAGGCAGATTAGTTGCAAACATATTTATATTTTATATTTTTTTTAATATTTGTATAAATGGTTCCCCATGATGCAATTTTGATTTGAAAAACTTGATAATTTTCAGTTATGTCCTGTAATAGAATGTTAGCAAATTGATGAGATAATTTCTTAATCTTGTTATTAGTTTCGATAAAAATAAATTTTAAAGTTTGAATTCATTATTTTTTTCATTTAAATTTTGAAATGTAAACTTTAATATTTAATTACTCAGCAGTTATTCACTTTGAGAAAATTATCTCATCATTTCTTTTTAATGTTATTTCTAAGCAGGTACACCAAATTTCATGCATAAGTACTGAAAATTGCATCGTGTGGAGCATTTTAAAGAGCAAACAGTGCTAAAAATAAAACCGTGGAAAAACTAAGTTTGAAGTCATAGCAAGAATAATGGAACTGTATGGATTTAAATGGACACGACCACTTACAGGCAATCAGTTAGACGGCCATGTGACATAGATAAAAAGGCCGTAAGGCTGTAAAAGGCATATCAAAATAAAGCAGACGATTTTATTTGATAAAACAAAAATCCATTTTTGGAAATTTTTAGCCTTTTTTCACAGATGGGTATCCTTAATTGTACAACACCGCAGGGCGTGCGAAGCCTCTCACTGGTTGCCTTTAAATTTTGCGGCCACCATAAAAAGATAACAGTGAATAGAAACATATAAATTAAAATAAAAGACATGTTTGTAATCCAGAAGTTAGAATGTGAAGCTATATTATTCACTAATAGTCATTTAACAATGTTAAAACACTCCGTATAATTGTGACAAATGGTAAAATAAACGTCTACGCCTATTTCTATATTTTAAAACATGCCTTGGAGGTTATGGAAATAGTATTATTTGTGCATCCAGTCCATAGTTTCACGATTTTATATTAGCTCTGAGCTGTAACATAGTTTGGTTGTTGGTTGATTTAAAAAATCTCTTGCACTCATGCAACTTTCTCTACTCACACTTGTCCAAACTATTATTACAGACACTTCATTCTGTTTTAAGTTAATGAAGATAAATGCTTGCAGAAATGATTTTATTAAATACTTCTTAGCATGGGTATAGAACAATACAGCAGGCTTAGGTGAGTCAAATCTTTTAAGAATTGGTCGCTATGTGAAGACATTGCATAGACGAGAGAGAGAGAGAGAGAGAGAGAGAGAGAGAGAGGAGAGGGAGAAACAAACAAATTGCTTATCTTTTGATACAAGTAAAAGTATTGTAACAAATGAGAAAACACCAGTTGCTGCTAATCACACTTTATTGCCTTCTAGTCAGTGAGCGTAGTGCTAGCGTTACACTTAATTCGCTTTTGTTCAAACTCAGAACAACAGAACAATCGAATCACAATAAAGAACTGTAATATTACAACTCGCACTGATCTGCTATTCGGCACGATTCACAGGCACTGTCCACTGAACGCTCCGTAGCCATTTCTTTCCTCACTGCAATAGTTCATTACAAGAATGACTGGACGACAGCTTCTCTACTACTGCTCCCTGGGCACGAGCAGGTCCCTTAAATAGTTCTTTAGACAATGGAAAAGTTCTGGAATTAGAATGATCGGGAGTGGCTGTGAGAGAACAGTACAGACACCGCACTACTACACAGTAGCTGTTTCTTCCGGAGGCTCTATTGTCCCGCTGGCGGCCAGGTCTTTCGGGCAAGTAAACGCCTCCAACCCATTTCTGTTGCCGGGCGGAGACCAGACCTCCACCGGCATTTCTTACCAGCCGCGTCCGGGTTCACGCCGGCACGACAGCATTTTAAAACGCAAACCAATAACAACGATTATCGCGTAATTGGTTAACTCAAACATCTGATTAATAAAAATTGCACTGGACACAAATTGCGTGCTTTTACGAGATCTGCATCTTTGTGTAGTACGATTTTATATATCTTATATGGTTTACAAGATTTAGAAAAATCACTATATTTCCTGAATATTCATGATATACGTTCCATTTGTCATAAAATATATTAAACATTTGGTATTTTGATCCAAATTGTTAGAAAATTTTTGAGAAAATCAAAGTTTTCTAAACGCTTCATGTAAAAGTTGATTTGAGGTAGAGTGGACTTTCTTAAAATCGTCGTGTCACATCCTTGGAAGATGCTGAACTCAAATGGCAAGTTTGGTTTTTAAAATATTTTTCGTCTTTGAGTTATGATGTTCTGACGTACACTCACACAGACACATATGCACATACCCATCACACGGACCTTTTCACTTTCTCTAACGTATATAGTAAGTACAGGGGGTATTCTATTCCACCCAAAAATTCGATGTCGAGATTTCACCGGAAATATATGTTCTGGGGCCCCCTGAAAAAAAAAGCAGTTTAGAAACAAGTACGCGTGTGTGTCTGTGTACGTGCGTGTGGTGTGTGTGTGTGTGTGTGTGTGTGTGTGTGTGTGTGTGTGTGTGTGTGTGTGTGTGTGTGTTAGTCTCTGGACACAACTTAAAAACGAAAAGTCGGTTAAAATCCAAAGTTGGTATTTAAGTTAAACATCTTTCAAGCATGCTACACGCACATTAAGAAGAAAATTCCTCCACCCTAAACTACTCTCTACATGGAAAACATTTCGAGAATTTTTATTGTCTCCAAAATGGCTCTAACGATTTCTATTAAAATACCGTACGTATGAATTATTTCTATGAGAAATCAAATGTGTATTGACCGTAAGAGATGGACCAAATCTTACTATACAAAAATGTAGATCTTGCTAAAACTCACAAGAACCATTTCGGAAATATTCCTTGTTATTTGTGTGAGTTTTGAAAAACTAAGTTTAACTTTAAGTTGCAGATAAAGTAATGTGCTTTTTAATGAATAGTTTATATCCATGATACTGGGAAAAATCATGTCAATGTAACACATAAGAACTTTTCTTACCATACTTTTTGCGCTGGTATAATAGAATGCCCTCATTCAAAATTAACCATGTTTTATTCAGCACACTTTAGAAAAAGGAGAAGTTCAACTCAACAATAAGATACATAAACTCGAAATGTCACTTTCATGACACTATGGCACGTTGGGCAAAGGATTTATTGGCAACAGTTTGTCAATATTTCACAGAAGAACATTTTTATTCAACAGACGATAGCAAAGAAGTTTGCAGACCTAACATAAGCTGTCAGATGTTTCGCTTTATTTACACAGGTCTTTCCTAACATGTTCTGAAGCTTCCGAGAACTTTGGGTAAGGACAATATTATATACAGTAACAACTGCAGACAAGCAGGATTTGTTTTGAAACTGGGCAGATTGGATGCAAAGCTTCAAGGGGAAACATTGATATTTTTAAAACAGCATTCGGAATAAACTTTTCATTCCAACTACTTTCTCTCCCAGCTATAGTAGGTGACAGACAATATTATTTTCTACCCAAAATTTCTATATCGTTATTCACCAGAAATACACGTTTCATCACTTGGATAAAAAATATTTTTTAGAAAAAGAGTGCGTATGGTGTGTTTGTGCGCGCGCGAGTGAACATAAGTAAAAAATGAAAGGTCGGCTAAGTACAAAATTTGACATTTAAGTTCAGTGTCTTCAAAAAATGCGACTACAATACTTTTAATAAAATCTCTCACCCCAAACTACTCTTTACATACAAAAATTCCGACAATTTCTATTTTCTCAAAAATGATCAAACGATCTTGTTTATGATACCATGTAGACATTTAATATATTTACATGACAAAGTGAATATGTTGAATTTTCTGGGAATGTTGTGTGAAGTTATCGTCATCGGAATGAATTCTGCATAATTCTTGAATAACAGTTAAGGGAATGAACCGCTAAAATCTAGTAAAATCTTGCAAATTTCACATTTGTATTCCCTACTCAGGAGCCAAAAATTAAAAAGTCGTGATTTTTTATGTTATAAATACCTATATTTACAGTATAACGTATGTTAAAAATACAGAAAAAAGGTTTCCTGTCTTGAAATGTAAGGTTTTTCAAAATTATTTTTTTTACTACATTCGCGTTTTGAAAATCATCTTCACGGTGTGGTTTTCATCCAATTTTTCTAGAATTTCTCATGTACATTTCCACACAAACAATTAAATCCGTTGTTTTTTTCCTAACGGTTTTTGAGTTATTTTAGTTAAAGCCCACATAACTTTACAGCAAACTAGAAATTTCAAATGAGAGAATATATAAATTATTTTATTTTGAATTAAGGCTGGTAAAACAAAGTAATTTGACAGATTTGTGAATCACAACCAGATAAATGACACAATTTAAAAAAAAAAAAAAAAAAAAAAAAGTTCTTTTTAAAATTGAAGCGCATGGAGCATAGGACAGTAAAATCCAGATTTAAAATTTAAGAGTTCTGAAACTGAAAGAGATTTCACACTGAAATTTCAGCCCACCAGATGTCTATATAAGGCAACATTGAAAGTAAATTTTCAGATAAATCGGCTAAAAACTGCAGAAAAATCACACTTTCCGTAGTGTACCTCTTTAAATGTTAGCAGATACACAAAATATCTAGTACGCAAAACATTTAATCTCCGTAAAATATACAATTTATTTTAACTAACTCAAGATGAGGCAGATGGAAAACTCAGTTCGCCTATAGCGAGTGCTTAATAGAACTTACATACGAAGAAATCGTAGTAAGTAAAAAGTAATGGGAATGTATCAGATCACACATTTTTACTTCCTGTACTACGTATAGTGCTATGTATTCCACCCAAAAATTTCGATATCGAGATTTCACAGAAAATATGTTTTGAGAGCCCCTGAATAAAAAAAAGGAATTTTTAGAAAATGGTCGGTGCGCGTGTGTCTGTCAGTGGGCAGCATAACTCAAAAACGAAAAGTCGGTTAAAAATCAAAGTCGGTATTTAAATTTAATGTCTTAAGGATGCGACACTAAGATTTTTAAGAACATCCCTCCATCCTAAACTCCCTTTACACGGAACATTTTTATTAAAATGGCATACGTTTGAGATATTTTTTATCGAAAATGAAATTATATTTTGAATTTTCTGGCTATAGCCCATGTAGTCCTGTTTATTCTGGATTACTTTTACATAACCGGTAAACCGTAAGAGATTGACCAAGAATTACCATACAAAAAATGCAGTTCTTGCTAAAACACATAGTTTATGTCCAAATGAATTTTTTGTAGAGTGAATTATTTCGGAGATATTCCTTGTTATTTGTGCGAGTTTTGGATGATTTTAACTTTCGTCAAATGAACATCGTTATTCATTTTTTTATATGTTAGCCTGCAAAGAGAACGGAATTTAAAAGCTTTTAAAACATTTGACTATCGCTCAAAGCCTACTGTATTTCCATATTCCCGTTGCACCTACAAGGAAATAAGCAATAAGGTAATTTTGTCTATGTCTATCTCAACTTACACGAAGAATATATAGGAAAAAGAGTTTGTAAGAATGGTTAGTACAAGAGTAGAGAAAGTTATGTGAGTGCAACACAGATTTTTTCTTGTGGTCATGCAAAAAGACATTTCAAAGTTATTACGTAGCTATTATTCTTGCTGTTGTACAAAAATGTGATTATTGTAAACAAAATATTTATCAATGGACAGCACAAATTCCCAGATGCGAATTTCTGGGAAATATGCAAATACTGCAAAGGAAACTGCAAAGAATAAAATCTAACCATTGCTTCTAGTGGTCAGCGTTCTGACTTCTCAACCAGCTGTCCTGGTATCCATTTCTATTGTCCTTAAACTCGAATCGTTCTCTAACCTTTCGGGAGCCTGAAACAATTGATTTGGGCGTGAATGCGATCATGCTTCATAGCAAAAAGTCAATAAAACCTAATTTTAAAGAACACCATCAGTGTCTCCCAAGTCAAAGCTCCCGTTATGAATATGGTACATAAAGGGGGCTATAAAATAACTAAAGGAGAGAAGAAATATTATAAGGTAGTAATAATGCAGTTGCGATGTACTTATTTTCCATTGTGTCCACGAAACCACCTAGCATCATGGTGCCGCTTTCTACCATTATGGGCACTACTTTGCGTTCCTAAGATACCAAGTCGCCATTACCAGCGTCACAGATACTTCTGGCAGAAGAGCATGATTGCTTTCTTTGTGAAAGGAACATATTAATAACTAGTGGAACGTTGAGAGAAAGACATAAAACGCGCAAATTGCTTCCTCAGAGTCAAAAGAAAGAAGAGTGTGTGAATTCATTTCCAATGCGCGTATTTTAACTTCAAAGAGATAATAGCTAACAACGAGTGCACACTTCATTCTTGCAGAACTAAAAGGATGCTGCGTTACGGGTCTCAAAGAAAACAACGATGTGAGAAAGAAAGTTAGAGGAAAACCTCACGTAAGATACGCTTTACATATCTTGTGTAGTTGTCTTCAAGGATACACACCGTTCCTTCTACTTGCAAAAGCGTAACGGAGTTCTACAAAGGATCAGCATTTTAAGCAATATCTTATAAAGTATTTAACCAAGTTGAAATATTTACTTATGATACAGGTGTTAAAAATGGACTTGTGTGGTCAAATACTATTTTTTATATCCATGAATATTAAATTATAAATTACCCAGCTGAACGAGATACCTGATTTGCTTCTGAAAATACTACTTTTGCAATATATCAGCATTGCTTGTTTCTTTTGAATATTTAGGAATGGATACTATTAAATATTCAAAAGAAAATACTTGTTCTGTTACACTGTTTTCAATTACTAATTTGTATCTACCGTGTTTCTTAGTGATTGTAAATGACTTGGCTTTATCACTAGACATTTCCGGATCAACACTCCCACAAATTTCGAAAAGTTGGTAAATAGTTTTTATAAGTTATCCGCATACACCAATATTATATCATTCGCAGATGAAAATGTATTTATCTGTCCATTTCTATTTGCGTGAGCTTCTTGTGTTCCATTTATATCCCGCCTTTAAGATCTAAGGTCATATCGACGGCTTTATTCCTTTGGAACAACTACTCAACAGCAATGATGTTCACTTGCTTACAGTGATGTTAATCTTTGGGTTGGTATTACCTTAGGTTATCATATTAAACACACACACACACACACACACACACACACACACACACACACACACACACACACACACACACACACACACACACACACACACACACATTCACACTCTCACTCATACTTCCAGACTCTGTGGATGAAGGGGAATAATCCTTGTTTAAAAAGGACTCTCACTCCAGCCGAGAATCGAACTCATGACCTCCGATTTGAAGGTTAGCATGTTAACTATATATATATATATACATATATATATATATATATATATATATATATATATATATATTTTTTTTTTTTCTGCATCTTACATGACTTTTCCCATAAGTACATTAAATACTTAGCGTATCTCCTAGGTTACACCGCACTTTAGTGGCATTTCAGTTGTTTTACTTTAAGTTTTGTAAAAATAATGGATATTGTCACCCATCGCATTATTGTCGGCACTACCGCAAAGGGCCGAAGGAAAGAGACAGAGAATGGCCGCAATGTTGGGGCGCTTGCCGAAAGAGAGAAAAGGATAGAGGCTTCTGGAATCTTCTGCTTTGTATTTCACCGCAATAACTGAACTTTCCAGAATAGTGCCTGGGAGATATAAATAGCGGTAAAGTGCGACAGACGGGAGACAGACAGACGTATGTGAAGGTTGAGTAGTCGTGCCGAAGGAAAGGCAGACGTATGTGAAGCGTTGAGTAGTCGTGCCGAAGGAAAGACAGACGTATGTGAAGCGTTGAGTAGTCGTGCCGACGGAGAAGGGACAGTTCTTTGTGTTACGAATTCGGAGCCGTGCTGTTGGAGAATCGGAAAAGACTTTCTTGCTGTTGCAACGAGTGTACAAAGTGACTGTTTACGGAAATAAAAGTGTTTCTTTATCTCGACTCCATCTGTCTTCTTTACTCAACACCCACCCAAAGTCACAATATAGATATCTTAAATCATAAAATTAGCCCGCTTGGTACATCGCTTTTTTCTGAAATATTAAAAACTATGTTTAATTACAAATTAAATTGTAAATTAAGTGAATTTTTCCTAATTAATTTTGGTAAGTCCAAAATTTCTGTTTAGACACATGCATCTAATGGTTGGTGTGAATCTCCGTGGCTCGAAACCCCTTAAGAGGCAAGCCACCAAATGACCTCATCCTCTACCTTCATCAGTGGATAGCTCCTTCATGGGGCTGAATACGTCCCAGCTATACCTTACGTAATAGGAAGTCTCATCCGGCTACTGGGGATTGAAAACTGGATAATGTCGTTCTTGGAACGCTACCAAAGAGAACATTACTCAATGTTAATAATAAGGAACTTAATATCTATATAATGAATACTGTAAATCACTAAGTATATTTATAAACTTTTAAAAGATTTAGATGCTTCAGATTTACAGGATTTAGTATACTCAAGGCAGATCTGAACTAAGCTTTCTAACAGCTGGATCACCGCGAAGTATAACTGCGTTCTGTGAATCTTTATGGAGCTCTTTTATCTTCTTGTAGAAACAAAAGAACATGAGAAACACGTCAGCAGCAAATTGGATCAACGTTTTCTCTATCTGATTTGTATTTCATCCAGTTTTCTGAAGAGAAGCGTCAGCAGTAGTATTGCCAATTGGCAATAAAAATTGGAGCAACGTGCACCTACAAACAACCCATCTTAAAGACATCTATTTCTGAAATCAGAATATGAAATGTCTGCTGGAGACTGTCTTCATTAGAGATAACATGGAGTCAGCTTGCATATTTGTGTATGTACCCTGTGTATTGATACCGCCTGACGTATGTGTAACCTAGATATGAAATTTCGCACTCTGGAGGGAATACTATGACGTCACGAGTAGAGCGAGTAAGATCTACTACAGGCATGCTCATTAGGTGCATTGTGGACTCGGGTGAAGTATTATATACATGTAGATCACATTGTGTCTTTGACGCACCAACGAGCTGTTCCTGCAATACAGGCTCATTTCAGATGAATGCAGAATGGAAAATGAATTGGTAGTGGGAGAAGACGATACATTCGAAATACATTTCTTTCATATAATCTTAAAGTAACGCACATAAGGCATTCGTACAATTATTGTCACTGGGCTTCCAAAAACTACTTTCTTCAGTTTCAATCAACGTAGTCACAGTTCCATCAAGAGTTCTATATGGAATTAATAGATCTTAAATGTGACAAGTTTCTTTAGGAAAAGTTCAAAACAACAAAAAACATCATTACAAGGCCAATTTGTACACGTGCCAAAGTGAGCAAATGCTCTCTGCTCTGAAAACGAGCAAAAACAGCCACAGCTAAGAATCAAATGACAATTATTTGAAGGCAGTACTTCAGTTCCATTCAGGTAAGTCAATTGTTACAAATATTTCACTCATTGTAGAAATAGACAGGTGCTTTATACTCCAGTACCAGTGAATCTCGTGAACAACTGGGATAACTGGAACAATACCGAGTTTGGTATTCAGGGCAGATGGACACACAGATCTTTCTTTAAAAACGTGTTTTTAGTTCCATTGCATTCATACATTTCCAACGAAATCTCGGTGTCAATTTTTTGGATGGAATACAATATTTCCTCTAATCGAGCGACATGCCTTCCAGATAATGTATTTGGGAGATCTCGAGGTCAGTTCCCGTCGATCACCCACTCAGACCTTAGTTTTCATGGTTTCTCTTGATCGGTAGGCTAATGGAGTGATTTATCATCTACCACAATTTCCTTACCAATTTGCATTTCATTCCGTTTGTTTCTCTTGTTTCAGGTGTGCTTCTAGGTTCCATGGTGCATGGCACGCATACATGCTCACTAGAAGACTACTCAGCCGACGAGGCGTTCATTACTCTCTCTAGCCAGTGATATAGGTCATCGGGCACGGAACTGTTAGGGACCCCTCCACGCGTCTTGTTGCCTGTCTATCTGTAGCCTACCGTGGCACCTTCACTTCCGCAATATATCTTTGTAAGTGACATTGCTCGAGGTGTCCCGCTTCGTTGTATAACCTTTACTATAGTAATGACTAATGACACTATGACAAGGTTCGGAGCGAGGACCTTGCACCTCGACAGGGCGCCCTCTGGGGAGGGAGGAAGGAGGTGAAAGGATATTAATAGTAGTCGGACTGAGGAGAGACGACAGCAGAAGCAGGATATCTAACAACTACAGATTAAAACTCCCCGGTGCCGGCTCATACAACTGGTAAGTAGTAGAGAAAGTAATAGCTGCCTTAGCCTCGCGGTAAAAATTACAAGAAAGGAATTTTGTAATTGCATTTATTCACTTGTCAGCCATTATCACAGAGCCAGTAATACAGGTCAGGAAATTTAAACATTAAGCATGCGGTTCGCAACACGAGCATACGCAGATTCTCATCTTCGGCCCATGGAAATCTAATGATGAAATGTGGAGGCGGCTTATATACTCCTTCCCTTCCTCGTGCACTCTTATCCTATTCTTTACATATTCAAAAAATGCATTTTTGAATTCTGGGCTGTAATCCTCCAAAAGTCCATAAAATGTCCCGTAGTACCTGAAAACAGGAACCAGAAAATTCAACACACTGTTATTGCTGCAAATAATTATGCGTTATTTCCCACAATAGAAATGTAAGCATATTGCGGATGTAGAGTATTACCGAACACTTACAGGTGACAATAAAGATGAAAAGCTTCCACGGCCGCTCAAGCTGCAGTCACTAGCAACGAAACGAAAGCTTGTCAACGATCGCTGTGCGAAACTTCGGTACTACTCGGATAAAGTCGGGTTATCTCTCTCGAGTTGAAGGCCACAAGCCATTTCCATTCTTCGCATTGTATTTGCGAGTCCCACTGTCTACTCCCCGTAATTCATTCTCTGCGATATACACACCTCGAGACGTTGTTTAGATACTGGAGTCTATAATACAGATACTGTCGCCCTGCAACGGGCGTAACGGCACGTTTACGAGAATAGTTTGCGCATCCTACATATTGGCAAGCTTTCGTTGTGCCAGCTCTATGAGGTATTGGAACGGAGATGGACACTTCGCTTACTACGATCTACTGCAAGCTACCTTCCCCTGGGAGGGAGAGATGAGGTGAACGAAGAACCACCACCCTGGCGCAGGACGGCGAGGTAGCGCCACTGAGCCGTGCGAAACTCCCTAGCAGTTGACAGAGACCCACTACCGAGAGAAGGCCCCAAGTGACCCTTAAAATCCAGGCAACAGCACGCACCTATACCTTAGGAAGCAATGTAAACAGCAGGTGTTTGAATAACACAAATTCCATGTCAACAGGCACGAATGAAAATATAGTCCGTTAACTAGAAAAATCAGCCTTGAATTTAAAATAACTACCAGAATTATTTGCATAAAAACAGTTTGAAAAGCTTTTAGTAAGAATAAACGGAATGCATTAATATGGAAATTAATTATTATTATTAGCACATTGAACGGCGGTACTAAAGGCATGTGTTCGCAGCCATATATGGAGGTAAAGGAACGGTTGTTCAAAATGGCCTTTGTCGTGGAGCACGTAAGGTTATTTTCAACATATTTAGAAAATGTTGTGAGAAATACCCATCACCATAATTGTAGTATTCTTAATTTTATGTAATAGTGTAGTACATATATAAACACTCCTTCACTTCCAAGGCTTCTATGCTACATAGAGTTCAAAAGACAAGCTACTCACATAGCTATGACAGTTTACATGTTAAGCCGCACCATATTTCTTCCAAACATAGGGACCCGCGAAAGAATATAATTTTGCACTTTGTTTACATTCTACTTAAGATAAGGCCGGCGAAGGTATAGTACAAATGTAGCCAGGGGAAAGGGTTTACTGAGCGCAAGTAACCGCACCACCTGCTCGCAGCTGCCCGAAACACCGCACTGGCACCGGATCTGGAAGATAACAAGGGAGAGAAAGAAAGCCGTGGAATGAAATTGAGCACCCGGTATTCACCTAGCTGACAAAACGAAACCCAACTCAAGTAACTGGAGATCAAACCTGGGACTGCGAGTTGCGCATGCCACGGTGCCATCTCGCTTGCTAGGCTGCTGTAAGAGGTAAAATGTGTGTGTGTGTGTGTGTGTGTGTATGTGTGTGTATGTGTGTGTGTATGTAATGTATGTAATGTATGTAATGTATGCATGTAATGTAATGTATGTATGTATGTAACGGAATATTTCGACGTAATTTTCACCAACTTAGAGTGTCTGATTGCCTTTAAAATTCGCACACGAGGACCAATGGCAATACAATAATATCATGACTGTCCAAATGTCCTGACCAGGATCATCAGGATAAAAAAATTACTTAGATGCATTTATCAATGTAACAGAACCTTTCAACGTAATTTTCACCAACTTAGAATGTCTAATTGACTTGAAAATTTGCACACTTGATAAGGACCGATGAGAATACAATATAATTAGGACTCTGTCCCAATGTCCTGGCCAGGATCGTGAGGATAAAGAATGATTAAGCAAATTTATAGAAAATGGTACAGTTATGACAACTTAGATGCCGCTAGAGAACATGTCTACATGCACCCTGAAAATTGCTTTAATTAGATATTTATATATTGGATGACGTAGATGCCCAGAGAGGACCTGTAAGGAACACGAGACTTGGAGGAAACATCGCGGACCGGCGTTCACACAGGGCCAAGACGACCAAAACAGTTGGTGCTTCAGTAATCGACGCAGGTTACACTGGGCTGAGGAATTAAATCGCTTGAAAATATTGAAAGACAGAGATGCCCGGAGAGAGGACCTGAGAGGACACGAGATTTCGGGAAAAGGATTGCGGATCGAAGTTTACCCAGGTGCAGGAAATCCACAAAGGCTGATACTGTAGTTTAAACAGTAATTGTAATCTAATACTGTTCCAAAAAAGTGATCTGGAAATTTTTTCCAACTGAGAAATTTTAAAAAGACTTCAAATTAAAAATTTTGAAAAAATAATCGATTAAAAATAAGACTAAAAAGTTAAGTATGAAGAATTTGTTCTATAAAGCCAAGTAGTTCATTATATTTCAAAATTTTGTAATATATTTAAAATAAAAACTAATTTACACTAACAAAATAATAACTTTTATTGTAAAAAAGTGTGGGGTGTCTGACATTAAATGTTATAAATGGTCCATTGGTGGTTATTTATAAAAGTAAAGATATGATGAAAATATCCACAAAGGCCCCATGCTTTTTTATACACAAATATACACAAGCACGCGCACGCACATGCTGGTCGTTGTGTAATGACATTGAAATACCGTTGTCATTGCGTGGGGTTCCAGAAAAAAAGGAATAACGACGTGCTATTTGAGAAAGACAAGTATATGAAAATCCAAACCAATAGCACGGAAGATATCGAAAATGGTTATGCACACACACGAAGGCACCAACATGGGGGACCGGCCGGCCTGGAGCGGTTATGTGTGAGTGTGCTTGACTGTGGCGGCGCGATAACAAAAGGGGCCGAGAAGCTTCTCGTTGATTCTCACTGAGTCACTGTGCACGTGTGCATGGAAAGATCTCGAAAGGTCACGTGACATCGGCTCCAGGTTAAATAGGACACAGTGTGGGTGAGCAGTTTTATTTGAGTCTAGTTGGAGTTGTTGTGGTGAGTTTAGTTTTTACTTACGAGAGTGAGTCGGCCAGCCTGTCAGTGAGTACGTATGTGTCTTCGAGTGATTATATCGTAATAGTCAAGATATAAGAGAAACTGGAGAAAGACATTGGACGACTGAGAAAGATTACGAGAACAATTGTGAAAAGACAAATATTAACAACAAGAACGAAATTTTGCATTTGTAGTAAAACTAAGAGGACAATAAAGTAGTAGAAAATTAACCGGACATTTTTGCCGTTTTGTTACAGTATGTTTGCAGTAACTCTCGGTGTTTGTTTTAATTCAATACTTTTTCTACCTCCTATGTACTCGTAGCATAGGAAGTGAACATACCTATTTTTTTATTTTTTGTTTTTGTTTCGGAGACCTCAATATGCATTTAGAGCAGGGGAAGACAGGTATCGTTGCTGTGACGTCAGCTCTCTCAACTCACATGCCCGCAACGACCGCCAGTTACTGTATGCCCACAACAAGAAGGCTAGAGGGGAATGAAGGCCAGAGGGGGCTTGAACTGTGTATCTACTCCGGTAGCAGATCTGCTTACTAGGAAATGAGTGTATGAGAGTGCATATTTCTAGCTATAGGCGAGTTATCTGTTATGTGACAACATTGGGTATTTTAAACGAGCCTAGCATCATTGTCATACTCGGAAACTAGGCATAGACACCGTGCGGGAAGCACAAAATGAATACGCTACACATTACTCAGACTTGCCTTCTTGTCTTGGGCACACAGTACACGTGTGACGTCACAGCGTGGAAGAGGAAAGGCGTACGCGACATCGCAATTTTAATGCTGACTGTTTCAATTACGGAATAGTCACTGATTATAAATAATTACATTTCGCTTTATGCCATATATATGAATTCTAGTTTATGTTAACAGTCATGTTATAACGCAAATAGAACAGAACTATTTTGCCTGAGCTAGAGGAGAGCTATGCAGAACAATTAAGTGAACATTTTCCGACATTTGCCGTTTCGCTTTTCTTTAATTAGTTTGTCAATGTTAGGGCTTAATGTAAGGCACATTTGTAACCGACATCTGCATGTTAGATTGTGATATGACAATATGCTTCGGGATTTTGACATAGAAAGGTTTATAACAGAAAAGAATTGTTTGCACACATATGTAGAACCAAACATACACAATACCCGTGCAACAAGGGCATACAACCTCAGAAATCTGGTTTGAGGAACATTCTTATAAAAATCAGCCAAGTCTTCCTCGTATTTATACTTGCCCTTCAGCAAATCGTCGCACTGTGAATTTATCAATTCAATTTACTACCTGCTGGAAACATTGTCAACATCCAATGAATACGGGGTCGCAAAGATCTGAAACGTAGTTGACAATGTTTCTACATCTTGAAGCCTGTTCTCAAACTAATGTGAAACACGGGGAACTGAACACAAACACAAAACCACTACACAACGACAACAAAAACACAAAATAAAAACAAAATTCGCACTAACGCCGTTAAGATCCCTCAAACAACATAAAAACCCACAGACTGGGCTGAAGAGGGTTCTCCCTAAACATCCCGGGCATGTTGTAAACATGCCCAAATAACATTTTTCATATTCATTCAGTTTTGTGCAAGTAGCGCCGCTGATCTATGCAGCACAGCAATACACCGCTCTCGGCTGACGTCACACGACTATACAAGCTGGCTCTTCGTTTAAGTACGTCACACGGCCCGAAGCTGTCTTCCCCTGATTTAGAGCATATTTTTTTATTGAATACTGGGTGAAATATAACACGTCTTCTGCCTTACTTACCTTACGTCTAGGTGTTAAAAATAATATAGTGGGTAGAGCAAATCATGTGAAATGAATAAAATATCAAATTTTTTTCTTTCCTTTGGCACCGAAGTGTACCGCAATATGTATGTATGTATATATTTCTGCGAATGGGTATTATCCGGTGGCAGAGTTAAATGTATAAATTAAGGTTACAAACAAAGTGCACAAACAGTAGTAATACAATCATAATACAATAAAGAACAATAATAAAAATATAGATGAAATGCACTAAATACTAATTAACACTCATTAATTAATTATCCTGTCAGTATAACCAATTTAAATTTAGCATTAGTATTCACCATCAGTTCAATAAATGTCAAAAATACACGTGCGTAAACTTTATAGTAAATTACACAGCATTTACTTGATTTACGATATTTTTCGAAAATTTCTTCACAGATAAAGGACAGCCCTGAAAGACTGCTACAGGTAATTCATTCCATTCCTCAATGGTTCTATTAACAAAGGAGAACTTTCCTACGTCGGTTCTGTGCCTTCTACCTTTAATTTTATACAAATGATCCTTTCTTCCGTAATATGTAGGGTTGTCCAATCTTTCACTAATACCCACCCATGCATTTGAACCACGATATGCTTGAAATAATGCACATAACCTCTGCCTCTTACGCCGGACTTTTAGAGGCTCCCATTCAGTCTCCTCCCCCTTTTTAGGCCCAAAAGATATACCTCGTTTTATAAATTTTATAGCCCTTCTCTGTATTCTATCTAGCGAATCAATTTGACTAAGTCTATATGGGTCCCAGCATACTGCTCCATATTCCATAATCGGCCGCACCAAAGATTTGTAGGCAATTTCCCTGGACCTTCCGCTCCCCTTTTTCAGTACCCTCATTAAGAAATGTAACGCTTTCCACGCACATTTTGCACATTTTGTTTAAAACAACGTATGTACATCATAATGAGTTAAATATCGTTGCATGTTAACAGCTATAACCTCGAAATAAAGCCAGAGATTTACACACTTTACCTTGAGAAAAATCGTGGATTTACAGAATCATATTTTAAACCAACCACTCTCAGACCTTTAGCACTTATTTCAAAGCACAACTTCTGTCCACCTAACATCGTCACATTCATGTAAAGGACACGAAATGGTTTCTTGTTCTCGGCTGATGAGACTGCAAATTCCTTCACAAAAGTATGATATTTTCTCATTAGTGTCTTAGCAGCATGAATCACTTTGGAAGAACGGGCATAAAGTCCTAACTTGTACAGTGGTATCTCGAAATAATCAAACAATATATCTTTACCAGCCTGAGTGTACAGGGGCAAATTATCAGTAGTCGATTCCATTTTAAATTTAACCTGAAAGTGCACGAAATCACGAAATGTTACATTACAGCGTTGCCTACTGTAATACACACATCTTGTGGGCTGTGGTTGCACATGCAGTGGAACCAAGCTTCTCTTCTACGTACACCGAAATCTCGCAGAAATTGGCTTTTGTATTCCATGACTTTAGAAATACCTAGGTGCATAACTTCAAAGTGTTTTCTCACATTCTATATTAAAAATACCTATATTTATATAATGTGCGTTAAAAGTGCACAATAACAATGTTCTTCATTTTGAAATTTAAAGGTTATGAAAATTATTTATTTCACCATATTCACTATTTGAAAAATTTCCACATGATGCAGTTTTCATACAATTCTTCTGAAAATTCTAATATAGATTTCCATAACACAAACAAGTAAATATGTTATACATTTTTACTTTCTCTCAACGTATAGTAGGTAGAGGAAGTATTGTATTCGACCCAAAATTTCGATGTCGAGATTTCAACGAAAATATGTTTTGAGGCCCCCGACTCTAAAAGTAAATTTTATTAGAAAAATGTGTGTGTGTGTGTGTGTGTGTGTGTGTGTGTGTGTGTGTGTGTGTGTGTGTGTGTGTGTGTGTGTGTGTTTCTGTGTGTCAGTCGTGGACAGCATGACTCAAAAACGAAAAGTGGGTTAAAAACCAAAGTTGATATTTCAGTTTAACGCCTTACGGATGCGAGAAGAGTATTTTGAAGAAAATTCCTCCACCCTAAGCTACTCTTTACATGGAGAAGTTTTTCAAAAAATCTGATTTTCTAGAAAATAGCCCTAACGATCTTGATTAGAATGCCATATGTTTAAGATATTTTTATGACAAATGAAATGTGTATTTTGAATTTTCTGAGATAGACCAAATGTTACTATACAAAAATGTACATCTTGCTAAAATATACAATTTATGTCCAAATAAATTTTTTTCTTGAGTGAACTATTTCCGATATATTCCTTGTTATTTGTGTGAGTTTTGAAAAACCTAAACTTTCGTCAAATGGAACATCGTTATTCACATTTTATATGTTAAACATGCAAAGGGAACGGAATCTCAAAGCTTTAAAATATTTGACTATCGTTCAAAGTCTACTGTATTCCCATGTTCTTCCGACACCTACAAGGAAATAAGCAATTACACAATTTTTACAAATGTTTATATCAACTAACACGAAGAAGATATAGGAATAAGAGTTTGTAAGAATGGTTAGTACAAGAGTGGAGAAAGTCGTGTGAGTGCAACATATCAGATTTCTTTTTCTGTGTTTTCCGATGTCAAATCGAAGTCGCTCATTGTTTGCCTCTTGACAACACAAAGAGAACAGAATTTCCAAACCATAACATAGCAACCAGCTTTAAAACATTTCACTAAGATCCTCTAGATTTCGGACCTGACACTGGCACTCGAGATTTAAAAAAATGGCACCAGTAGTTCGTGGTGATCTCTGAAGTGTTTACCACTCTACCTATCTTCTATATTGTTTTATATGCCTGTGATTTATTGTTTGTTTTAATACCTGTGATTTGTTTGGCATAACATTTCCGAAGCAAGAGTATTTGAACATCTTTATTTGGGCAACTTAGGATAATTGCGATAACCGCGTGTGCTGTGTCGTGTGCTTTCCATGTATTTGTGTTTATTGTATTTCATGTAAGACTACAGCTACATTAGTATTATTAACTTATCTGTTTGCAAATAAAATTTTTGTCCCGATTACTGTGGTGAGAAGCAAAAGGAGAAAGTGTTCCAGTAGTGGATGTCGTCGTTGTCAACACACCACATAACCAACCTAACCTAAAACATTACAGTTGCCTTCCCAAGTGTAAATCTAACTACACTACATTTTAAATATGGACCATTAGTACCGATATTTATATTTTCAAAAGATAAAGATCTCAGAGAAAATGGATAAGAAGCATTCACCATGGACACCTTAGGACACTGAAGGATTCAGCTGTATACATACGTAAAACATTTTGCTGCTGAGAAGCTTTCAGCAAAAACAAAAGACAAATTAGAGCGTAAATCGTCTAAATTCAGTACTTAATTACTGTAAATTGCAATATTTCGTGTGTCAGCTGTCAGTGTATATATGTTGTGTGTATAGGTATAACATTGTGAAAACTGTAGATACATAGTGGAGGATACCTGTGAGTGAATTCAATTGGCGACAGCTGCAATACTAACAGTAGGTAGTATGCTGATGGTATAAACAAATTATAATTATAAACCCTTCTCCCAAAGAATTGTTACATACCTTGAAGAGTTTAATCTGACTATTCCTTCTTTCATTTCCCGTACCTTCAACATAAATGATATACCATGGAGAATAAAATTACCTGTCATCAACACCACTTTGACAAAATATGTGAAGGCTCATACCCAAAAATCTTGTTTTACCATGCTGTTCAAAGAATTGTGTGACACGTATGCCAATTTTGAGCCAATTTATACCGATGGTTCCCGGTGTGACAACAATAATGGCTGTGCGGTGGTTGCTCCTAACCAAACCATGATGTATAGTCTACCAAACACTCTCACCATTTTCTCTAATGAACTGTTTGCTATACGTTTCGCCATGGACTATATATCAAAGAATGGAGACTTCAAATCATTCATTATATACACAGATTCCCTTAGTGCATTAATGGCTATACAACAACGATCTCCTTGCCACACCTTGGTAAGGGAGATACGTGAATTATACAGTGAGCTTATTTCATCAGGTAAACAACTAATCTTGGCATGGATACCATCTCACTGTAACATACCAGGAAATGATCTTGCTGACACTGCCGCAAAAGAAGCTACCAAGCATCCTCCAAGCTTACCAGATCTTAAGCTACCTCATGAGGACTATTTACGGCATCTTAAAAGAACTATCCTACACCGATGGAAGACAGATTGGACAACTACATCCAACAGCAAACTGCATGATATCTGTCCAATACCTAACCTCTCCACAACAATTACAACACTAACCCGGCGAGACCAGGTGCTAATAACCCGATTATGCATTGGCCACACTGCGCTTACTCACTCCTACATTCTGTCCCGTGAACTTCCTCCTAAATGTACTCTGTGTGATTCTACTCTTACCGTTCAGCATCTGCTCACCGTTTGCCCAAGATACACTCACCAGCGACTTCAGTATGGGATTCCTGAGAACCTTCAGCTAGCTTTGGGTGATCAACAGTATCATAAGAAAATAATCAAGTTCATCAAAGCATGCAAACTTAATATTTAAACTCATTGTAAACTTCATGATATGTTTCCTCCTTTTTTTTTTTTTTCCTCAATGTTTAGTCGCGATATGACTTTTATGTTCAAGCGACTTCAAATAATAAATAAATTAAAAAAAAAAATTATCTATTATTTTTTTAACTTAAATGTGTTGCTATAGTTTGAAAGATACTGCTATACTGCGGCATGCAAAACCGTGGATTGCTTTGTATTGCTGATTTAAGGTGATGTATTTCATACATTTCAATTACGGTACTGACTTACGGTTACTTATTCCTCATATTTCATCTATCAGTGTGGATCCCCTCTGTGAAATCTAGTAAAGAAGTGCTGTAGGGTACTAATATGTTGTTGCAAACTGAGAAAACAAAATCTTTCAATGAAAACAAAAGCAAACTTCCACCCTAAAGCTTTTATATTAAGTAATTCATTACTCTTTGTACCAGCCATCCAGTGTATGTTTTGTGCAGGCATATGTAATTTTGTGCACATGGCACAATGTGAAAGCAGTGTAAATAATGATGAATAATAATTTTGAGTGAAGTCAATGTTCAGCAGGTTTGTTTCATTTAAGCAGCAAGCTGCTTGCCGTTTTGTGTCTCTCCTTTGTAAATTTTATGTGTAAGTCAATTACATAATGGCATGCAAACCTGCATACAACATGAATGTTGTTTAAGGTTATAATATTTCATTGTTCATTTGTCACCGGTTAATATTAAATTGCATTTACTTTCTTTACTTTATTTTACTCTAAACAGTGTTTTGTGTATAATACGGCCTGCCTATATCCACACAGTAGAGTATTACTACACCATCTTTTTGTTTTACTGCGTCGAAATCGTAGCTTGTAGATGAGTTGTTTACAAGTATTTCCCACTACGTACGGCGCCATTTTGAATACTAGTGTCACTAATTTCGCTGTCACTTAAAGTCTACTGTATTCCCATATTCTCCTTGCACATAAAAGAAAATTGTTAATAAAACTATTTCATACATAGAGGCATACCTTGTCATTCTTTTGTTTGGTCGTGTAACCAACTGTATCCCATGAATTGTTGAAAAATAATGTATTATAATTGTGAAATGTAACTGCGATCTGTACTCTGATCTTCCTTCCGTGATTTATCGCTTCTTTTATTTCTCCTACTCTATTTCGATATGACGCAGACATCGATTGCTCCTACCCTAACCTCAAACAATAACAACACATTATAATCGGTTAACTATCAAAATAGCGCTCCATTTAAATTTGACAACTGTTTTAACAATTATTCTTTTAATAATTAATGTATTTTATTTGTTAATGTTAAAAATAAAGTGACATTTATTTGGGATTATGAACTTTTCTGTTATAACTATACAAGAAGATCGAAATGCGTGTAATTTTTGCGTTTCGTTATCCTTAGTTGGTAGTACTGCATAAATCGAACTACATTAATCAAAATGAATATATTTTAGATTCGTTTTATTGGAATGTGGGTTATCTGATCAAATATTTGTGATATAGTATTTAAATTCACGTTTTATTTATGAAATAGTCCGGATAAATATCATTCGACGGTCTGACCTGCCAAGATAAATTCTCGCACGGTAGAGAATTTATCGGTTAGTCAGACATTTTGTGATATAACTTGTGATAATGATTTCTACAAATGTTTACCTGAATTACTTGAACTAGATAGATGGAAGCATTAGTAGGAATAGTTTGTACAATAGTGTAGAAAGTCATGTGAATGGATCATATCAGTTTTTTTAATTTAGAAATTTAAGGAAATACAATAAAACTAAATAATAGTTATTTGTGATACAGGTGTTTAAAGTAGAGTTTATTTTGCAAGAATAAATGTTCGCGAAACGAGTCCGTAAGCCAAGTGTACCAATCCTACGAGCAGTACTCTTCAGATCAGCCTGAAATGTTTTTAATTACAGTAAAATATTACTATATTTATTCCAAGCCTAAATGCACTTAGAGTGAAATAAAATAGATATGTTCAGTAGGGATGTAGATGTTTTGTTGATTCGCTCACCCTATACCAGTCAGTAAAGCGATTCCACTGTTAACCTTCCGTCAGCTTTCAGAGTTTTGTCCGGTTCTTGGAATTCAATTTCACCCATAGGAGCACATGCCGCCATTTTGTGGATTATTCAGGTCGTAGTGAAAAGAATAACGATCCAGATTAGAAAAGTGCAGGACTGCCAACACAAGCAACAGGTTAGCTGCATAAACGCATTGCGTTAATTCAACGGATACAATTATTTGAATTGTGAACAGTTGATGGGATGAACATGATAAATTAATGAAGTAAAAATACAGAATGAAATGTAAAACTAATCAAACTAAATTCAATGTATTAAACGTGTGTAAATATAAAGAGTAATTTCCATGTGATTGCACTTAAACCAATGTTGGTAACAATGGAGTGGCATAAAAGTTGTAAGTGCGATCAAGTACAACCTTTTAATTCGTGCGATGGCGTAACTACAGTGACCTATGACTTGTAGAAAAGAATGCTAAATTGTGGCAAAACGAGGAGGTTAAGGAAAAAAGGTGAAAATCAGAGTAAATGATATGTTGTCATTACTTTTGTGTGGCAGAATAGTTTAGAAATGTCTTTATTTCTGAAAGAAATGCTGCTCGCTGATAAATGTGTGTGTGTGTGTGTGTGTACGGAATGCCTTAGAATTACTGTAGTACATTATTACTTTCTCTACTATATATAGTAATTAGGAGTAGTATTATTTTATTTGTCCAAAAAGTCAATGTATGAGTATTCCACCCAGAAATTCGATATCGAGATTTGACCGGAAATGTATGTTTAGAAAAAGCTCCGTGTGTGTGTGTTTTTTTTTTTTGGGGGGGGGGAGGGGTCTGTCGGTGGGCAGCATAACTCAAAAACAAAAAGACGGCTTGACTTTTGAATAACTCGTAAACCCTAAGAGATAGAACAAATCTTACTATACCAAAATTATAGACCTCGTTAAAACACAATTTACTCCCATATAAATTTTTTTTGAAGTGTACCATTTTGGGTACAGAAATGAAAAAAAAAAAAAAAAAATCGATCTATCTGGAACTGTTGTTGAGATTCAGAGAATCCAGGTGTCATAGTATCCAATAATTAACTAACTTCGGATACGTTTTTATGATGCATTTTAGCAGTTGTTTTAATGTAATCTAGATCACTATTCCTAATGAGATTTTAAGTGTAGAAAACGCAATTTTATGTAAATTGGCGATTAATATGCTAATCCACTTGAGCATGACTGGTTTAAGCACTCAGCTATTCAAATTCGCAATCAATCATGATGTGGTCATCTGATGCCATCAATCATAGTCACCGCTGTTTGGGAAAGTGAGGGATGATTTCCCCGGTGTGGGGCTAGTTCGTTATTTTGCTGACAGCGCTCTTGGGATCCTCAGGACGTATGGACAGAAAATCCAAACTCCGTAAATATGAAGACAGAGTGAGAATCCTTAAAGTTTGTCACAGTCCCTTTTATTTGATCAGTCAGTTTTTCCAGGAGTGTATCTAGTCACTGGACGAGCTAAAGCTGAAGCTCTCCGAAAACTGAGCTTCCTGGATGAGATTTAACTATTTACATACACTGTAATTGAAACACCCTCAGCGTTTTTGCTATCATCAATTGCTACAAATTGCATCCGTGATTAAGAAAATAGAAGAGCTACTATTTAGGACAGCCATGGGGAAGAGGGGTGACAGCAGTGCAATGGAGTATTCACCCTCTCCACTTAGTGGCACAATTTGAAGGACTGACCGGTTCCCTGAGGTAGACAGACAATAGCGGGAGGCGTGGCTGGTATCTAGTCGCTGTGAGGCAGCGGACGGGGTTGAAAATACGATGTAGGGAAAGTGACAGGATCTGTTCTCCCCATCTATGATTTAGGATCTAAGTGTCAGCTAGGATGATTCTTACACAGCAGTGGAGCAGCGAGCGAGGTGCCGCAGCGGTTATCTGTAGGGGTTGCTGAGTTCGAACCCCGGTGACCACCACCACCACCACCACCACCACCACCACCACCACCACCACGTTTCTCAAAGATGGTAGGCGATTGGTGGGATGTTGCTCTTCTCAAAATTCTAAGGCTTTCACGGCCGGTGTCAATACTAGATGCAATAATATTAACCGGGCTTGTGGGCCGTGGTCTATTGGGTTCCTTCTTCTTCCCAAACGTTTCGTCTGCGACTACGGCAGACATCTTCAGTGGCGGCGAGGTCGAAGTTTCCTGGTGGAGATCTCAGCACCAACTGTGCTGGTCACCACCAGAGGTGCGGTATTTATGTCGGCGGCTGGAGGGGAAGTACGTTGTGATAGGTCCGGGTGGCCAGTGGGCTGGACTTGTACCAGTGGAGTACTACAAGCAGCTGGCGTCTGATTGGCTGGAGAGGGGTTCTGGATTTTTGTTTTTGTTAACGCTGTTTGCCATATTCTGTTGAGTTTAAGTCCTTCTTCTTTGCGATTGATATTATCTTTGTGCTTGTGTACAGAATATGGCAAACAGCGTTAACAAAAACAAAAATCCAGAACCCCTCTCCAGGACGCCAGCTGCTTGTAGTACTCCACTGGTACAAGTCCAGCCCACTGGCCACCCGGACCTATCACAACGTACTTCCCCTCCAGCCGCCGACATAAATACCGCACCTCTGGTGGTGACCAGCACCCCAACCTATACCACCACACGGGTAAATCCGTATTTAAACGGATAGGTACCGTGGCCACCTTACCATCCGCCTGGGTTAACCCAGACGACTAGTACTCACTCCTGGACTCACTCCTGGACTCCTGACCAGCACAGTTGGTGCTGAGATCTCCACCAGGAAACTTCGACCTCGCCGCCACTGAAGATGTCTGCCGTAGTCGCAGACGAAACGTTTGGGAAGAAGAAGGAACCCAATAGACCACGGCCCACAAGCCCGGTTAATATTATTGCATCTAGTGTTGCTCTTCTACTCATCACTTCTCTTATTGCCCTCTGTTGCAAGGTTGTAGGATCAGGCGGCGGTTTTCCACGAGTTGCGGCTGGGCTTTTCCCATTTGAGAAAAGTATGTTCTTGAAAACTCAAACCAATAACAAGGAGTTTCTCAGAAATGGTTAACTCCACAAAAAGTGCTGCACATAAATTGTGGACCTTCATGAGATCTTCAATTTTTGAGTAATAATTTTTGTCTATTTCTTAGGGTTTACCAGTAATACAAAATACATTCAGAATAAAGAGGCCAGTTCCAGAAAATTCAAGGCACATATTGTCATGAAGCTATCTTAGACATATGATATTTTAAAGCCGTCTCCTTAGCACGGTTTGAGCATTGTGCTTAAAAGTGGGAGATCCGGGTTCGATTCCCGGTATCGGAATGGAGATTTTCACCCGCTGGAAGCCCCGATCCGGGATGCACTCAGCCTCGTTAGGTCCCTGAAGGGCCAATTGAAGAGCTACATGACTGAGAAGTAGCGGCCCTAGTTGAGTAAGCCGCATAACTGACCGGGAGGGATCGGGGTGCTGACCACATCCCACCCTCTAGTACTGCACCCCAGTCATGACGCCTGTGGTGCGCAGAGGTGGGGAACGCAACGATTGGGCGGTAGGCTGTGGTCCGGAAAGGGTTGGTTTATGGTATTTTAATCAAAATCGTAACACCATTTTTGAGAAAATCATCATTTTCAAAAAGTATTCCATATAAAGCGTTGATGGAGGAAGTTTGGTATTTAAACGATTTTAGATTTTTGAGTTATGGCGTGTACAGGCATGCACCCAAACACACACACACACACACACACACCCAAACACACACACACACACACACACACACACACACACACACACACACACACCCATGGCCTTTTTCTTAAGAAAGTTGTTTCGGTTCAGGGGACCTCGAGACATACTATATTTGGTAAAATCTTTTCTTTGCTGCATTACCCTCCCCTTATGTAGAACTTACACCCACTAGGACTTACAAGCCAGTGCCTTAGAACAGACGCCTGTCGGAGAGCACAGGGACCTGTGGACGAAGCAGGTGGTCAGCCAAGCGCCAGGAAGAGTGAGGAACAGGATATGAAAGGCTAAATCGATGAACGGAAGGGTGATGACGGAGCAATTGGTGGAATGAGTGACGGGGGAAACCGGAGAACCCGGAGAAAACCCGCCCAGTTACCACATGCGGGTCCCTGGGATCGAACAATGGGCCACCGTAGGCGAACGGTCTAACCGCTCGGTCATGAAGCCACATATTTGGTGAAATCTCGATATTGAATTTTTGGACAAATAAAATAATACTACTCCTAATTACTATATATAGTAGAGAAAGTAATAATGTACTACAGTAATTCTAAGGCATTCCGTACACACATTTATCAGCGAGCAGCATTTCTTTCAGAAATAAAGACATTTCTAAACTATTCTGCCACACAAAAGTAATATAAATGGTAATAAATTACAGGCTCCATTTATGTCATTCTGAATACTCGCCCAAGTTTCCTCTCATAAAGGACTACAAGAACTTCGCTGGTTCTTATTTTTTATTCTAAAGTTCAAAATCCCTAAAAGAGAAATCCAGAAAAGAGAGGAAAACAAACCCTGGAGAAGGAGACGAGGGGGTTATAATTATAAACTCATTCCCTAAAGAATGAAGCGAGCATTTAGCTCGAATTATCATTTCGAGCTTAAGGAAAGTCTTGAATTCTCTCCCGGCCGTTGGAATTCCAGACGTGAAACTTTCTGGCTGCCTTTGCTTCAAAGGTGGAATTATTAAGATCTGTAGTCACATAAAGGAAATGAATGAATATTAATTCAGGGAATAAAATATGCCCTTCAAACACTGCGTTCTAGGATATAAATCAACTCATCTTCCGAGGTATTAGTGGTATTTGACAGCCCCTCTGTGCGTTTATCCTATGGTAAGATTGTAATTTCAGTTGCTTTTGGCAAAGAACCCTTTCTCTTTAGTGTTTGGGAGCCAGATTAAGGATGGAAATAAATAAATGTGACTATTTCACTCATACGCAACTGGATTGAAATCAACCAATCATTTCAAATTTCAATCAATGACAGCCTTCATTCGCGAAAAAGTTATCGTGTTTCATTATCAATTCCCATAAAAATTACCAATTTCGATCTTTTCGATCTTTACGCGGTTCCTTTAGATTTTTCCTAATGTTCTTTTTTCCCCTAAACCATCCCAATATTGTGGCGAACAAAACAGCAAAAGAAATTATTCAAATCGCTCCAACCATTTTTGAGTATTTGCGAAATTAACACACGGCAAATTATATGTATGTTTTTTCTTATAAAAAGAGAAGATCGAAATATCATAACATGCACCCACAACCATCCGGTTTGCTCCGGCGGTACCGGACCTCATGTCACCCCTTGTTCAAAAATAAATTGTATCACCACAGAATAACTTTAGTATAGAAATAAAAAAAAAAAAAATAAATAAATAAAAAACGTAAAAAAAAAAAAGTAATTCTTGGGTTTCGTTTTCCTCAGTTGGTAGTGCTGATCAAGTCGAACTGGACCAATCGAAATGAATATATTTTAGGTTATATGTTTTACAGTTTAACATTTTGTGGTCAAATCTGTGCGATATAGCATTTAAATTCACATTGCATTATGAAATAGTCCAGATAAACATCATTCGAGAGTCTTATCTTCCTCTCGCTCCGCATGAGAATTTATAAGTTGGGTCAAAGGTCCTATGATATTCTGATAAAATAGATTATTTTGTGGATTTGTTCTAGGTCTATCTTTTGTTGAACAACAATGAAACCAACGATGGATATGCTTGAAAAGCTTTTCATTGCATTTCTAGCGCTACATCCCAGTTTCTTGCAAATTAAAATAGTTTTAAACACTTGCACATTTAACCTCTTTACGCATCTTGACTCGCCTCCAGTCGACTTACAAACGCAGGATTTTAAAGGGAAATGGTCATTGCGTTTCGTTGCCATACGTACTAAACCACAAAATTATGATTGTGCGCAAACTAGGTGTAAATTTTGCGGAACCAATTGATTTTACTAAAATGTTTCAGAGAGGTACTAGTTTGAGTTTACTTTAACGTATCTAATGCCTCAAGCGCACTTTGATATTCAAAGAGCTCGTAAAATAAACACGTGATACAGTTTCCATACAGCCAATGTTTATGACGATAGGAGTGCCCTAAGAAAACAATCTCAATGTAGAATCACTTCTTAAGCTACGTACATTTCCACACTTTCCATCCTGTATTCAGGTCAGAACGAGACCACATTGCAGACAACTAGATGGAATTGTTTGACTAGTCTGTAAACAGACCTTATGAAACAATCAAAGTGCTTTGTACTCGATTACCTAACCCAGAGATAGCACCATGATTTTGCTAGAATTGTGAACTCAGTTCCCGGGGCTCCAAAATCGATTTCCATTTCCCACTAAAAGCTGGATTTAGAGGGCGGGCAAAAGATTTGGAGCATGACCAAAGCGTTACTCATGCTCTTTGAGGACTGACCAATGCTAAACGGGAATTCATTACTAAAGGCCATTACTTTGTAGTTAGAACGGGTTTATTATTAGAAATTAACGTGAAGCGAGTGTTTTGTGTGTACCAGGGTCTAAACGGATTATGCCTTTAAAGGCAATTAAAGCAAGCCGCAGACAGCCCGGACCTTAATCTCAATTTCATTTCTCCACGCAAATAGCCGCGCCAGTGCTCCGCTCTTCTTTAAACCTCTATGGATAATGGCTACGACTTTCAGCTATGCCTTTATTTAATTTGCACCGTCTTTAAAAACTGTGCTAGTCACATGACCTCCTTTGCGTAATACTAATCTCATAAGGATTGAAAGCACCCTTTGTATAAAACACATTACGATATACAAAGATAAGCACTTAAAGCTGCCATCTTAAATATACAGAATGCTAGGGGTAGAGATGCCGATATTTTGATAAGTGTTACCTTAATAGGGCTACCCCTGTAGCACAGTGGTAGCGCTCCTGCCTCTGGCGCGGAGGATCTGGTTCGATTTCCGGTACCGGCATGGGATTTTCCCCGCTGTAAGGTCTGGTTCGGGGTGCACTCAGCCTCGGGTGCACTCAGTAGTCTCTGCGGTATACAGAATAGACTACCCGGTCCTCTATTCTGTACACGCTGCAGACGTAGGACATGAGAGTATTCGCTGATGCTATATATTACAAGGTGCATCGGCTATAAAGTAGTTAGTTTAATACTTACAAAAACTTCTGGATCTTCTCTATTTTACATAATAATGTTATGTTTAACGTGCTATCAAAGTACGTAGAACTGCAGCGAAATCAACCTAAGGTGATTAATTGCACATTGGTAAATGAGCAAAGAGCATGCGCAGACTGCCTTCTGCTGGCCAGAAGGGGAGCGAGAAAGTTATAATTCTGAATATGTGAGAAATATCCCACTTTGGCTAACAAGGATGTTGTTAACCTGACAGCAGATTTTACAGATGTGTGTGTGTGTGTGTGTGTGTGTGTGTGTGTGTGTGTGTGTGTGTGTGTGTGTGTGTGTGTGTGTGTGTGTGTGTGTGTGTGTGTGTGTGTGTGTGTGTGTGTGTGTGTGTGTGTGTGTGTGTGTGTGTGTGTGTGTGTGTGTGTGTGTGTGTGTGTGTGTGTGTGTGTGTGTGTGTGTGTGTGTGTGTGTGTGTGTGTGTGTGTGTGTGTGTGTGTGTGTGTGTGTGTGTGTGTGTGTGTGTGTGTGTGTGTGTGTGTGTGTGTGTGTGTGTGTGTGTGTGTGTGTGTGTGTGTGTGTGTGTGTGTGTGTGTGTGTGTGTGTGTGTGTGTGTGTGTGTGTGTGTGTGTGTGTGTGTGTGTGTGTGTGTGTGTGTGTGTGTGTGTGTGTGTGTGTGTGTGTGTGTGTGTGTGTGTGTGTGTGTGTGTGTGTGTGTGTGTGTGTGTGTGTGTGTGTGTGTGTGTGTGTGTGTGTGTGTGTGTGTGTGTGTGTGTGTGTGTGTGTGTGTGTGTGCATTAAGTATTAATTCCACGCGTAGAAAAATTAAAAATAAGAAGCAAGTTAACCATGCCTGGGAAATTAAGGAAACCTAAAATGCCAGTGCTATAAGTTTAGTCTGATGAATTTGTTAGGAATGCAATACATCGAGAATTTCATCACTTGTTCCTCATAAATGTGCCACCTACAATCAACAAAGTGCTGGCGCTTGTCAACAATGACCCCAACCTTTCAAACTTCTGTTACAAGTTGTTACTTGACATTGGTTTCGAGTTCCAGAAACGATATGATAAGGACATCGTTGTTGACTGTTAGGATATACTTGTTATTTATGTTTTTAGTTCAAAGTGATACACGCAATTGTTATGTAATCAGTAGCGTGTTTTGAACAATCGTGCAAAGTGGTGGGTGGTTCAAAGACAGGCGATGATAGTTCCACGCACCACGTGGTTACTCCTGTAATCACAGCGAGAAAGCGGACCGGTAAATTGTTAGGCATTATTTCCATAAAGACCAATTCTATCGATGAAGCCAGTATGGTGTCTGTGGTGGATAATTTTCTTTTCAGTGCACAGTTGACAGTGCCAGTTGAATTGAGTAGAATTCAGCTGAGTCCAATGGACTGTGATGTATGCAGTTGATTTGTGAGATTGACTCAGTAGTTCAGTTATTATTTCAATTCTACGAATAAGTTGTTTCTTATGAGTGCGTGCAATACTGTCACGTTTGTGCTGCTCTAAACGATCTTTAGCAGCAACTTTGTTTTCATTTGTTGCTATATACTATACATTGCACGGTGATACACATTTGACTTATTTGGTGTTTTATCCCGGTAAATCGGCTTAAAAGGCTTTGCCAATAAGTTAAGCTGCACAAATGCGCGAGTTTGCAAAACAAAAAGCTCAGAGTATGCTAGAAAAGGTGCAATTCAACAACAAATAACATTTCGACATACCGTTGACCAGAAACAAAACACCGATGAAGTTGTTTTAATTTGTTTCAACTTTCAATGCCATAACGGAGGCTTTCACTTGAGAAATAACAGATGGTGTTCTTTTCTTGTTCCACTTACATGCCGCTTTTAACCTCTAAGGTCAAGTCAGCTGTTGCTTACGTTTGGAGCAATGTTCAACAGCAGTGATGTTCTTACAGTGGTAATGTCTTTTGTGTTAGTATTACTTTTGGTTATTACATTAAACTCACTCACTCACTCTGCCTCTCTCCGTCTCTCACACACAAACACACACAAGTCCTACATCATTTGTGTAACCTGAATATTGTAATAAAAACACAAATATAATATACTGAAGATAATGCGTTGTGGATTTATCTACCCTTAAAATGCCTGATGTGCAAAATTCCCACGACCTTTTCTAGCCTTCTCCCTCCCTTAGATGAGGGGTAGCAAAATGTTGCACTTGAGAATTCCTGTGCGCATTTGGGCGAGGGTAAATTGTATCCATCTTGTCCCCTCGTTATCCCTCGGGCTAGGCTTCGCAACTTGCAGCAATTTCCTTGCAAGATCAAAACTCTCTGCCAATTCAGGAGAGGAGGTTAAGGGGGGAGGTGGGAGCAAGAAATGCAATAAAACTTAACAGAGTTACGAAGCTACGACAAAGATGGCAGCGGGATATGCTCCGGGCTAGACGAGGAATTTGGAAAATTGGATTCAACAGGTTCTGCAGCAGCAGAGACGACACTCATATACAGTGTGTTATTAAACCCGTTCATCATGTGAGCTGGGACACAAGCACTGGTTATTACAATTTAACTAGGTGCCATGTGCAACTGCTTGTGACTGTTACGCTTTAATACGGCACTCTTAGGGCTTGTGATGGAGGAAAGAACGCCCAATTTCAACTAATCATGGTTCTCTATTGCCATGGAGTCCACCACGATTTCCTTTCTATCTTTCAGGGGTGCTTCTCGTGACGTGTGGCGCCGTGGAGGACGCTTGCTGAAAAGAGAGAGTATTCGTGTGGGCAATAGAGGGCTGTTTGGTCGACGGGTCATTCATCAACCTCCCTAGGTAGCTCTACACAGGACAGTCGGGCGCTTCCGCGCGTCTCTGTGACCTCTCTGCCCGCAACCTCTAGCCTCCTGTGGTTCCATCTCTTCACTCTAAAGGGGAGGCTAAATAGGAAAAATTGCCAACAAATGACAGTTGTGCAACATTTTTAATTGGAATTTACTTTCGAATATAGTATATATTTATGACTGTAGGCAGAAACGTATATTTTAAATATCCTTTTAAAACTGCATATATCCGTCTTTTTACGAGCCACCACTGGGGAATTTCAATATGCAACTGTTAAGGATCCTGCCTCCTGCTATCAACTCTTCTAAAAGAGCCACCCTTCGTATCCTCTTACCTCAACTCTCCCTCGTGAGGGACGCCTCACTAGCGGCATAGGCACCATGAGTCGAATTCCTAATTCCCCCCCCCCCCTTCCCCTCCGAATCTTGTCATAATGAAACAAATATATACCAGGCAGCGAAACTTGGACACCGACAAAATCTGTTAGGTGTCACTATACCAGAGGCTGTCAAGGTCGCAGTGCAGAGGGAGTGAGCAGTAAGTCATATCAACCGATAAGAATGCGATGCATAACTCAACTTAGCACACCACGGTTCATTTCCGAAATGTTTAAAATATGAAGTCGCTAATTTTTATGACTATTTTAGTTGGTTCATCCAAAGAAGAAGGTTACACACACACACACACACACACACACACACACACACACACACACACACACACACACACACACACACACACACACACACACACACACCATAATATACACTTTCTATCCATAAAATTACATCATCATCATCATCATCACGGTATAAGCCTTGTGGCTCGTTCCGACTTCAAGGAAATTGATCGGACCATCTCATTCGTGGCCTGGCAACATTTCTTCTACCTACAGGTTTATACTTGTGCACTATTTGTGGTGTACGGTCTTCGGTCATTCTCTGCACATGATCTTGCCATTTTTGCCTGTATGCAATGATTGTTTCATTTAGACTCTGAATTTCCAATTCTCTTCTAATATCCTCGTTTCTTTTCTTGTCTATGAGTCTATAACCTGCCACCTGTCTCAGAAATTTCATCTCAGCAGCCTCCACTTTCTTCTGTTGTGAGATAGTCAAGACCCAGTTTTCACACCCATAAAGCAGGGTTGGGATCGCCATTATTTTATACAGTTTTAACAAAGTTTGACGATTACAATTTTTAAAAGTTCTTTTTATTGCGCCACATATTGTTTGGAATTTGTTTATTTTGTTTTGTATATCTCTATTGCTGGTATATGACACAATATAGCCAAGATGATTAAAATCACTTTGTTGTTGGATGGGTTTATCATTTATGCAAATTTTTGTTCTTAAATGGTTTGTTCCTACAAAAGCCATTATTTTTGTTTTTTCATATGAAATTTGATTCATGTATGGCTCTTTGTAAGTTATCTTCCGTCTCCGCAATTAAAATCTGGTCATCAGCAAACAGCAATGTGTCAACATTTCTCCCCTTTAAAATTTACATGTACATATTTTTAAATCAAAATACTTTCATTTTACGTGACGATTTACTTGTATTATTAATAACAAAAATTCTTCTTTTCTTCTTCCAATGGCGTAACAACCCAAAGCGAGCCTGGGTCTTCTTCATCCGATACCTCCAATCATGTCTATCCAGGGCTATCTGTTGCCAAGTTTTGCACTGTAGGAGCTGATAACTGTCCTCTTTCACTGAATCCATCCACCTTTTCCTAGGTTTACCTATCGGTCGCTTTCCAAACATGACTCCTTTCATCACTTTCTCAGTTATATGTCCACCCATTCTTTGTACATGCCCTGCCCACTGTAGTATTTTTAATTTGGCCAGTGGACAATTCCGGCTCTTTGGAAAGATCATATATTTCTTGTTGCACCTCATTCTCCATATCCATTATCATTTATAGCTCCATAAATTCTTAAGATATTTCTTTCAAATGTTTGGCCATCTTGGTCACTGTCCAAGCTTCACATCTAACTATGGGTGGTGTGCATGTTTTGTATAGTCGTATTTTCGTTTATATATATAAATTTCGATTTCAGAATATGTAAAAGACTATAATATGCCTTGTTTGCTCTGTGTATTGTTTCGGATTTTTTGCACTTCAGCGTTATTATTGGTTATAATTGTGCCTAAATATGAAAATTTCTACACAACTTCAAAATTAGTGTCTGTTTTCAATTGTTGTTCTCTATAATTAAATAATTAGTTCTAATAGAAATAACAAAAATACCATATATGTTTGTTGTAAAATGCAGCGTTCATTCACCTCAGCTTTTATCGACCCCTTCCTTTATAGTGCGCTACAATACATTTTATAAAAGTCTCAAAATAAATGTCCTTCGGTTTTCACTTAAACACTGTATTACGAGAAGGCTCGAAGTCACATGATGTGATGAGTGCAAAGACTAAATACTTGATGTGCAATTCATGTACTTTGTTATTCTCAGTGTAGCGTTTCTCTTCAGCAAACACTTGATTACACACAATTTTTATGAAAAACTGAAATGGGAAGGAACCACTCTCATGTAGGCAACACTACGATACTCTCGAATAAGTTAACTTTAAGTTATCCACCTCTCTCCCATCAGTTTCACCGCTTGCTTATAACAGTAAATCATTAAATTTGAAGGCTTCACTTACACTCTGTATACTTTTCGATGTGGTATTAATGGTTTCTGCGATAACACTGATGGGACAGGACTTTCAGTCTTCTCATAGTTGTTTGCAATTAGCATTTCCGTATCTTTTATTTCACAATTGTGTCCAGAAGTCAACAGCGTTAGAATGACTGGCTAAAGATCTATTTAGAGGTTAAATTCGTGTTTTCAATACATGATCCACATTTTTTTATGTTATATTCATATGACGCCTTTAACATCGAAGGTTATCGGCGGCTATGACCTACAACATCGGTCGCCATGCCCGTGCTGTATTTTTCTAGCGCCCTTCATAAATAAAATTTTTACTCCGACGTTTTCTAATATTACCTAAAATATCAACACAAAACTATTTTCTTCGGAATATCTTCCTAGTACACACTCATGAAGTATGCTCTTGTACACCTAAAGCTGAATTCATTACTTCCCTAACCAGTGATTTCCCTTTTTCCTCTCAAAAGAGGGGTACTTGCCCTAACGGAGGTTGTGATGGCGCCCACGCCTCCTTAAGGCATGAGTTAAATGTGCCCGAGCATTAAAACGTTCGACAGCACTGATCTACAACATGGAGTGAACTGACTCAAGGTGTCACTTCCCCTACATCGTACGGTGCCTCACAGGGATTAGCTCCCGCTACTGTCTATCTACCTCACAGAACCGGTCAGCCGGTCAGTCCTTCAACTTGTCAGTAAGTGGAGAGGGTAAATACTCGATGGCATTCCTGGCACCCGTCTTCCCCATGCTTGATCTACAATGATTAATTTTCACTTCACATGTGTTTTGATCTGAGATTTCTTAGATGAAGCTTGTGACACCCTTTTAGTACATAACGCGTGCCGAGATATTAACAAATATAGTAAAGGGCACAGGAACTAAAACGTTTAAAACGGCACACACTGTAGTTAAATGTTTTTAAAGGGTTAACTGTTTTAAATTACTAATAAATAATATATATTATGTAACTAGAACAATCAATTTACTGCTATAAGAAGCAGCAAATGAGAAGCTTTTACACTTCTCAATTCTCTTGCATCGTATATTCATTAAACAGCTGAATGAATACAAATCTGATGTGTTGCACTTACATGACTTTCTCTACTCTTATACTAAGCATTCTTACAAACTCTTATTCCTTATCTTCTTCGTGTTAGTTAAGATAAACATTTCTACAATTTATCTCATTGCTTGTAGCTACAAGGGCAATATAGGGATACGGTAGACCTTGAGCGACAGTCAAATCTTTTAAAGCTTTGAGATTCCGTTCTCTTTGCACGACCAAGATATAAAAGAAAATGAATAACGATGATCCATTTGATGAAAATTTAAGTATTCCAACACTCGCACAAATAACAAGGAATATCTTCGAAATAGTTCACAACACACGAAACATCATTTGGGTATAAATCGTGTGTCTTAACGAGAACTACATTTTTTGTATCCTAAGATTTGGTCTATTACGGTTTACCAATTATGCAAAAGTCATTAGGAGTAAACAGGACAATGTGGGAGAAAGTTCAAAATTTACATTTCATTTGCCATAAAATATCTTAAACTAGTGGTGTTTTAATCAAAATCATTAGCCATTTTCGAGAAAATGAAACTTTTGGAAAATGTTTCCATGTAAAGGGTAGTTTAGGGTACAGGAATGTTCCTCAAAATCTTCCTGTCGCATACTTAAACTATATTAAACTTAAATACCAAATTAGGTTTTTAACGCACTTTTCGTTTTTGAGTTACGATGTTCACAAATACACAAACCTTTTTCTGAAAATACTTTTTTTTTTTTTTTTTTTTTTTTTTTTTTTTATTTTTTATTCAGGGGACCCTCAAAACATATACTTCCCGTGAAATCCCGACATTCAATTTTGGGAGGGAATACAATACTTCCTCTACCTATTATACGTAGTAGAAGCAGACAAAATGCACCCTCGTGTTCCTTAAATTTTCGCAATAAGCTAAAATTAAATCTATCAATTTTTGCACAAACGTTATTTCAGAATTAAATGCAGACAGCTGAAGGTATAACTTTGTTGTTTAGCTGTTCAATTAAAACGGTATTAACTTGGGAAAAGTAGCACATGGCATTACGAGGCCTGGCTGGCTCTTGAGAGCTTAGTGCAAGCTTTTAGCAGTATTAAAACTTTCCCAAGCCTAAGTTCAATTCCAATTTAATTCTCGATTCTACAACTTCTTCAAATTAGTTTTTCTCTTCTGCCGCACCTTAAGGTGGGTGGTTTTTATCGAATGAAAAAGTGAAGTTAATCTCAATATTAACTGGTTGACTAGATCGTTCATTAAATTTAAAATATTCTGGAAGATTTGAAGACACCATAGTGCAGAAACTCTGAGGCAGCTAATTTTTTCTCTAAATATTTAGTGTAGGTTATTGCAGGCCTGGAAAGTTAAGTTTTCCGGAGCATAAATTGTACAAATTTAACAATACATAAAGTTACACAGATGGAATAGTAATATAATAATAATAATAATAATAATAATAATAATAATAATAATAATAATAATAATAATAATAATAATAATAATAATAATAATAATAATAATAATAATAATAATAATAATAATAATAATAATAATAATAATAATAATAATAATAATAATAATAATAATAATAATAATAATAATAATAATAATAATAATAATAATAATAATAATAACAATAACAGGAACAACAATAACAACAATAATATTAACAATAACAATAGCAATAACAATAATAACAGTAATAATAATCATATTAATAATATTGTACTACTACTAATAATAATAATAATAACATTAATAATAACAATAATAATACTAATAATGATAATGATGATGATAATAATAACAATACCAACGATAACAATAATAACAATAATAATAACATTAATAATAACATTAATAATAACAATAATAATATTAATAATAATAATAACAACAATAATAATAATGATGATAATAACAATAACAACAATATTAATAATAATAAGACTAATAATAATACTAATAATAATAACAATACCAACAATAACAATAACAATACTAATATTAATAATGATAATAATAATACCAACGATAACAATAATAATAATGATAATCATGATGATGATGATGATGATGATGATGATGATGATGGTATTCGGACCTAAGGCGTGAGCTGGGTATAATTTAAGCAGGTGCTACATAAATCCTGTGTTTAGACTATCGAGGACGAAAGTTCCTTGCAATTTTGAACTGTACGAAACGAAAGCATGGAAATCCTTAGAGAATCACAAACTTTCAGAATATACAATCCGATTGTATGTGGTTGCATTCAAGTATGGTCAGTGAAAGAGGTCCATCGACTTTGCCCTCCACGTAATGTTTATGTACTAGTCGCAGAACATAAAACTCCCAGCAGACGTTGCTTCTTTTCAAGAGAAGATACCATTAGGGTTTGTATTGTTACCGCAGTCGCACTGTAAAAGCCACGTTTTCCTTCTCTGGATGTTATCTCCATTGACGAAGCTGTCAGCAATAAATTATGTTTTACTGCTTTTCATGGACCAACATGGACTCCACTATGTGTGCTGCATTTTATTCACCAGACAGAAAACTAGTGTATGGGGCGACAAGAGAAGTTCGCTCTTGCAACAGTTTTCAGTTCCACCTCAACGCCTTCAGTCTGAGTATTTACTTTCCAGATGAATAATGGCTCTTGTACCACTGACCGCCACAGAGATGTATTCTGATGAGGGTAAAAAGCAATTTTTCTATATACATGCATCATGTTACCTGTTTGGTCTAGAACTGCGCTGCTGCATACGTCACATCCTCACTGTTTTATCTAACAATCTCTCTTCTCAGATTCATAGCTTAACCATTTCTTTCCGCTGAATTTGGACTTTTTAGCCCTTTTTGACCTATATTTTGTTCAAATGCTGCCTAAAATTTTAAGCAGAAAAGGGCGTTTAAAAGTAGCGTACATGGCATTTAAAGCCTGCGCTACGATCTTTAAAAATCTGATGTGTTGCACTCACATGACTTTCTCTACTCTTGTACTAACCATTCTTATAAACTCTTATTTCTATATCTTCTTCGTGTTAGTTAAGATAAACATTTGTACAAATTATCTTATTGCTTACTTCCTTGTAGGTGCAAGGGGAATGTTAGAATGCAGTAGGCTTTGTGCGATAGTCAAATGCTTTAAAGCTTTGAGATTCTGTTGTCTTTGCACACTTAGCATAAAAAGAATGAACAACGATGATCCATTTCACGAAAATTCTAAGTTTTCCGAAACTCACACACATAACAAGGAATTATCTCCGAAATCGTTCGCCCTACAAGAAAATTTATTGAGACATAAATTGTGTATTTTAGCCAGATCTACATTTTTTGTATAGTAGGATTTGGTCTATCTCTAATGGTTTACCAGTTATGCAAAAGTCGTCCAGAGTAAATACGACTACAGGGGCTATAGCCAGAAAATTCAAGATATACATTTCCTTTGTCATCAAAATATCTCAAATATATGACATTTTAATCAAAATCGTTACAGACATTTTCAAGAAAATCAAAATTTTCGAAACATTTTGCATGTAAAGGGTAGTTTAGGGTGGGGCTATTTTCTTCAAAATCTTCGTGACGCATCCTTGAAAGACATTAAATTCAAATACCAACTTTGGTTTTTAACCGACTTTTCGTTTTTGAGTTATGCTGTCCACAGACTGACAGACTGACTGAAAGACACACACACACGGACCTTTTTCTAAAAATACTTTTTTTGGATTCAGGGGGCCTCAAAACATATATTTCCGGTGAAATCTCGACATCGAATTTTTGGGTGGAATACAATACTTCCCCTACTTACCAGTAGAGAAAGTAAAAATGGCAGAATCTAAAAGCTTTTGATGTCAGCCGATGGCTAAAGGTTCGGGAAACATTATAATAATAATACAAATGCAAAATATGTAATATGTTGTAATGCAACATATACAATATGAATAAACCTAAAAATATTTAGTTTGATAAGTTTTTTGCTCATTTTTCAGTCCCAGAGCCCCACACTGAAATCTTAGGTGAATTTTAGCAGCAGATTTTCCCGCTTTAACAAGGAGTTCAATAATTGCACGCCATCGAAACAAAATATTGATGTCCGCCATTTTGGAAATAGTGCATGGTCGCATGATACAGGTTTCTTCAATTACAACCTAACGGGCACACGGCATTTTGCCTGTGCGCGATTGGTTGTGCCACAGCCGGCTTTGCTCTTACATAAACTCCGCGCATAAAGCATGTATATCACTCTTACCTTATAGAAGATGCTGGAAATGTCGTCCACCCTCAGCTAAACAAGCATTATATCGGGAGAACACATTCTGATTAAGTTGGGCCATTGTAATGTTTCCGATATCATGTCTAATATTTTGTTTTAGTTGTTCCAGTGTATGAGGATTTGTCTCGCAACTTTGTCTTACAGGTTACCCCACAAGTTAAAATCACACACTGTTAGATCGGGGAAGTGAGAGGGCCATACACCAGCATTAATCACTCTATGTTCAAACACTTCTCTAATTTTATTCATGGACTTCTCTGCTGTATGGGCAGTAGCAGAATCTTGTTGAAACCACCCATATGATTTCTCTTCTACCAGTTCATGATAAAATGGGATCAAAATGTTATTTCGGTGCCTCTCTGCATTTAGCCTACAGTATACGGCAATGATGTCGCAATACGGTAACATGTGATGTAAAGTCGCAAATTACGAATCTGCAGTCGTTTGTTAGATTGTTGGAATCTGAATTTCAACGTTTGCTCACGACTTTCAGTATTACCCTGGTATATTGCAGCGGTTTAGCGTTTCCTTGATTATTATCAACCCTAGCGTAACTCCTACATCGTCAATTTGTTTGTTTTGGGGTCCTTGTTTTACGGTCAATCACGTAGAGAACTTACACAGGCTGGGTGGAGTCAAAGATTGGTTACCTGAACGTTGGAGCGTGGAGGGGGGGGGGGCGACATTGCGATCTAGAGAAATGGACCAATCAGGAGAAGCTCAGTTATGGTGTGTGGAAAGAACATTACTGTCGTTGATGAATACAGCACAGAATACTGCATTTCTAATGAATCTAGTTTGTGATAGTAAACGACCATTCGCAATGAAAATAAAGCACTAACATGGCAACGTAAACCTTATGCATAAATTAGGCGATGTGTTGTCATTTACAACCATAAATGGAAACAAACAGCAGTCAATCTCAAAAGAGTGTGAAACAGGTGAGCTCATATAGCGTTCTGCAACAGAACATAGGACAAATTAGTTTATATGCTACAATAAACAGCAGCTAGTAGTCGGTTAAAGGAAGTTAAACTCACAAAAACCATCTGCTACCATAATTTCCCGGTAGATATACTAATTAATGACTTCTTGTCTACAGAAAGTAAATGAGCTTTCCAAACCAAAGGGGTCACCCAAGGGTCACCACTGATGGCTGCAGCCTCTACTGCTGGTCATTTCATTCATCTTGATCAGGGATCGGCGAATCTCTACTGGCTGATGATAAAACGTAATACCACACTCAGGGGAAAACCTATATTTCGCCCTGTTTCTACACTACTTCCTTCAAATGCGTTCAAATGTAAACAAGCAGCGGTGTACACCGCATCGATAGCATATGGCTGTTTCGAAACCACTTTCTATACGCAAAGAAACCTTACATATTTATATAGCATGTTAGCAAAGGTAAAACAGAGTTCTAATATAAAAACTTTCAGAATATGAAAGCAATGAGCCTTGGTTTTCAACTGTTAGCAAATTCTTTCCTTGGACATTCACACAGTAAAACCACAATTACGAATTGAGATTGTGAATTTACAGATAAGTAAATTTGAAAATCACAATTACAAAATAAGACTGTTTTAGACTTATTTAGACAAATGGGTATGGCAACATATCCGTCTTCAGTAACATGCTGGGGATATTAGTGCTATGTTTAGCCCAATGGAAGTCGTAAGATCAATTTCAACCAGTAATATACTAGTCGGTACGCTTTTGTGTCTGACCATTTGCTATGGAGATATTTTAGTTTTGTCGAAAACAAGCTGGCAACACTACAGATTGTGTGGATGTCACTTTCACTAGGTCAGTACATAAATAACCACCGCAGCGTGTGTCGTCAGCGTAAATAAATACCATGTCGTGTCCTTCCATGCTTACTGTGCGAGTGTAGACCAATCAGAATCGTTATCTCCCAAAACACTACACCACCCTGCAAGCGACCGACATGTTTACACCCAGAAACCACTTCAGGTCCGTGATCAGCATCAACGCAACGTTGCCGAGTTACTTCACGTCCGAAAATTTATGGATGTAATATTTCTTTAATTATTTTAAGTGATTAATTATTTCGAAACCCTGTGTTATGTCCCATAATTACTGCCGAAAGTATGTCAGAAATACCTTACTCTACGCATCTTACAAGTCACACACTTATCTTCGTAGATTCTTGCGGAATTACGTATCCAATTTGTATAAAAACCATTTATTTTTTCAAAATCGGCTGATCAAAGAACAAAATGTCATTATACTTTGTAATGCTTCTATGAAGCACCTATTACAAGGAATGTAATAAGTTCCATTCCACCCGGTATATGTATACGAGCAATTTTTTTGTGTAAGAAAATTATGAACTCTAAAAGCAGATCGCGATTGAGAACTAAAACCCTACATGCTCTGTTGATGTCAGTATCTACTTGTGAATTAACATTAGATATATGCAAAACTGTAAGGTTCTAAATAAAGTGACGGTGCACAATTAATGTTAAAGACTTCTCAGTTTGTATAAGGTATACCTATTAAACATATGTCGTATATAATATCCAACGTGCGTTTGAAAAATTGTTACTCCGCCACTGCGGCTTCCGAAATCCCCTCGTTCGAACCGTGAGTTGCGTGCATGCCGGGTTGCGTTCCGTGACGTCACCCTTCAAGCGATCGCGAAGACCAATTTGCCTACTGCTCATCTTGATAACGTCTATATATACGAATGTTAAATACGGGGATAAAACTGTGTTGAACAAAAGTCATCATACTTGTTTTATTTCTTCGCTGGAGTTTGTCGATTTACGCGAACGCCTGTTAAGTGACCTGTTGTTCCTTGGATAGGGTTTAACTCCTTTCCTTACCATATATCTTATCCTATAATTACGTTTCTAATGTGAGTAACAGTTCCATCCATCGTTACTTCTTGGCAGCAAGAGAAGTGCAATAAAACCGAGACAGACACAGTCAGCAATATCCAGTCTATTCATTATAAGATAGAACAAGATCAACTAGTGTCTATGGAGCTACGAAAACAGTATGGAAGCCTCACAAAAGTGAAGGGAAATGTTGTTCTCAAATATTGGGAAAGTAATAAAACAATATATCTTACCTCCAAGAGTAAAGATGGGCAGGGGAAGAGGAGGTAAAACACACAAATATTTCCTACAAAAACGTTTCAGACTTCAATATTATTCCTCTGCTACATTATTAAAATACAGGAGGCCCCACGCAAAATACAAAGGAAATGAAAAACTTAATTGTATCACAGTGATGTCAAGCTTCTTATTGCTCGTAAGGCAAGACAATAACTCCCTTAGCTGCGCAGAGGCAGCTTTTCGCCTGAAAGACTGATGGTGGGGGAAGTTTGCGCAATCATGTATGCGCAGAAATCATAATGTTTCTGTCCATGAAGGACTGAAGTTCGCTAGCGTAGCTTTGGTACATGTTGCTAATGAAAGTATGTATGTATAAAAATTAACTTTGTAACGAACAAAGCGATTTCGCTATAAGTATCATGTGCCAACAATTACTTTCATGTTAGCTGCACGCTGTTGTGGTAGTGTTTATTTGTTCGCGGCAAACTGGCCGTCTATTTGCCACTCTCAGTCGTTGCAGAGAGGGAGGGAAGGAAAGCAGCTTCCACTATGTGCGAGAATTGTTCATGTCTCACCTGACGACCTATATGAAGCTATCCAAGTATTTCACTACAGCATCAAAGATATCTTGAGTCGCAAGATGGGAGTAGATACTGGTATTCTATAAACTTGATTGCTTAAGGATATCGCTTAGAAAATGTCTTGGAGCTATATAGAGGGCTTGAACATTTTCGATCTTATTGTTATAAACAGTTATAAATTGTTATACTCGCATATTGATTAAACTAATAGTAGTTAACTGTAAAGACCCGTGTTTGTAACATTGCAAGTCACCATTTGGGTGCGTTATCTAAAAATGAATTGAAGCTGGTCCACAAGCATCGACAACGGTAACGATAACCAGAACGATGAACTTGAAATACGTGTATTCAAATGGGACTGTTCGAACCAACGGAAAGCTTTCCGGGACCCCGGGGATGGGAAAGAAGACTTGGCCAAGTTTTAAGTTATCCATTGCCGTTGCCGGGCACGGTATTTTAGATTCGTATGGTGTGTATTAGACTTTACGGTGTAGAAATTGATCAACGTGCCATGCCATGAAACAGTCACTAGAGCTATCTCTAGTCGCAAGCTAGAAAAAAATCATTGACCAGTTAGAAACGAATACCCAATGTGTAATACCCCACCATTTTATGGCATCTTATCGTTCTCGTTCCCAGGCTGTTGTGAACCAAAACAGTGAGTGCTGCCTTGCTTGCCTTTCTCGGAGTCATTAGGTTACCGTTGTCGTATGGTTGTGAATCAGGCTTTAGAGAAGCCTTGTGGTTTACCGGAAAAAATGTGAGACAGTTGGAGAATTTAATGCTGTGTTGGAATGTTGCCATGATATCCTGTTGGTTAAAACAACAGCTCGGAAATCCCAGCTATGGCATGGAATTTTTCAGTGTAATTCTGTCTCTCCAACTTTAGCCTACACGGGTTTGTGTGCAAGAATACTTATAACGATCGTTCCTGAACCTCCAATGAATCTTAAACGGGGAGTTTGCGAGGAAGAGTGTGTCGTCCGATGGGGTCCAATTCAAACTTAAGAGTCGCCATAACTTTGTTTACTAGGCACAATGAAGTCCAACTGTAGCACATTTGGGACGGTATAGTTATTTTTACCTGGAAAAACATTTGCGTTTGGGATAGGCGTCGATATATCATTTGGGACAGCTAGGTCGGTTGGATATGACCACGTTGATAATGCCTCTTCGCAGACATCGCAGGAGAGTAAAACGGAAGCGTGCAGTAACTCTTAAAGATTGACTTGAGTGTAGAATGCATTTTAACTATAAAACGGGGCAACGTGTGCGTTGTGCGTGAAGATTTTAAAACCTCAGTAAACGTGGCGTGCTAAACTTTGGAGAAGTGAAATTTCCCTGCACAAATAGAGCATGCAAAGTAGTAATTTATACTGATATGTCTTATTCAAAAGTAGTCAGCGGGTCTGGTGAGCATAACCATCTGCCAATGACAAACGAAGAAATTACTTTGGAAGTTTAAGGGCTGCAATTAAAAATAATTTTCCGCAGCTATCTCCATGTCTCTATCTCTAATATCTATTTCTATCTCTCCAATTAACCAACTGTCTAGTGCTGAAGGACACGTGACCATCCGCCTTAGCGAGGTCTTCGCCACAGTAATTTACACCTTTGGATCACAACGCTCTCGATCTGTATTTTGAGAATGAACGACTTCATTTAAATATACCGATTGCCCTAACCCTGAGAAGATGAAACCTGTGGTGTGTGTTTACAGTAAACTCTTTTAAATTAGATGGCCGAGCAACAATAACAATAACCCTCTTTTGCGTAGCGGATCTTTCTGGTCGATTCTGAGGTAACTATGACTGCAATAATACACTTCATCATTGTTGTCCTCTCAGTATCTAATACATAAACACCTTGCCATCGACCGACTTAATAAAGAAGGGATTACTGTACAATATATACTGCTGTGTATTCATCGGACGATCCATAACGGTATTTGCAATCTCATTCGTTTCTCTGACACACTGCAAACTGGATCATCCGCCATGTGGTACTGGACTGGAGCGTGAAGAGCTGGTTTCCAACTTAGGAATGCACCCAAACTCGATCTCACCGATGTGATGTGCAAATTTTAGGTCCAAGTATGAGGCCGGTACCCACTCAATATCGTGAGGTAGTTATGGAGCCAGCCATGATAGTCAACATTCCGGTTGGGGGTTGCACAGTGCTGGCCAAATCACGTCGACGTATTGTTTGGATGATCATTCATCTCTGAGCGTAAGGAATGAGAAGCCTGAAGTCGGTTTGGTCGGCTCAGTCCTCATTTGAGCTATAGTGCAATAGGATTATCATTTTAAACTCTGGGGTAATTTTGTCGCCAATAATCATCAGCTAGCACACAAAAGGAATTGGTGTTTTGGGGTCGTTCTTTGAAGGTTCCAAAAGGCCTTTTTTCTATCACCCGGAAAGTGAAGTTAGGTGATCGGTAAGAAGGTTCGAGTTGATTGATGTAATAGTGTTTGTAGTAAGTGAGATGGGGAGGAAGTGGAAGTACTTCTGTCTGGAAAACAGAAGAGTGGCACATAACGGGTGAGGACGTGTTGTGCGATCTGCCCCTTCGAGTTGGCCAGGAATGTGCGCTCGATTAACATGGTCAGAGGAGGACTGTAATGTAATTATTATAGTTATGCTTGCGTTGCATTACTAACTCAATAATTGCATGAAACTAATGTCTTTATGAACTATGTAATTTTCTGGTATCATCTCGCAGTTAACCCCACGGGATGTTCATGCAAAACCTACTTGTTTCTGGGTGTGAATGAGCTACTTGGAAAATTAATGCTTTTGTTTTATACATCGCATTCTTTCCAGTAATATCACTTTGTGAGCAACGGTAGTCAAGCAATGGCATCGTGTAAAATAGTTGAAGAAGACGCTTATTACTCCCTTTATCACACTACAGTACTTAAAGAATCTATTGCATTCCACCCAAAAATTCATTATGCATTTTGAGGTTCCCTGAATCCAAAAAATTAGGAAAGGTTCATGTACTACAAGGACCTACTTTACTGACCACTGTTTAATATCGGTATGCATGACACTATCCCAAAATGTAGAAAAAGAGCTCCAAAATGGATGCATGTAAATAAGAACGAATATATTAATGTAGCGCCTAGCGTGGCGCACAACAAAGGACGGTTGCGCCACACCACTTCACACCACATATTAGGCGCAACGCGTATCAACGTCGCTCACACGAGCAAACACGTGATTGAAAACAATCAAGCGGGAACACAAAGGGTTTCCAGAACCTTCGAACGGCATCCGGCGACAGGCCTGTTTGTGGAAGTCAGAAAAGGTCCATGTTGCGTCATCCTCACTATATAAGGAGGCGAGGAAACAGCAGAAGAGAGTTAAAGTCACAGAGATGAGTCGGTCAGTGTGTCAGTCAGCGCGAGGCAACTGTGTGTGTGTGTGTGTGTGTGTGTGTTTGTGTGTGTTTGTGTGTGGTGTGATGCTGTTCGTGAAAGGTACATCGCATCGAAGCGAAGAAGTTTTAACGAGCGTCGAGTGATTGTATCATCGCAGTCAGTGTATGAGAGACAGAAAGTGAATAAAGGCAGTGAAAGGAATGAGTCAAGGCTACGAGAAGAAAACACTTGAGTTGTAAAAATATGACGAAAGACTGTAGACTGTATTACGTCAGTAGAAGAGAGGTGAGTATTTGTGACAAATTTTGGAAGGAAAAAAAAAAGTGATACAACAGCAACTGGACTGATTTTGTCATTTTGTTGCATTAATACAGTCACATGCTGACCACATTATATAAATTGCAAATTCTGAAATCGAATTACAAAAATCAATCTCTCTTTTAAACTTACTTTGATGTAATTTTAAAATAGTATATAAATTTAAGACAGTGAGATTCCACGGGTAATATCCAGTGCAAAATTGCAAGTGAAAGTCTGATTTTGCAACAAGTTCAGTATTTCAGTTATCTAGGGTGTTGCATTACTTTTAATAAGAATAAGCATACAGATATTAAATTATAGAGATCAGAGTATTTGTTGCACTATAAGCAGAACAAACCGAAGAGATACAACGATAAAACCGCATAATGCAATGGCTGTACCTCTTTTACTGTATGGAAATGAATGCTGGGTTATAAGGAGACAGAATTTCTAATTAAATGATTAGACAAGAACTGAACACTTTTTGCAGTAAATGATAAAGTACAAGAAGAGAAGCAAAAATGGAACATTTGGAACGAAGGAAAGAAATAAGGATACCAAAGATGACCTTACAATACCAACCTAAAGGAAAGAGCCAGTTAAAAGATGGGATTGGAACCAGAACTCGTCGATGGGCCTAATCTGTAAAAGGCAGAAGCTAAAGATGGTAAAGTATGACATTTTGACAAGGTTTTGCGCGTACTACAGTAAAAACAAGAGATTGTAGCTTTCAGCGTCATTTGTTTCAGACGAAAACAAGTGCCGGGAGATATGCTGTTGAAGCTGACATCTAGAGTTTTAGAGTCCTAACAGCGAGATCGGGTAGCGACATTCTATGTTAATTAAAAATTCAGAAAGAGAACGATGTGGCATCAAAGGACCGAAAAATTCGATTCCAAAAAGAGTATGTTTGTAGTAGCTATATTCCTGTTTTAAAGCCTTTTTGATCCACTCTATTCTAACATTCGACAACGTATCTCGTATTACCAACGACAGCTAACCTGTGATCCCACAGACCTGAATTTGACTCTGCTACTCCATGAAGCGCGACATCCTTTACCTGCGAATTAAGTTGCAAATAAAACACAGGAACGTCGAAACTTCTAGAATAGGCATGGTCACGAGAGGAGTAATTTTAGAGTAATTTTTCAAATATGTTTAGGATATCATAATCTGATGGCAACAGCAAACACGCGCCTATCACCGCCATGTCAGAGTAATGGTGAATCTTGATTGAGAGGGGGGGGGGGGGGGGCGTTATGATTGGCATTATGCGAGTTAAATTAATTAGCGGGTGCTAGTTTTTAAAAAAAACTCATTGACAGACGTCATGTGGTATGAACAGTTGCGAAACGGATGCGTATTTTGCAAACAACATAACCTGAAGGGAGGGGATGTAAACTTAGTTATGCGTTCACTGTTTTAGACGGGATCAATTACAAAGGAAAACTAATACCATTATAAAGCTAATTAAAATCCGTTACACGGACAGTATATCAAAGCGGGCATTTTGTTTATACATAAACTACATTTTCTGCATTATTAAATACCTTCTAAAATAATAGACGTCATATTTGACTTCCATTAGATAGGGTAAATTATTAGCGTGTTCATCAAACGTAAATAATAGTAATTTAGCTTAACTTGGGTAACTCTGCATTATTGCTTGCTAGAATATTCACTCTGGAATCCAGTTTTACTTTCTCTACTACGCACAGCAAGTAGAGGAAGTATTGCATTCCATCCAAAAATTCGACGTCGAGATTTCACCGGAGTTATATGTTTTGAGGCCCCCTGAACAATAAAAGAAGCATTTTTAGAAAAAGGTCCGTGTGTGTGTGTGTGTGTGTGTGTGTGTGTGTGTGTGTGTGTGTGTGTGTGTGTGTGTGTCTATGGACCGCAAAAGCAAAAAGTCGACTAAAAACCAAAGATGGTATTTAAGTTAAACATCTTTTAAGGATGCGACACAAAGATTTTGAAGAAAATTACTCCACCCTAAGTTACCCTTTACATGGAACATTTTTCGAAAGTTTTAACTATCTCAAAAATGGCTCTTCCGATTTTCATTAAAATGTCAGATGTTTTAAGACATCTTTATGACAAATGAAATGTATATTTTGAATTTTCTGAGTATAGCCTTTGCAGTTTTGTTTACTCTTGATGAATTGAACAACTCGTAAACCATAAGAGATAGAGGAAATCTTACTACATAAAATGTAAATCTCGCTAAAACACACAACTTGTGCCCAAATAAACCTTTTTGTGGATAGAACCATTTGGGAGATATTCGTGGTTATTTGTGAGTTTCGGAAAACTTAAAACTTTCGTCAAATGCAACATCATTATTAATTTTTTATATTAGCCGTGCTAAGAGAACGGAATTTGAAAGCTTTAAAAGATTTGACTATCGCTCAAAGCCTACTGTATTCCCATATTCACATTGCACCTAACAAAATAAAGAAGATAATTTCTTCAAATGTTTATCTCAACTAACACGAAGAAGATACAGGAATAGGAGTTTGTAAGAATAGAGTAGAGAAAGTCATGTGACTCCAACACATATTTTTTATTATTAAGCTCAAAATATAAATAGTGGCCCTCTTATTTTCAGGAATTAAAACACATGTAAGCTAGTATAAATATGAATGCAACCTTGGGCTATGTGATAAATTTGCAAATAATTCAATCACACATCATAATGGCAAAATCTCTCATTTATAGGCTTGTAAAATGGAAACAGCATCTGATGTATTTAATGAAACGGTTATTTTGGCATTGTTTAAATGTTGAGAGAAAACGTGAAAATATTAAATAAAAAAGTCAACAAATGGTTAGAAATTTGAGCACTCCGTGAAATTGCGGGATTATTTCCGAAAATGTGCACTAAATATTAGAATGCGCACTTAATATTTTACTAACGCACTTGAAATGTAACGCTGTATCTACATTAGCGATTCTGTCGTACTTCGCTACCCATCCTCTTGTGGAAGTCATTCTTGAACACATCGATGATATGTAAATGTTTAATCTTTTCATTCACCACGTCCATTTGTACTGCACACAAACTCGCACCGAATGACAGACGTGTATACCTTAACTTATAAATACTGGAAGGTCCAGCATTGATGTACGTACTTGTATACCTTTGCGTATAAATACTGAAAGGCCGTCAGTAGGCCATTTCGGCAGATGAACAGGTACTATAGTGTGAAATACATTCGGTAGTTAATTATAAAATGGTAGGTACCTCCCAGGCAAACAGGCATTTTACGTACACTTGGGAGCAGAACAAATAACTCGCGCAGGAACGAGGGGATTCAAATTTACTATTTCACTCATGCCCAAGTGGAGTTCAATGACCATCATGTTTAAAGGATTTTTGTTTTCCAAACAATCACGGCCATGATTCTACTGATATTTATTTAAATCGCTTTGTTACCTCCCCTTTGGACGATAAAGATGTCTCCTGTATTTTTAATACTCTGAACAGATTTGAGCATCAATGTGAGGAAATCAAATTCAGAAGAATCCAAGAAATATACTATTAAAACAATGTGGAATGTCACAGCTAAGATTTAACATTTTCTTTCATTGCTCCATTTAACTTCAGTGGTCATATCGGGGCCTTTCCTTTGGAACACATTGCCTGTAGAATGTGCTGTTAATTCGTATGATGGGGGTTTTGGGTCTTTTTACTTTACTACGTATAGTAGACGAAGTATTGAATTCCACCCCAAAATTAGATGTCGAGATTTCATCAGAAATATACGTTTTGAGGCCCCCTGAATCCAAAGGAAAACCTTTTTAGAAAAAGGTGCGCGCGTGTGTGTGTCAGTCTGTAGACAACATAACTCAAAAATCTGATGTGTTGCACTCACATAACTTTCTCTACTCTTGTAATAACCATTCTAACAAACTCTTATTCCTATATCTCCATGTTAGTTAAGATAAACATTTGCACAATTTATCTTATTGCTTATTTCCTTGTAGGTGCAAGGGGAATGTTAGAATACAGTAGGCTTTGTGCGATAGTCAAATGCTTTGAAGCTTTGAGATTCTGTTGTCTTTGCACACTTAACATAAAAAGAATGAACAACGATGATCCATTTCACGAAAATTCTAAGTTTTCCGAAACTCACACACATAACAAGGAATATCTCAGAAATGATTAACCCTAAAAGAAAATTTATTGAGACATAAATTGTGTATTTTAGCAAGATCTACATTTTTGTGTAGTATGATTTGGTCTATCTCTGACGGTTTACCAGTTATGCAAAAGTCGTGCAAATGTAAATACGACTACAGGGGCTATAGCCAGAAAATTCATGATGTACATTTCATTTGTCATCAAAATATCTCAAACATAGGACATTTTAATAAAAATCGTTAGAGCCATTTTCAAGAAAATCAAAATTTTCGAAAAAGTTTTGATGTAAAGGGTAGTTTAGGGTGGGGCTATTTTCTTCAAAATCTTCGTGTCGCACCCTTGAAAGACATTAAACTCAAATACCAACTTTGGTTTTTAACCGACTTTTCGTTTTTGAGTTATGCTGTCCACAGACTGACACACACACACACACACACACACACACACACACACACACACACACACACACACACACACACACCTTTTTCTAAAAATGCTTTTTTTGGATTCAGGGGGTCACAAAACATATATTTTCGGTGAAATATGGACATCGAATTTTTGGGTGGAATAAAATACTTCCCCTACTTACCAGTAGAGAAAGTAAAAACGAAAAGTCGGCTAAAAACCAAAGTTGGTATTTGAGTTTAATGTCTTTCAAGTATGCGACACCAAGATTTTGAAGAAAATTGCTCCATCTTAAACTACAATTCACAAGGAAATTTTTTTCGAAAATTTTGATTTTCTTGAAAATGACTAGCGATTTTGATTAAAATGCTATATGTTTGTAATAATTTTATGACAAATGAAATGTGTATCTTGAATTTTCTGGCTATAGCCCTTGAAGTCCTATTTACTCTGGATGACTTTTGTACAACTGGTAAACTGTAAGAGATAGACCAAATCTTACTATACAAAAATGTAGATCTTGCTAAAACAAGTTTTGGAGAACTTAAACTTCTGTTCAAATGGAACATCGCTATTCAGTTTTTTATTTATATGTTAACCGTGCAAAGAGAATGGAATTTGAGAGCTTTAAAAGATTTGATTATCGCTCAAATCCTGCTGTATTCTCATATTCCTCTTGCACCTACAAGAAAATGAACAAAAGGTAATTTCTGCAAATGTTTATCTCAACTAACACGAGGAAGATAAAGGAGTAAGAGTTTGTAAAGATAGTACAAGTGTAGAGAAAGTCATGAGAGTGCAACACAAGATTTTTGTTTTACATCAAACCATACACGTACACACTATCACACTCCCATTCATATTTCTATACCCTGGGAAGAAAATAACCTTGAAGATAGAAATTCCCACTTCCCAACCTGCAGTCGAATCCCTGGACCCCTCCAACAACGGAAAGGTGCTATACCGGCTGAGCGACGGGTCCAGCCCATTTGACATTTATCAACCTTTTGCTGTAAAGAAAGCCATAACCTATAGTACTTGATACACTCTTACAAAATGGATAAAATAGCGAAACACGACCATACGATTCTAATTTGCTTTCGGAAACCACGCCAATTACGTTGCAAAATACAAATATTCTGATTTTATTATAATAATTATAATTTTGGGGTAACTCAGTATCTGACGTTTTCAAAGGACCTAACACGTGTTAAAGGTTTTTAATTAATTGCAATAAAATCAAAATAAGAAAACATAGATGTGCCTTTCAGTTGAGCCGCATTGAGTTGATATTCGGTGAGGAATGAAAATCCAATCTGTCGCAACGGAGCCCTAACCACTACAAGATAGAGTAACAATTTGAAATGGATTCTATAAACATGTTAATAGGCTTTTGTCCACTGCCCCGGACCCCATTACATAGTTGAATTCCGCTTCTATTTATGATAAAGTGAAATAAAACAGGGATACCTATTCAGTTTCTCCCATCGCCATCGGTTTATATTCAATTACTTACATATATACCAAACTTGGTTACGACATTACAAGGGCAATTATTAGTTTGAAGCCGGCGAGTAAACACTGTTTTGCGATATTTAGCAATGGTGATTTAAAACGGAACTGTTTCAGGCTATCACGTGCTCCTGTGCTTATATGCTCTTACAGAAACTGTCATGGACAAAACCATGCTTCGCAAACAAGTTTACAAATTAGAGTTGTTTTGAAACAACCCTTTCTGGATTAAATCACTTTCCAGCTCTGAATATGGTTGCGTATTTACTGCGAAATGACTTTGTATAACAATTGTAAAGTATAGAACACATATGTAAGCACTAACACTATTCAGAACAATTGACCATGTGGAAACAATGGCGTCTAGGCAACCAAGAATAACTTGCTTTAAATTCAACAATTTACGTACCTGCAAGATCATGCATGCCCATGTTGCCCTCCATACAGCTGCAATTAACAGTAACTAGGCCCATATCTTTACCAGAATATCTTCTAGAACAGGCATGGGCACAAGAGGAGAGGTAGCGATTGAACTTGCCTTACTCACTCACGCCACATTCTCTTGCCGAGTGACAAAGGATGTTTGGATACAACACGTTGAAAGGTGGTTTCTTTCCATCTGCGCGGAAGTAATATTTTCTACGATGTTATTAACTATTTTGTTTATATTAAACATATTTTGCAAACAATAATGTCACCGCGCCCGCCGCATCTAATTGCCGACAACAGCAGTGTCACCCATCGCATTATTGTCGGCACTACTGCAAAGGAGTCGAAGGAAAGAGACAGAGAATGGCCGCATTGTTGGGCGCTTGCCGAAAGAGAGAAAGGGATAGAGACTTCTAGAATTGTCTGCTTTGTATTTGACCGCAATAATAACTGAACTTTCCTGAAGCTTCCAGAACAGTGCCTGGGAGATATAAATAGCGGTAAAGTGTGAGAAGAAGGGACAGACAGAAGACAGACGTATGTGAAGCGTTGAGTAGTCGTGCCGACGGAAAGAAGAGACGTATGCGAAGCGTTGAGGAGTCGTGCCGACGGAGAAGGGACAGTTCTTGTGTTACGAATTCGGAGCCGTGCTGTTGGTGAATCGGAAAAGACTTTCTTGCTGTTGCAACGAGTGTACAAAGTTACTGTTTACGGAAATAAAAGTGTTTCTTTATCTCGACTACATCTGTCTTCTTTACTTCACACCCACCAAAGTCACAATAATTATTACAGCCACTTACTGTGGTTAGGCAAATTACACCATCATGAAGTTTATAACCTTTCTTTATCTTATGCACGTAATATTGTTAAGCTAACTTATAATTAACATACTAAATTGTTTTTCTTCTTCTTCTTCCTGACAAGGTTTAGGCCTTTAGACCTGTTCCGAGGCTAAATAAATTGGTCGCTCCATCTTCTCCGTTGTCGTCCAATGTTTCTCCGTCCAGATGGTCTGTAAAATAAAGCTTGCCGCGGGTATCTCGAAGGGGACATCCTTAAAACATGGTCTTTCCACTCTTTCTGATATCGTCGAATCTCTTCAATTATATTTTCTTCCATAAGTTGTGCTCGTATATCAGTATTTCTCATTCTGTCCCATCTTGTTACTCCCAATAGTGGTCGTAAAAATCTCATTTGGGCTGCTTCTAATCTGGATTTTTCCCTAGATCGTAGGACCCATGTTTCGCAAGAGTACTTTAGTGCTGGTTTGGACACAATATTATGTAATCTTTGTTTGACTTCTTTTCTCATACTTCTACCGGAGTGTCTTTTAATGCATCCATTTAGTTTATTGTAGGTTTCTATATTTTCCTCAATATCTGCTTTTGTGTTCCAAATTGATATTTTAGAGCCTAAATATTTAAATGTTGATACTTGTTCGATTATATCTTCCTCGATAGCGATTTTTATTCTTTTTTGTTCTCTTCCTATCATTGCCATTGCCTTCGTTTTCTTTCCCGAAATTTTCATGTTATATTTTTTCCCTACTTCATTTAGGGAATTTTCTTTCATAATAAATAAAGAAATAAAGTTCCAATGCTATTTATTCACACACCAATCCACGCATACCCTCAGAGATCACCGCTGTAGCAAACGGCAGCAGATTCATTAACGATGGAAACATTGGAGACGGCATCGAAAGTCTCGCACATTCTAGGAACTTGTTAATATTAGGATGCCACAAAACAAATTTATTTCTGATGCTGAGTTATTTTCATTCATCCCCGTTAAAGTTTTCAAACCCTACTATTGATGAATTTTGCATACACTGAAAATATTCCGTTGTTGACGAAACATGTGATCTAGTTCAGTTTCTCACCGTCAAATGTATTAGGATACTAATTCACTAAAAGATGAACTTTTTTGTTGACGGATCGTTCGCTAAAAGGTCGGTTTTGTAATTTTTTGTCAATTCAGGAAGCTCAAAATACGTATTTTTAAGGAATCGTAGATAGTGAAGTTTTGGATGGAGTGCAATGCTGGCAGGTTTAGGAATGAATGAAGGAATATTACTGAAAAATGAAGATGGCCACTCCCCATCACGAGAATTCTGTTAGCTCGTGTGCGCCGCTGGGATTTGACGGTACAAAATGACTATATTTTCAGCTCGCTCACGGGCTATTCCATCAGATAATGAAGAACGATATGGAGGAACATTTGGCATGACGGGTTTATTCCCATGCAAGGGAAAAATTGAATTGCTGCCTTTCCCGCACACATGGGTACCCTCGCTCGACTGTTTTCACTATCCTTACCTGATAAATGTCCACTGTTACCCATAGACACAATATGTATATCGAAAACTGTTCATGGCATTCGGAACTGCAGCAGTTTTATGTGAAGCAAACTGCAACAATGTGGCAAGAAAAGGGTGGCCATTATCAAACGGTACAATAGCAAATCGACTATTTACCTAGTCCTATGTATAACACGTCAAAAACGTCGGATTTACAATAAACTGCATTGACCGGGTAACTAAAAATTCCAAGAACTAATGTTAACTCTCTTTCCTTGCCTATAGGAGTAGACTATTTCCATTCAAAAATTCGATAAGATAAAGATTTTAGTACATATCTGACGGCACAATTTTCCCGGCGATTCCCGGCTCTCTCGCACAGTGGAGAGAAACAGCGGTACGGGTTACCACATGTTTTAAAGACCCTACATTTCCGTTGGAATCTTGATATCGAACTTTCGGGTGAAATACAATACTTCCTCTATTTATCGTATATGTGTATTAAAGAAAATAATAAATGATAACGGGAAGTCATATAAATGTAACCCATAGATCTTTCTTTCTTTCTCTCTCTTAACTGGAGGGAGACACATCTTTGCAACAATTTTGACTTGTATGCTATCATATAAAAAGAGTAATAGAGTTCCTAGATACTATTTGTAGCAGCTTTAGAGAAAGAAAGGGGATCAACAGAAATAATAAAAGCTAGCAAATCATAAAATTGTAGGGTATCAGATATCTGGATGGAAGAATTGGGAAGGGCAAAAAAAGAATATTTGGAAGGCTTGTAATAGGTCAGTACACCAGGAAATAGCAGGGGGAGGTGGAATGGAAATCGAAGGCACAAGATTTAGCAACCCGCATGTAATGCAACCTTACAATAAATATCCCGCCAGCTCCAATTTCCCCGCACTCATGATAACGTCGACAAATCACAGTGGAAACCGCTATTCCAATCTCTTTCTTGTGAACATCCTTATCCCTTTGGCTAAACTGCCTCCAACCCGAGCCCCCATTTTGTTGGGGGGGGGGGCAGGAGAAAGGGAATCTACGGCCTCGTGCTGCACCAGTACCAATTTCACAAATATACGTATATTATATTCACGCTGTCTTTACACAGGAAGCATTTTTAAAACCGGTATAAAACGGAGGCGAATAATAGAAAGGGCAATGAAACAGGATTTAAGTTTAGTTTTATAGGGAGACCAAATGTGACATAGTACACTCACGTGCAAAACGTTATGCCGGTCCTAGAAACTCAGTTGTGCTTTTTCCTCCTTGCTGCCATAATGATCGAACAGAGGTTATAAAACCGAGTAAATTGATCTCTTAAAACACGTGGGCCATTTTCTAAGTTAACTGGTCTAGGTTCTCATAAAAAGAAATCCGCATTTATAAAATGTATAAAGGGCAAACTGCTCTGCCCTTCCATTGCTAAGTCTGCTAAATTCATTACAGAAACTATTTGAGATATCAGACATTCCTGGAGTATGTAAACGCGACTCTTTTAGTTCAATAATATACTATCATGCAGTAACGTGATCTGTCAAGGAACATAGGCTTTGTTTTTAAGCATACAATTTCATTAAAATGTACGAGCAATTAATTTTTTCAAACATAACCAACCAACTTTATTAACACCAATTGGGTCAACCACAGCACTGAGGCGTGCTTTTATTAAGTGAATACAATTTTAATTTGAACATCTTTAATATTTTTTATAAAACCGTCATTTATGTCAGAAAATGTAGACATAACAAAAGAATATTCAAAATAAAAACGGGCAAAACTGATGATGTGAGTTTAGAAAGGGAGAAAAATGGAATTACGGAAGCTAACATATTTAGAAGGGCTGACAATTTGTATACCACAACTTCCCCTCAATGATGGACTAAGCTGTAACTTTGCACTCCAAACAGTACAAGAGTTGTGTTTTTATTATATAAAAACGCTAACTATATATTTCATCTTCTTGTTTTTTTTTTTTTTCTTTTTTTACTTTCTCTACTGGTAGAGAAAAACCCAAAAATTCGATGTCGAGATTTCACCGGAAATACATGTTTTGAGACCCCTTGAATGAAAAAAAAAAAAAAAGAATATTTAGAAAAAGGTCTGTGTGTCTGTGGACAGCATAACTCAAAAACGAAAAGTCGGTTAAAAACCAAAGTTGGTATTTAAGTTTAATGTCTTTCAAGGATGCGACACAAACATTTTGAAGAAAATAGCCCCACCCTAAACTACCCTTTACATGGAAAATTTTTCGAAAATTTTGATTTTCTTGAAAATAGCTCTAAGCATTTTGATTAAAATGTCATATGTTTGAGAAATTGTTATGGCAAATGAAATGTATTATCTTGAATTTTCTGGCTATAGCCCCTGTAGTCGTATTTACTCTGGACGACTTCTGCATAACTGGTAAACCGTTAGAGATGCACAAAATTTTACTGTACAAAAAATATAGACCTTGCTAAAACACACAACTTATATCTAAATTTTTGTTGTAGAGTGAACCGTTTCGGAGATATTCCTTGTTATGTGTGTCAGTTTCGGAAAACTTAAAACTTTTGTGAAATGGAACATCATTGTTCATTTTTTTATATGTTAAGCGTACAAAGAGAACGGGATCTCAAAGCTTTAAAATATTTGACTATCGCTCAAAGCCTACTGCACTCTAATATTCCCCTTGTACCTACAAGGAAATAAGCAATAAGATAAGTTGTAGAAATGTTTATCTTAACTAACACGAAGAAGATATAGGAATAAGAGTTTGTAAGAATGGTTAGTACAAGAGTAGAGAAAGTCACGCGAGTGCAACTTTTTTTTTTTTTTTTTTTTTTTTTTTTTTTTTTTTTTTTTTTTTTTTTTTTTTTTTTTGCGAAGCGGTGCATAACTCAGATTAAAAATAGCACATACAATTTTATTTTTAAAATATATTTAAAATGTTATCATTTTGGCTGTAATGTTAAAGTACTATTAATCTCAATTTATAGGACTATAAAAATAGTTTCTTTTTTGACAATGTTCGACATTTAAGAATCCCCTCAAACTCGCCAAGTAAACTTGCGCAATAATCTAAAAACTCTTTTGGGGTGGTAACTATGATAATGCAAGCGCCGCAAAAATGACTAAGTGAAACATCACAAGTTCAAATTAACTTTTTCTGTCTGTTTATGTCCTCTATCAAGTGTGCGGAGGTTTCTACTCTCGTTTAGTTGCATTAGCATTTACAAAGTGTAAATTATATAAAAATTGTCCGTATAATACCTTAACATACACATAATTAACACCAAAAATGTGTTAAAGAAAAGTGGTGCACTGAACTTTGAGATTGCGATATAATTTTTAAAACAACATACAAAGGGAGAGTGATTTTGCTTAAAAAATTGTGTGTAACACTTCAAAAATATATATTTTGCAGCTCTAGTGTTTTTTGTGTCGGTAAACCGCCTTTTAACTACACTTAAGTTGTAAAAGTGCAATGCAAATCAAATGAAAACTTTCATCAGATATGTTATTTATTTATTTATTTATTCAAACGTATATGTTATACCTCAACACGGCCACTAAATACATACCACTAAAAATTAGATGGTGTAGGGGCGGGTGAGTAAACATTGATCAATATAATAACACACATTAACATGGGAATTGTCACCCTAGCCAATATGGTGGGAATTGGGACTGGTATTTACCAAATGATATCCCAACTGGGACATAAGGTCGATCCTTGGTGGGACCTCTTGTTTATCAGCCCAACATCATTACGAAAGCATTACGGTCAACTGCAATCGAATTTCCACCGCTACGAAAACAAACACTAAGTGGTTACGACAGTACTAATTTGAGTTGAGTAACGTGGTCAGTTGTGCTTCCCTGAGGACCTCATTGATGCCATACGGTACACACATGCACGAGACAACAATTATTCTTTAAGCTTAATATCAACGCAGAATTTCTCCAATTTGAATTCAAGACACTGCTATACACTGAGTATTCCACTCGTACGTGACTTGGTTGAAATCAACCAAACATGAGCATGATAATTTCAAAATTAAACCAATGGCAGCCTTCATTTGCGAAAAAATGTCACATTTCATTATCATCTCCACTTAATTGCATTATCACCTCCTGTGCTTTTCTTATGTTACCAACAGGTTAGAGAACTTAGGTGCACTGAGCTATAGATGTGCAACAACTGACGTAATTTGACGGAACAACCGCTATTCAAATGTCAAATATGGCTGACTCTCGCTTCGGTGCTGAAATAGATGAAATAATTCAAAAGGGAAACCTCAGAACACAGAATACAACAGGAAATATGTTTGGAATCAGTTTGACAAATTTTGTATTGAACGAAATTATAAATTAATAACAGATACTCCAACTATTGACATTACCAACACCTTATAAAATTGGAGCATCGATTACGAGACACTTGTAGGCCATAACAATGGACGCTGAAGTATGTATTCATGCTACACGTTTCTCTCAAGAGGTTACTAATTACAATACAACAATTAAACAACGTTTCATAGGCTATATCATCCTTTAACCTGTGAAATAATTTTAATGAATGAAACTCTTGATAGTCAAACTCTCTAGATAAATTGACAATCACTTGTGGCATTGCTTATGACAAACACGTGAGCATTAATCAGTCCAACTGCTCTCATAAACTGATATTATACAGAAAACTTTAAGAGGAATATGAGGCACCGCAACATAATGTTACAAAAAGTTCTTTCATCGCCACATATAATTGAGTTTATAAATTAGACCTTCAACTCATTAAATATACCCAAAGGACAAAACGCAGGTTATATAAAACTAATCCAAAAAGAGAACTTTCGATTAGGTAAAATCAGTAGTCTTAAAAATGTTGAATTAAAAATCGTGACTGTTCAAAAATACAATTGTTCCACAAATCTGCAGTAATGAGCATCTTGAACAAACTCATATACGGATATTGTCCGACAAGATGCTTTAAAACATTAGTTGTTTCACAAACCTGCAAAAATGAACATCTTGGGATAACTCTTCATATCAGCATATTTCCTGACAAAATACTTTTATGGACTATACATACCGACCGTGTCGCATCAGTAATGTAATAGCTTCACAGATCAAAAACGACCAGAGGTCCTCAAGCATTGAAACAACCCTTTTGGAAAATTCTCCAATAATTCCTGGACAATTGCATGGTATATAGTTCTATTTCTGCCTCTATCCGTGAAGCACGGAAACTGTCACACCAACAATAGATGTATGGGGCGACGCCACTGGAATGCTAAACCAAACATTCAATGATGTATTTGAAAAGAAGTTTATTTTAAAGAATACCTTCTGAATATCTTCTGTCTTGTAAAGATATCACGACACTTTGGAATGGGAATGCAACAATGTGGTCCGGTTTCTCGTGGAGAGGTTGTTGCTGTACATGACAAAATCGCGGCAGAATTTACAAGTCGTGAACTGAACCCGAGGGGACATTCATGGGATGCTTTGGAACGTCGACTTCACGCTCGAACACTGAAGGTCCATATAACTACATAGTGTGAAGAATGGACGGCCATTTACAGGTACTGTATTTTTAATTACAGTAAAATCCCTTTAGGACAGGATTACTTCTATAAATTAAAGTTGCTACTGGAAACATACCACTCATTAGAACATTACAAGAAGCATATGAAAAGAGTAGAAAAACTTGCGAGATGGGTCGATGCGAACCAATCGGTTTCAATTAAGAACTGACATCCAAAATGCTTTAAATCCACCACTGACAGACTTCAGATGGAATGCGTTGACTATCTAGTATTTTGCAATATATCATCCAGAAATAATATTGTAAATATTGTTAAAATTAAAGCAATTTAAAAAATTACTGAATAAGACTTTAAATCTTAAATATTTAGGGTTGCTGTGTTGAAGTTTGATTTTCGGGTGTATAACCTATCACTTGATTTATTTCCTTTTTCATACTTGGCCAACTATTTTTTTTTTTTTTTTTTTTTTCGTTTCAATTTAACTTTGGTTTGCAGTGCATATATATTTGTTATTCCTAATAATTATCACATCTCTCTGCATACATCCTAGCTTAAAAGAATTCTCAACATCAGGGGGATAAGCAAACAAATTTTGGGGGGAAGGGGGGAGATAGTCAGATTTCATGGTCTTTCCGGTTATGCTGACATTTCAGGAAAATGCCTTATCCCATATTCACATCTACCAACTTAACTTACCATCCTATATAATGCACTTTTAAGACCTACGCAGGTAGCATTTTACACTTTTAAACTTAATAATATTTTTACTACTGCAGGTATAAGATATAACGATCGAAGATATTATGTAGTCACTGAATCTGAATACACGTTCCGCGAGATAAACAGAGTAGGCCGTGCTCAAATCAATAATTACCCATAGTAATTATGGTGGCTCACTCGAACGAGTGTGTTGATTCTGAAATCGAAGAATATTGGAAAATAGGCTGCACTTCTCCTATAGATGAAAAATCTAAAGAGAGATACCAAATATGCCAAGGTACCATCAAAAAACGAATGTTATGTTTCAAGGTCAGTATTTCACATTTCATTCATAAACCATATTAAATTACTAATTATCTCCCAAAATTGTATGCAGTACACGTATGTTAAATGTTTTTACCAATCCTCGGAAATTGAAAAGAACTCGACTGTATCTCGTATTTTCAAATTTTTCCTCGGTCTAGTAAGAATTACTTAAACCATTGTAGTTCAAAAGGTGATGGAAAGGGTCAGTAAAATTCAGCATTCCCACTTTGAATCCCAGCTGTGTTGCAAAACTTCTCTGAACTAAGACAGTTTCAGGGGAATACAAATTTAATTAATAAAATGGAAATTAGAGTTAAACCATATATTACTGATTACAGAAGCTCTAGCAGGCAGAAATCCAGCCCAAGCTACACAGTTGACAAGTACAACAACCTCGGCAGGGTGTACTTTAGGAGAAAAATACCATAACGAATGGGAAAATAAAAACGTTATCTAGGGAGAAAAAATATAATGTAAGTTAATTTACGTATCTGCGAAAGTTGGGCTTAAGCTATCATTACCCGGAGGACTCTCTCCGATAGCCGGCGGACCTAGCTAAATATGAAATGTGAGGGAAAACGCTTTAAATATCATGCAAATTCCAGCAGCACCTGCATGTAAAATACTAATCTAAATTATGAGGGATAATTTCAACCGACCACTGCACGAGTGGACTTTTTCCTTGCAATGAGCCGGGATGGGGGATCTGAAAAGCGCAAAAATCTGAAGTGTAATTTAAAATGTCAGTACGGGATGATACAATTCTTTCAGGGAAAAATGTAGAACAAAGCATTCATGTACATTCTAAGGCAGATTTTTAGCACGATATTTTACAATGAAATAGGTAAAGTTCACTATCACAGCTTGGATACCAGTTTTGTGTGTTTCTACATATGAAAATTATACCTTGTAAACGTATTGTAGTTCCCGGAACAAATGTTCTGCATAAACACAATCGTATAGTTTCAGTAATGTGGATAGCACAAATAACGCAGGAAAAAGAATGTATGCTGCAGTTAAAAGAATAAATCAAACCAAATAGCACAAAAGTATTCTGACAAGTACAATATCGTACAGCTACGCACAGAATTTCAGCTTTGTTCACTCTGCGAAGGAAATAAACTGACGGCACTAGTACATTTTTGTGTTATATATTTTTGAAAGTTGTCCTAAAATTCTCAGCCTTGTGGAGCTGTGCAAATAATTTTATATAGAGTTCAACCGAAATTTAAAATAGAGTCCACAAATGCTGTGTAAAAAATTATAAAGGTTGGAAGGCCCTAGAATACGTCCCTTTTAACATAATAATAATAATAATAATAATAATAATAATAATAATAATAATAATAATAATAATAATAATAATAATAATAATAATAATAATAATAATAATAATAATAATAATAATAATAATAATAATAATAATAATAATGTTATGGTCTGTCGGACGATACAAATAGGCTGTGTCCGACAGACATAAGCAGACTAAGCTGCATGTTGGAAACATCGATTTGTGTAAACTGCGCTGCAACACGATGTGGGACCTCTGCTCTCCTAATGCACTCATTTTTCCATGGTTATACATGATCGCTCTATCATAGCTTCTGCATCATAAAGCTCTGGACATATTTCCCGATTATATACGAGTCCCAATCGCGGAGCCTATTACACTCCCATTGCTTTATTTATTTAGATTGCTTTTACTCTTTCCAAGGGGGATAGTTGCTTAACCGTAGCACTTGGTCATATGATTTCTATACCATAAATAAATTCAGGGGTACATTCCTGTTTCAAGGATAAGTGATTTTATGTATTTTATTTCATGCATTACCATTATTACTTCCTCTTTTATGAGAAATCTGAAACATTCATCCTGCGCAAAGCCTTCTCCATCTTTTGTGTATTTGGACGCTGGCTGCATACAAACATCAATGATTCGGAACACTATACGTGGATAAATGGTTTATCGGGATATGATGTTGAACATATGCTGTAACTGAAGAAAATAAGTAGAATATTGTTTACCATGTCCATGTTAAAGGGAAAATACGACACTTTCTGCTTTAAGGGGATACATTGATTCAAAATTAGGAAATTACACACTTTTCAAAAACTGAGCTATACAATCTCGGGAATATCTCCTCAAAATGTTATTTAAATGCGTTTGAAGAAGGCAGCCAACATTTTAAACCACGATCTTTGTTGTTTAGAAACGAGTGCTGAGAATACGCTTGGTACGGTTTATATCGTAGGATACAGTCAGTTACGAGAATATATCAACAAATGACTAAATATGGGTTTGTGCTTAGCATTCTCGGCTTACGCCACCTCTGAAATTCATAAATAGTCCGTTAAATCCTTATTTTAGGTACTCGACACATAAAACGTTGGGATATGGCTGGATAAATTATATCAAATTATTATTAAAATGTTTTATATACGTGTATAAGAAAAATTCGTTCCCCATTTAACCCCCTCAAAAGCATTAAGTGATGCACTCACGCTTTAATAATTATTATTGTTAGAACCGGTTATAAATGAAAGTTATTTTTGCCCAGTAACGTTTCGTTTACTCTGTTATTTTTAAGGTAGGGCAGTAATAATAAATAAAATATCAATAACAACGCTTTTAGTTTAATGTGGAAGCGAAGCGGCAACAATTTTCACTTTCGTACTTTTGTCGCAATTGACTCTTTTACTTTCATTCCCTTCCCCTTTTTCCTTCCTCCTATTCTTCTTTTTCATTTTACATTTGTGCCATCCGCTCGTTTTGGTGTCTTCCCTGGGCCAGGCAATCAACTTAATGGATATTATTCAATGTACTAAGAGATATGTTAAGTTTTCTTTACTTCTACAGAAGCCTGAACAAGCTGACTGGAGTGCTGAAACTTAGATCCTTTTTTATTGAATGTTTCACATCTATAGGTAACATTATAAAGAGAAACTTTCTATCTGTATGCATGGTAATCTCAAAAATGGCCCAACAGCTGCTGATAGTTCTTTATTAAAAGACCATATTCTTTCTGACGTGTATCTTATATCCATATGTGGTATAAAACGGCTTTAAGGTCAGAGAGTACTTCAATTTTGGTTAAAAAAGTGTTAAGATATTAAATTGTAGAATCATAATATGTAGTTAAAATATTTATCTGAGCAATATTTGACCCCTAATTAGCATTTTATATATCTAGGCATGGGCACGAGAGGAGAGGTAGTGGTTGAACTTGCCTTACTCATCCCACATTCTCTTGCCAAGTGACGACGATTATTTTCATACAATGCACCTCGAGGCAGTAATAATTTCTGCGCTGTTATTACTATTTTGTTTATATCAAACATATTTTGCATACAATAATTATTACAGGCACCTACTGTGGTTAGGAAAATTACATAATATTTTAGTCTATAACCTTGCTTTAACCTATGTACGTAATATCCTTACGCTGTCTTATGATTAAAATATTAAATTGTTTCTCTTTCGCAATAAATAAAGCAGTAAAGTTCCATTGCTATTTAGCCTTAACTTAAATATTTTCTGTGATAATAACAGGCTTTCAGTCCAAAGCGGTCGGTGAAAAATACGGCCTGTGGATAAAGCGGTCAGTATAATTTACTTTAGGCTTAACCCCGTAATCTTGCAATTATAATTGATACTGAAAGATAGCCTTGACCCTAAGCATAATAATTTTGAAAAGCGCCTCGATTGAAAACACCGATTCCCATCACATTTTCCCAAGGTTTTTACTGATAAATACTCGTATTACCGATCATATTGTCCTGTTTAAAACAGCTTAATAAGCTTTGTCATTGTTTTTAAGGATCATATTTATGATTTCACGTGATAAGTGTGCTTTTGCACCTCCATTTAGCAACATTCCTTTTGCCCGCTTGTTCCCATACTCATTTTAATCTCCCCGTAACTGCATTTTGATCTATTAGAGCGCTGCTTTACCCCAGTAGTAGATTGAGGGAAAACACAACGGTCACTTTTTTCCCTTCCTAGCTACACTTCGCTGGTGATGTAATAGAAATGAAAGCATGGAAGAATACTGGAAGGATTCTGGAATGTGTAAAGGGATGTATTGACGCCCAACTTTGACTATTATTTTGTGAAACTCAAAGAGATGCAGACATACCGCATTAGCCAATCACCTATACCCTGCACGACCACGTCACTAAGTCAGACAGAGGAGATGACCTGCGATGTCACTTTTGGCACCTCTGCTTTGCGCATTAGACCAGACTTAGAGTCTCTTCCGTGATCTATGGCCACATATGTAAATATAGCTCTAAAAGAGGATATGCACAGATCAAATGTGGTTCTCCTCATCTTTGTAGAGGTTCATGGATAGCCAAGCAAGGCAGATATACGCATTTGCAGGAGATAGAATATGCGATTGGGTTGCCTGGCAAACAAAGCACCTCGCTGCATGAAAGGGAATGAGGCAAAATTACTCTGACCTTTCTGTGTTGAGCGTGGAAGCCCTTTACCTCATCCACACGGATTCACTTCGCTCCCCACCTGCGAACAAAGAACATACAAGTCCGTTATTACACCTTCCTATTTCATTCATACATATACTAAAACTATTCCACCTTCTTAATCAGCATGCATGCACTCTACTGATTTAAATATGCATTAAAATTTCTCTACCCAAACCTTCACAAACAATTCTAACCAAAGACTATTTTTGTAACAACTTCTTGTTGAAACATGCATTACACAATTACACATTTCGGTATTGTATAAGGACAAGTAGGCTCAGGCAATGCTCCATTTTTTAAAAAGCTGATCACTATATGATAGCTATGAAATTCAATGTGCTTTGCATGAACACTAGAAAAAAACCAATAGTAACTTAAACCTGAAAAAGGACATCTATTTGAAAATTAAAAAAAAAAAACAAAGAATATCTCGAAAACGGTTAATGCTACAATAAGATGTTATTTGAGATAAATTATTGTGACCTTTAACCAGGTCTGTAAGACTTTTCCCTTACGATTTGCTAGTTACACCGGCTGTTAGGGGTATAAGTGCACATATTTGTGCTGGTAATTAAGAACAGGGCAATAAACAATATTACATCAATATTTGCTAGTATGTTTTCAGGCTGGTTAGTATCTTAAAGTAGCCGTGGCACAGAAAATATGATGCAGAGTGGGGGAGCGTACAATCTCGAAAGTGAGTTTGAATGCTTTGTGCAAGGCCGATGATCTCACATTATCTAGGTCAGTGAGTCACGCATTGAAGTGTGAAGGAAAAGGGATAGTCTATTTCACAGGCGATGTTCACTTGGTGGTGTAGTTACGAACGGTACAAAAATGACCATGTGATTGGTTTACGGGAAAACAGGCGAAGACCAAAAACGCTAACACATACATGGATATATAAGGTACCATTTATTAACATTTCTGCACTTATAATATGCAAACTACATAAGATCCACATTGAAGATCACTTCATAGGCTATTTCCAGGAAATTAAAAATATGTTCATTATATTTGTCCTAAAATATCTAAATGTATTTTAATAAAAATATCTTAATCTATTTTAATCAAACCCGTTAAGCCGTTTTATAAAGTAAGAAATAACAAGGTGTCGTATAAAGGGTAGTTTGCGGTGGGGGTATTTTCTTGGAGATCTTCGTATTACATACTTAGAAGATTCTGAAGTTAAATACCAAGTTCCGTATTTAAACATTTTTCGTTTTCGAGTTGTGTTCGTCAGACAAACATTTTTCAAAAACTGCTTTACTGGACTTACGGAGTCCAAAACGTGCATTTCTGGTGAAACCTCGGTATCAAAATTGTGTGTAGAGGGCACTACTTCCTTCAGGTGATACAGCCAGCTCGTAGAGAAAGTAAAATGCCTGTTTAACTCAAACTGAATAAATTAATCCATTCTTTGATACCTGATGAACCATGCTCTATGAGAAAAATATAAATGCACAATGAAACAAAAAAATTGAGACATTATTAAGTTAGGCTTAAGGCTTTTTCCTAAATATTTTTTCGCTTAAAAGGTTTCCTGTATTAGAGAGAAAGTTGATGTCACAGAGATAATAAATAAAAGCTATTTGATATTTCATATTGTCCTTTTGATAAATGGAGAGGATGACAATTATAGACACAAACATAAATTCAATAGCAATGCCCTTAAAACTCTGAGAAAGATGATTTAACCAAATTTGCATTATTCTGCAGAAAATATGAAAGAGAATAATCAATCGAACCAACTGCTGAAACGAGAAACTGGAAGAGTGCAAAATAAACGCTTCCCAGAGACAAGCAATTTTAAATACAAAAACAATGTTTCAATTAGTTTTGAAAGAACAGTAAACACACAACTAAATAAAACGAACCTTTTATCAGTGCTTTCCAAACAAACAGAACAGTTTATTGGAATTTCCTATCAATTCTATTTCCTAAAAAAATAAACACGCGCACTCGTGTTTCATTTAAATAGGAAAAACTCGGTAAATATACAACAGTGAGGAGCATACCTTTCGTATTCTGTTTAGAATGTGCTTTTCTGGTCGATATATGTACATAACAACAATCTACTGAATCCGTGACGGTCATATACTGTATACAAAGAGAATCTAAGTATGTACATAACCGCTTACTTGAATAGAGGATAGCAAAATATTCGTCCAGGCGTTGGTTCAACAGAAACAAGTATACAGGTGTTTAAAACAGGTTCCGATATTGCAACAGTAGTTGGGATTGGTCAAAATTAGAATAAATGTTCCTGTAAACGTATCTCCGGAAACAAATACGTATCGAGATACGAGACATTTTACAAAAATGTGCAACGCATTCACATTTTTGATGGGTTTAGCATACACTAATGTCTTTAATAAAATGTCCCAACAGACAGGAATCCTGCGAATAGAGGTCCGGCAAACACGGAGGCCATGCTACTGGACCTCCCCGACCAATCCATCACCCTTTAAATGTTTGGTTTAAGTATCATGATTGCTTTAGTCCCAATGTATGGGCAGGAATTGTAGATGCCAAGACTTTTAGGACCACACGTTTTACCGAACAGATTAACAGATTAACAGGTGTTGTGTATCATCGATTCCTGCGCGATGAGTGTTTGTAGAAAGTCGACGCATGTGGTTTATGCATAGGAGAGGAGAGAAAGCGAGACACCAATATTCTTATTTTCGAGGTACTTTTATTTAAAAACTTGTGGCTAAATATTCAACTTCACAGGGAAAGTGACCTCTTCTCGCATTAATGTTTGATTCCTAGTAATCCATGATTTATAATGACCTTTTCACCTGATGGGAGAGAGAAAGGGAGGGGAAGGATAGGAGGGAGACGAAAATATGTAAGCAGAGTCGTCTTGCAGCTTGGCAATATAAGTTACGAAACGAAGAATGAATTTCATGAGAAAGAATCAGATTTACTCAAGTAACGAGGCTTGATGTGTTTGAAATGTTACTTTTTAGCGGTTATTTTGAACTTTTTGTTCCTTTTATAACTGGTTTACCTAATGCAGTTCGGATTAAAATGTTTAAAAAATGCCCCAAGTACACTTGCTCAAGCACTAAAGATAGAATACAAAGTTTCAATGTTTTATGAACGGCTAACAGTGCTGAAAAAAAATCGGAAGTGTAACATTCACATGATACAGTTTATTTTTATATACCGACTACAAACTATTGCTGAAAAAGCGTATTTTTCTATCTACCTCAAATCAATCGAGATAAATCTTTGTAGAAATAGTTTCATTACACATTTCGTTGTGGGTACGAGGGTGGGGGGGGGGGGGGGCGTTTGAGGAAACCAAATGAATAGATGTTTAAAAATGTCGTACTTCTTAGGCGCCATCTGGAGGAACAACCGAATACCATCACCACCTTAGAATGACAAAAGAGTTGAAAAATTTAAAACAATAATAATGAATATCTCAAAATGTAAGCTCTAAATTTTTAAGTATAAGTTTGTGTTCCTCAAGAGTTGGTTAAATAAAATTACATAAAAATCCTTTGGTATGAAGATTTCATAAGCAACTCCTAGAAAACTCAAAACATAGATTTTTGTCATGTAAATATCTTAAACATATCATATTTCATTCAAAATGGTCGTTTTACGAGGCAAAAATTCGGAAAAATGTTCCATAATAAAGGCAGTTTGCGATAGGAGTATTTCCTTCAAAATCTTTGTAAGATGCTGGGCGTTTCCTTTTTAGTTATGTAAACAGACAGATACATACAAAGTTTTTTTTTTTTTTTTTTTTTTTTTTTTTTTTTTTTTTTTTTTCCAAAAAATATTTTATCGAACTCTGTGAGCATCCACTATTATTCGGAACAGAAGCTCATAGTCGTTATTAAGTCCAACAGTGCGCAAAATTACGACAGGACTTGCACCTCCGAAAACTGCAATGTATCAGCAACCCATCAGCAGTAGAAGTGCCTCGCCTCTACCTACCAGCTTGCTACCTCCGAAACGTTTCATTATGAAAAATGCTGAAAGACAATTTATCGCATATGTCGTTATTAGCGAAGCAATATGCTAGTATCAATCGCCTTTCTGCTAGCTGCAAAGAGAATTAATTACCTCCAGGAAATGATTGATTTTACTGGAATTCTGCCCTGATAATTAAAACTGAAATTATTTTCCAGGTAGAATGAATTCATAAATATGCAGGTTAATAAAAACTATCTATGCGTATTACCTATGAAACTAAAAATGAAAAACAGAATTTATAAATTAATACCTTTTACTAGCATATATTTCTCTTAACACCTAGAGGAAACAAATTACGCTCTACCCAGAAATTCGATATCTGGTTTTCACTGGAAATTAACGTTTTCTGATTTCTGGACTCGAAAATAACATTTTAGAAAAAAAAAAAAAAAAAAAAAAAAAAAAGAGAGAGAGAGAGAGATTCCTGTGTGCGCGCGTGTGCTTGTGTGCATGTGCGCGGTTACAACCACTGATTAGAATATCAAATGTTTTGATTTTTTCAAAAACTAACCAAGAAAGTTTTTCTTCATTACAAAAGACGATAATATTGAAAAACGGTTTTTTTTTTTTTTTTTTTTTTTTTTTTGCCGCACACTTATGTAAAAGGATTGAAAGAAAAATGAGTTAATTTTACACACTTGAATTAACGATTATTGTACAGGCATTCGTTGATCTAAGTGGATCTCCATTTTCTGAATTTGACCCAATGCCATACTATGTGCTATTCTGGCTCTCAACTGCGATGCGATCAGCAAAACGAATCTTCTGTGGGACAACATCCCTTTGAGCCGGCCTGGAAAAATTTATATTTACTGGAGTACTGGTAGTTTCTATTTTTCAACCAAAACCCAAAACCCTTACTTTTGTCGCAGGGTTCCTTGCTCGTTAGGTTTACGTCATCTGCATATGTGTAGGTAACCTCCCCTCCCCTCCACTACCATCTCTTATCACACTTCCCCAACAAGTGAGCGTATAGTAGGTATAAAAAGAGAATTTGAAACAAAATGTTAAGAGGGAAATGTTTCATGCCATTGGAAGTGACTGGTAGATCCAGCTGTCAACGTCGGTCCTAACGCCAATGTCCTTTGTTTCCTTTGAACCAGGGGCTTGGGCCTTACTTTTTATTTATGAAAGCTTTAATGTGTTGCTTCCTTTGATATTCACACGTTTTTCATTGTTTAAATGAGTTGGTTGTTTTGGACATTTCTTTTATAAAATTGTACTGCACAGGCTGTATATAAATTAGTAACAAATACTTAAGGTATGTGCTATTAACAGCTAGAAATACAACATGAGCTTCTCTAACCAATATTGCTTAATCTTATATAGCTTCTACAGCTTAATTTTCTATGGACTTAATGTTAATGGAGATAAACTTTCGCAGAAAAGATTACGTTATATATGAGAAAACAGGAGTTACTGCTAATTACACTTTGTCTTCTAGCCAGTAAGCGTAGCGCCAAAGTTACGCTTAGATCACTTTTGTACAAAGTCAGAGCAATAGAACCACCATCGAATCTCAATAGAGCATCTTCAAATTACAACTCGCAGTGAACTACACTGGCACGATTCACAGCCGCTGTCCACTGAACGCTTCGTAAACGTTTAACACACTCGCTTATATAGTGCCTGATATAATGAGAGAGTTCTGGATGTGGAATGCTCGAGAGTGAATAAGTAGGAACAGCGTAGACGGAAAACGGTACACAACAGTTATTGTTTCTGTATGGCCGGAGGACGGGTCATTAAGGCAGGTAAGCGCCTCCGGCACGTTCCTGCCGTTGGCAGAGCCTAGGCCCCCGACCGCCAACTCTCACCTCGGGCCTAGGGCCGCCGTGACAATATCTCAATAGGTAACACGAGATGCAGGAGTCTGAAACTATAAGCGGATCAGTACGAGGTTGATGCTGAAACTTCTTAGAAAGCCATATTTCTAAATAAATATATATATATATATATATATATATATATATATATATATATATATATATATATATATATATATATATAATTTACTTACATTTGGCTACCTACGGCATAATGTTTTGCAAATTGATTGCCGTAAAGTTTGTTCGATTTTCTCTAATATTTTGTTAATTATCACATTTAAAGATTGTGTGTTCACCTAAGAAAGAACTTGACGAGAGAACATTTCCGGCTATGGTCTTTTACGATTTTAAATCAACGTTAATAGCTAAACTTTGTGAAGTTCGGCTTAGAAATTTATTTGGCGAAGAAATCGCACCTAAAGCAACCGTTTATAATTGGTACAGCGAATTCAAATATATGTCCGTCCCCCATTAATGATGATTAGGCTTAGTAGGTCAGCTACCTACAAGTTAATGCGCGTTCGTAGTGCATGTGTCTGAGGAGTGTGGGGGACCGGTTCTGCCCGTCTACTCTACAGACAAAGCGAGCATAAGTTCATGCTTTTGGTAGCTCACCTACTAAGCTTAGTGGTGAATTTCGCGAAGGACGCCTAAGAATTGCTCTTATGGCCGTAATGAGTGAAGAAGATGCATGAAAAGAAAATGTACAATTTTAATCATAACAACGCATCGTCGCATACAGGAAAATTATAAATTGAGTACCTGGATGACCTAAAGGTTAGCACTGTGGACGCTCCATCATATAGTCCTGAGCTGGTACCTTGCGATTTCTTTTTGTTGTCAAAAATTGGAGATCAAATGCCTGGGAACACCTTTTCCGTCATCAGATGAGGCAGGAGAACATTATAAAAACCTGGTTTTTGAACGGCCTCAGCAAGAGTGGCATCATTACTTTAAGGGCTAGTTTCATTGAGTGCAAAAATCTACTGATGTTCTAAAAAGATGGATATATGCTGGCTTCTAATTCTCTTTCCAAGGCATCGAGAGAAAGAATTCAATGGTGACAGTGCTTCAAAAAATTACAAAGTTTTGAAGCATTCAAACAATTACAACAAATCCCTCGATATGAATATATGCCACAGGTAGAGGGAATACTGTTGATTTAATGGTACATTAGTGTACCAATGTAAAGTACTATACACGTGTTATACTGACATAATATTTACATCAGGCATGGGCACGAGAGTAGAGGTAGCGACTGAACTTGTCTTACCCACCCCACATTCTCTTGCCGAGTGACAACGGTTGTTTGGATACAACACTTGCAGTGGTGGGCTCGTTCTACCTGCGTGGTATTAATTTCTACGTTTTTATTCACTATTTTGTTTATATTAAACATATTTTGCATAAAATAATTATTACAGCCACCTAGTGTGGTTAGGCAATTTACGTAATCTTGAAGTTTATAACATTCCTTGATAAGAATGATAGTATTCTACTATTCAAGTTCTGAATACCGTCAAAATTAATTTACCTCTACGAAAAAAACGAGAAGTACTGTACACATATGTGCTGGGTAGTAAGAGTACGGCAGACGCGGAGGGGGGCTTCAGCAATTCGACCTTAAGAGATCTTTCGGTCGTTGCCCTAAGAGCTAAGGTAAACGGAGATAGGGCGGCAGACCACAAGAGGGTAGGTACACCATAGGGTAGGGGCCCATACTGTCATTTAATCAGAATGTATTTGTCCTTGAACGCGTAATCGCGTGTGGAGTGGGGAGCTTCTCGATACGATGTAAATAGAGTAACACCAGCAGTTGAAAGTTACTGTGTACAAGGCAGTGGGGCTGTAAGCAGTGCCAGCACTGCTATAATATTTGTATGGTTTCTTCAGACTCCAATAAGCACAATTCATTAGTAATATTATTCAAAGTATGATCACAATTACTTTCTTTGATGTGGTAATGTAATGTATCGGTGATGCTGTTTGGTGTGACATTAATTGTGCTGGGAAAGCAAGGATAAGTCACTTCCTGTCAGAGCGCTATCTCAGGTTCGCTTGTGTCAACCAGAACGTCATAGCTAAACTTCTGAGTCAAATATGGTACAGTTTCCCAGTAGTAAACTCCCCGACATCAGCTGGTACACTCGTCCCCCGCCGGTTCGCACAGACCGCTGCCAGCAGAGGCCCCTCCGTGGTTCAGGGATCGCAGCGAGCACACGATCGTCGTGACAGGGGACGAGGTTGCTTAGAGCATTTCGTCTCCACCATGCTGCATCCAAACTACCGGTGACACTTTCCACCTTGAAATAGGCTAGTGGGATGAAATGATAAACTAAATGATTAGTGAAGCGAGACGGAGGGAGAGGAAATTAAGAGAATTAAAGTAACCTAACCAGTATTGTCTGATGACCCGGGAAAACCTCCGAAGACAACCAGGGTGAGACAGGCAGGCCGGCCGCGGGGATCGAACCCACGATCTACCGAATATGAGCCTCTCGTTTGGTATATACTAGATACATTGGGATCTTAATTTTAGAGAGAAAGCATTTACCAAGAAATCATGGGTTTACCCAATTTATAACAAGAATAAACCTTATAAGATTCCTAATTAGTTTATTTACAACTTGTAATCCAACAGACGTTACCAGCTATGATATATTTGGAAAACATTTTCGCACAGTAGTTTTCTGATAAATAACTAGAACACCATATCAGTTGAGCACGGCGACAGAAAGAGAATATACAAAAATAAAAACAGGGAACCGAAAGGCAGAAACAGAGCGCCAGAAATGAAGTAGCTATGCGGAAGAGCCTTTGTCGACAAACTCGGTGTATGAAACAAAAGCAAATTCAATTTCCTTTACCGACGGCTCTGTGCCATATCGAAACTACCCCAATGTGGGTAACAGATGTTCTTGCTGTATATCATCTTGCTTAATGTAGCAAATGTGAAATCAGTAATGTTTCCTCACTTCGCAGACAACAAAGTGAGACAAGAGAGGCAGTAAAAGTAACATTTGCAGCTTCTTTCGTGATATTAAACACTGCATGTATGATTTATTATAAACCCAAGTACAGTATGATCCATACAGGTGTTCAGTAGGATACGAGGGGTACTGCTATATCGATACTACAATCGGAAATCAGTGGTCCACCATGCGTATGGAAGTCAGGGTGATTGGTCCAGTCATTCAGTCGCCACAAGTAGGAAACTATGTTAGAAACCAATAATTTTGCTGCAATGAGTCAAAAACGAAGAGACTGGCGCAGTAACCTGCGAGTCTTGCATTGGAGCACGCGAGTTCGATTCCCGTTCAGCTGGCCCCTTAACCCTGGTTCTATTTATGATTTTTCCAAGTGATACGTCAAAGGAAGACAGCCTCAGACGAACTGACGTATTAAGCTCGTGTGACGTCAGGCGAGAGACGAGTAATACCATGTTGTAAACGGAACTGGACGGCTCATCGCTGTAGCGCTCTCGATGACAATAACATGACCAGCACAAATAAAGCGGAGCAGGCAATGTTTTTATCTGGTTCTGTTATGAAATTGGCTAAGTCCAAATTCCCAAGTCGCTTGTCAGATCACAACCTCACATGTAGGGTTCGATTACAAATTTCCCAGAGATTACGCTGTAAATTGACAAACTAGATAAAGAAAAACAAAATGGAAAGCATTGGAAAATGCCCACGTAATTTTTTCCCGTGGGGCTCTCTTCTAATTTGCAGAGAAACTGACACACCCACATATATTATATATATCGAAAAAATACGTTTGAGGCCCCTGAACATAAAAAAGAATTTTAGAAAAAGGTGTGTGACAGTGAGTGAGTGAGTGAGTGAGTGAGAGAGAGAGAGAGAGAGAGAGAGAGAGAGAGAGAGAGAGAGAGAGAGAGAGAAATAGAGAACAGCGTAACTCAAAGAGTCCGATAAATACCAAACTTGGTGTTCACTTTCCGTGTCTTCCAAAGACGCGACAGGAAGATGTTAAAGGAAATTTCTCCACCCAAATTATCTTTACGTGCACAATTTTTCATTGGTCTTTTTTTATTTGTTAAAAAGTGACAACGATTTTGATTACTACACCACACATGTATATTTTCATAACAAATAAAGCGTATATCTTGAATTTTCTGAGAATAACAATTGAAGTCCTGTTCATTATTAATTTCTTCTATTTTATTGGTAAACTGTAAGCGAGAGGACGAAATCTTACTTCACCGGTGCCACAAATAGGGTAATTTTGCACGATTTATGCTGTCACAGTAAGCCATTTTAACTTTAAATTATAGTAGAGATTTTTTTTATGAATGTTAGATTACCTTTATTTCAATTTTAATTTTTTATAATTTTTCCACCAAAGGATTACCTTTATCCAAGCGAACCTTGTTTTTGCAAAGGGGTTTTCTGGACTTAGTTCGTTGTTGCAGCAAACCCTGGAGCACGCTGTCATCCTGTTGATATCTGCGCAGCGCAGAGAACGCACAGCAGCCACAGAATATGAAGGCAAATTGAGTTGCTGGACCGTGAGCGAACAAACTATGGTATATTTCGGAATCCAATGCAGCATCAAAGCAAAATTAGGGACTTGGAAAAGGAACGGCAAAGCTCCAGGCAGCTGGATTTTAATTGCGCTGGGGCTACAAACCCACATAGAGCAGCCTCTGAAGTGCCCTTGCGGTATTTCAAAAACTTGGCTGTTTTAATTTTTTTATTTTCAAAAACCATTGCATTCAGGCAATTTATTATGATCGATTACAAAGTGCGTCTCTTTTTCACCCTTGTAGGGCTTACAGAGAGAGTAAACTACACCTGTATGTACGTTGGATGCATAGAAGCGCAGTGTTGTTTTTTTTTTGGGGGGGGGGGGAGAGGGGATAAGGAAATACTCGCACGAAACTGCCTCTGCCACGCCCTTTACCTGGTTCTTACACTCTAATTAGTATTTGTCTTACTCTGCGTTTTTCTTCGCTGCTGAGCCAACGAACCACTTTCATAGTTTAACTAGACTTTTAACATCAAACTAACGGACTCTCCAAGGGCTGGTGTATACCGTAGTTGCGAAGCATGCCTGCTAGCCACTCAGGTGAAAATTGTCCGTTCTCTTCCCATGTTGGCCTGGGTGGCTCAGTTGGTTAGATGCTGTCTACTGATCCTGATTCGCGGATTCAAACCTGGTCCACAACGATGGTTGTGTGCTTAAAACGACAGTCCCACGTCACTAGAGTAACTGACATTTAAAAGAATTCCTGCGGGACGAAATTCCGGCACATTGGCAGCGCTAATATGATCCATGATCCTTGCATCTGCTCATAGCCCAATGTATGAATATCAGACTTGAATTCCGACCAAGAGGAGAACAGCTACCCAGATTTAGTGATGGTAGAAAATTTGTGCCAACATTAAACAACGAAAACACTAGGTATACACTATAGTAAAGTAGAAGCATCGGCACACTTTCGGGCATTCAACTGTGGCATCCCCTTACCCACCTATAAGTGGCATGAATAGCATCTTTGTGTTTGAAGCACGACTGTACGGAATATATATGTACCTGGTATTAGTCGAATTCAGTCGAGTCACGTTCATTTGGTTTTCCCCATATTTGTTAGCCACTTTAAACCAAGGGGGGTGGCTCAGGCAGTAGCATCTCTGGGAGGTTCCATTCCCGTGGGCGGCCTTCCTGAACCAAGGTTTTTTTTCGGGGGGTTCCCACAGATCGCTAGGTAATGCTGGGAATTTCCTGTCCCTTCATTTCACTTCACCTTTCATTCTGGTTGGCTATTTAGGGTTCCACGTGGCGGGAGAAGTTGCATGGTAGGGAATTTTTTCCTCGTACTCCGGATGGGGGACGTTTCCAGTTCCAGGGCCCCCCAGGGAATGTGTAAACGTGCAGGGGGAGAGAGGAGCGAGTTGCACAACTCCTAGGTGTTAGGCATCCCTGTCCTGTGTAGTCACCACCCTTAGTATCCTTTCACCTTACCCCTCTTCGCCAATGCCAAGGGATGTAAAGAAAGGAAAGTGAAATGTTAGCTTTACAGATACTCAATGTCCTTGTGTGTATTCCCACCTACATAAATTCAGGACACATATTTTGACTGGTAACTAACGCCAATGTAATGAACAATATCACACCAATGTGTGCTTCATTTGCAAACTTAAAATTTTATTTATTAAGAGTAGTATGTTTTCAGGTTGTTTACTACACCCCAGTAGACGTGGCACAGAAGGGCATGGCACAAAGTAGACCGGTCTCATGATAACGAATGGTGTATGGGAATCGAGTTCGAATACTTTCTGCAAGGTCAATGATCTCAATTCCTGTGCCAGTGGGTCGCACATTGAGGTGTAAAGCAAAACGAACAGTCTGTATGATATACGTTGTTTATTTCGCGGCACAGTTACGATCATGTAAAAACATCAATATTTGTGATTGGCTGGTGGAAAAACTGTTAGAGGAAGACTGAAAGAAAAAGGACAACTAACACAGCAAGTGGATACATATTAAGGTACCAATTATCAAAATACCTGCACTTATACTCCTAACAGCCTGTCTTACCTTATGATTTCATTGGTGCAGCAGGAAGATTACCAAAGATAATAAAGACGAGAGAAAAACGAGGGCAGGGTAAGGGAAATGCGGAAGCAGAAGGTGGTTAGGAGGCATTAATACGGAAGAAACATTCATTTCATGCAATCAGGAGATAGCCCCAGAAGTTTCAGTGCGACGTTCTATGTAAGTAGTATATATGTACTTTACATATTAGGATATAGCACGCAATCCTTCGTCACGTGACAGCAAGTACAATGGGAGCTCGCGCCTGCTTTTGTTTAAGCCTTGTGCATTGTTCTTATTACTAAGCCCGCTAATTATTAACGGATGATCATAAAATAAAGGGGAATATTTCACTTACCCACGCTGAAAATCTCCTTTGTGCGCATTTTGTGTAAAACTCTGCTTTTGTTTAAAGGCTGGCCCTGCTCTTTGGGTAAGAGAAATGTCTTAGATTGCTTTTCGTATGCAAGGCATTCGGGTTTACTAATCCATATACGAATCGTTTAAAGTTCAACTAATAACACAATGTTTCACTGCCGAAATCAGATAATGAGCTTTATTGCTGAAGGTCCAACGAAATTATGGTCCCTGAATTTCGATTGTTTGTAGCTGCTAAATACCTGACAGAAAAAGCAAAGCTGTCCTCGTGTGCAAATTAAATATGTATGTAAATTAAACTCAATAAAAGTTATAACAATTAGTACACACTAATGTTGTACATAATGTTGCAGAGTCCTTTCTTGTTAACAACGGACTGAAATAAGGGGATTGCCTGGCCTCATTTCTGTTTAATATACTCCTAGAATATATAATTAGGAAATTAAATGTAGACACCGGAGCTGCGTTGATACATAAATCCATACAGATAGCCGCCTATGCTGATGTTAATATTATGACAAGATCTCATCGAGAATTAATACAGTAAATCTACTGGAACAAACAGCAAAAGAAGTTGACCCCCAACTAAAATGTCCTAAAATTAATATGTTAACACAAACAAGGACAGAAATTAATAGAGAACAACATTGAGGACAGACACTAATATTTTTGAAGCAGTGAAAACATTTTTATTTTAGGTGCAATTATAACCAATAGTAACGATGAAATGCAAGACATCCGAAACAGAATACACAGAGCAAAGAAGGCATATTGTGGTTTTTTACCAATTCTGAAATCTAATATATATACGACCCATAGTTATTTACGGATATTAAGCTTAGACGATGACGAAAACGACCAAAAGCATTATTAACACATAAGAAAGATCTTAAGATTTATGGCCCTATAAATGAGAATGGAATATGGAGAATGCGGAACAAGAAAATATGACATCTTCAAGTTCTGTCCAGTGGTCAGATTAAAATGCTACAGTGGACAGGGCATATACAAAGAATGGATGAAGGAGACATACCTAAAGAAAGTGATGACAGTAGTGATGTTTGGATAGCGACCGATAGGTAAACTTAGCAAAAGGTGAATGGATTCAGTGAAAGACGATAGTTATCAGCTCCTAAAATACAAAAGTTGGCCTGTATAGTGATTCGCTTTTTAAAAATCTACCATTTTAGGCTTTTACATTCATTTTATACCTACAATGAAATCAATAAATGTGTAAAGAAAGTTTATCTCGATAAACAGGAAACTTTGTAGCAAACAGTGAGTAGAGATAGTCATTTAAATACAAAACTTCCGCTTTTTTACTTTCCCAACAATGTATAATAAGTAAAATGTAAACCCCGCGCGACAGCCCATGAAGGGCCAAGGCCTACCGCCCAGCCGCTGCGTCCCCCACCTCTGCCCACTACAGGTGTCATTGGTGAGGTGCAGGGGAAGTAATATTCGACCCAAAAATTCGATGTCGAGATTTCACTGGAAATATGTTTTGAGGCCCCCTTGAATCCAAAAAAGCATTTTTGGAAAAAGGCCCGTGTGTGTGTGTGTGTGTGTGTGTGTGTGTGTGTGTGTGTGTGTGTGTGTCTATGAGCACCATCATTCAAAAACGAAATGTGAGTTAAAAACCAAAGTTGGTATTTAAGTTTCTTTCAAGGATGCGATCCGAAAATTTTGAACAAAATTCCTCCACCCTAAACTACCCTTTACACGGAACATTCTTCGAAAATTTTTATTTTCTCACTCTAACGATTTTGACTAAAATGATTTGATTAAGCTATTTTTATGACAAATGAAATGTATATTTTAAATTTTTTGGCTATTCCTCACATAGTCCTGTTTACTCTTGAAGACTTTTGCATAAGTGGTAAACCATAAGAGATAGACATAATTTTACTGTACAAAAAATGTAGATTTCGCTAAAACACACAATTTATGCCCAAAAGTTTCTTTTTGTGGAATAAACCATTTGGGTGATATTCCTTATTATTTGTGCGAGTTCTGCAATACTTATACTTTTCCTAAATAGGTCGTTATTCACTTTTTTATGGTCCTGCAAAGAGAACGGAATTTCAAAGCTTTAGTGGATTTGACTATCGCTCAAAGCCTACTGTATTACCAAATTGCCCTTGTACCTACAAGGAAATAAGCAATAAGATAATTTGTACAAATGTTTATCTCAACTAACACGAAGAAGATCTAGGAATAAGAGTGTAAGAATGGTTAGTACAAGAGTAGAGAAAGTCATGTGAGTGCAACACATTACTGGTTCTTATCAATCAATGCTTATATTATTGAAACAAATGCACTCATTTGCTCCGCAAGTGGCCTGAGCATTACTATCCGAAGACTGTTTATCATATCTTGGGCACTCAAGGTGCGAGCTCAGAGGCATATCTCCTCAATATCTGTACTGGGGGGAGGGGGGGGTAGATCTTGTTAAGTGAACACTTGAGGTAGGTATAAGAAGAGCAATCTTGAGTCCGATCGAGGAGGAACGCTCTGAACAAAAATCAATGACGGACAAGTTATGGAGGCCATTCTCCGGGCTCAGCAATATCTGAGTAGCTGCACTCCTCCCCCTTCTGGGCGCCCAGGGGTTCTGCCCGGTGCTGCTACATACGTAAGCTTTTCGTTAATGGCAAAAAACAAACAGGTGTCTTTGAGCAGGATTAGTTTCCGCTTTCAAAAGCGCGCTAGCAACATCAAAACGGGGAATTGCATGTATAGCATTTCCTTGTGAGTGAAAAAACATTTCGCAATGAGTGTTTGCTTTGTTCTAACCAAAAGACTAAAACGTACTGTGACGAATTTGCGCTTACAAAAGACTCAACATTAATGAGATTATGCAAACACAACTCTGGATACCGCGTTTTAAAATCTGAAATGAAACAAAACAGAAGCAATCTCGTTTCATCAAAAGGTAACCGGAAATGGCAACAAGTACAGGTAAATGTTAATATAAACATCTCTTGTATTACATTCACCGGATATTTACTCATACCCCTGGAAACTATTGTAGCTAAAGTTTATTCTTCTTTCTGCTTTATGTTAATGAAATGGTTTTATTACGTACTTTGTTGCAGAAACAAGGGAGTAAATGAAAGCTTAAATAGTCAAATCTAAGGCTAAGCGATGCTTTTGAAACTCCATTCTCTTTGCACGACATGAACCGTGACAATAGCAGTCCCAAAAAGTATGATGTATTTAATAATTCACATGAATAATAAACATTTCGGACATAGTTAAAGCCGCAAAAAATATATTAATCATAAATTTAATCTGTAGATCAAAATTTGTGCTTTATACTTTCTGTACTTACGCATACTAGGTAATTTGTAAAGAAAGTATTGTATTCCACCCAAAAATTCGATGTAGAAATTTCACCAGAAATATGTCTTCAGGCCCCCTGAATCCAAAACAAGCATTTTTAGAAAAAGGTCCCGCGGGCGGACACACACACACACACACACACACACACACACACACACACACACACACACACACACACACACACACACACACACACACACAGACCACAGAGAGAGAGAGAGAGCTGAAAATTATTTTGAAATGTTATTTTGGGATTAAGGGGCCACCAAATACGTTTCCAGTGAAATCTCGACATCAAATTGCGGTTGGAATACAATACTTCTACTTGTAAGTACGTAGTACAGAAAGTAACAATCGTTTGTGTACGTACTCATACATAATTCAACACAAATAAACACTAGTCAATAAAGAAACAAGGATTGGTTGGTGTAACACATGTATTTAATATTCCTATCAAGGAAACAGTTCCGCAGGGCTTTAGCAATATCCAATAAGTTCTAAAATAATTACCGATAATAAATCTATAGAACAGGTACAACATTTTAATTATTTGGGATGTGATGTTTCGTTGAAAGATTTGAATAGTAAAATTTGTACATTTCAAACTATATGTGGAACGTTATTAACACAACGTTAAGAAAAAAGAAACACAAGGAAACAATGCTAACATTTTATAAGACAATGACAGTACCCATTTTGACTTATGGGTCAGAGAATTGGGCCATGAAGAGAAAAGAAAGAAGAATGATAGAAACAGTAGAAATGAAATTTGTTAAATATGTTGCTGGACATTCCCTCACATACCATATGAGAAGCGAAGCTATAAGAAAACAACTATATATAACTTAAATGACAAAATTGAGAATTACAAACGAAACTGGCACGACCATATACACAGAATGCAGAATAATAGACTGGCAAAACAGGCAATCCAATATAAACCCAAGGAACTAGAGATGTTGGAAGGCCCGACGCCGATGGGAGGATGACTGTGCTGGAATAGGTAAATTTGGCCTATCTTGATGAAGATCATGATGTAAACCGTTCTACACGGCTTCAACAATGGAACATAAAACACCGAATTTGTCTTCCAGATCTTCAGAACCGTGTACTCCAATGAACATCCAAGCTCACTCCAAATTTCTACAGCTCGTGTATATTATTAAACTGCCAAAGAGCGTTCAGAGATAAACACATTTATTTTTGAAATCCCCAATTATTTCACTTTGCGATTGTCATTCATAAGAAGAAACAATAAGACAAGTGTAGAATTGTGTACAGTTAGCTAAAGTGGAAAATTTCTTTGCCATTGCAACATCATCCAAATTGCTTCACTTAATTTCGATTTACACTTGCTGCATTGAGAATTTAAATTTCATATATTATTTAAGTCATTTTCATCAAATGACTAAACATTTATTATTGCTGGCTAATGTTTTTATGTACTGTACGTGCAATTGTATTTTAATAGTCAAATAACAATTGTGTTTTGAAAGGAGTTTTATTTATGTATCGTCAAGGAACATTCTAACAATGTCATGGTGCTTCTAAGAGAAGAAGTTCCTTCAAAGACATGGCTCGTGTATCAGGACAGTTGGTATTTATCGCATGTGCCATCTGTTGAAAATCCTTTGCAACACAGTCACGAACTCTATACCGTAAACATAACGTTCATATTTTTGCTTTAAAAAGCCAAAGTGAGGTCACGTGGTTCCATCGATTGGGGCACAAGAGGAATAAAAGGGACACGTGGCATGAGATGGACTGTGGAAGTCGCAATGCTGTAAACTTTGTTTATGATGGTTCTGAAAGATCACATCGCGTTTCCAACTCACGTTTCTTTCCTCGCCACTATGACCGAGCGATGGCGTTCACAGCTGCTTCCTGCCGCCCGCCCGCCGATCTCATCTTGATATAACTCAATCAACCTCAAGTAATCCTCCACAGCATCTCATGCATACCAATACACACTCGTATTAGCCCGACAGCAATACGCTTGCTAGTCATTTACGTAAGCTTAGATTGAGAAATGAATACAAATAAATGGATTATTCTGTGAACTGAAGCAATGGGCCGAAAATAATACATGTGAAAATAGACAGAAACGTTTTCGCTATTTACTGTCCGAGGCACTGTTTCCAAAATATTGATGTTTTAGTATGATAAATGCATATTCATAATTTTTCACCAATCAGAACAAGAAGGCTCTATATGGAACAGCAAAAGTCACAGAATTAACCTTTTTATCCTATTCCACAATACAGAAGGAAATATATGTATTTCTTCAATGAAATAGTTTGCCAAAATGGATTTTAGATGGCCACTTTCACCATTTCTTTTTATCTCAGATATTTGTGAAAACTAAAAACTATATCATGGAATTAAATAGTAGATATGTGTTGGAAAACTGATCTTTAACAAGAAAAATTACTAATGCAATGGTATTATTGCACAAATACAAAGATTCACAATTCAAATAAACGATAGGTTTTATGTAAGGCCCTGATTTCATTTTAGACATTTGTAAATTACTTCCAAACTCATCATATACAATCATTTTACCCTTAAAATGTACCCCAGTCTAATAAGTTTCAGACCTCTTTAACGTTTACCTCTGTGTTTAAGAATTTTCAACGCTTGACCTTCAATCGGAGCTTACTAAACACGTCACTATATCTTGTGTTACGTGTGCTTTGTGGCTGAGCCAATCTCTAATCGTAACGTTGTTGTTTTGAGCAATGTTTTTGTAGCGAGGTCAGCTGTAAGAGGAAGGATGTAACGAGCAAACGTGTGTCGGAGAAATTGCCTAGCAAACACGGCGTATACTTCGAGGGTACTAATAATGTTGTAGCGATCTACGCCATGGCTGAAATGTGAACTAATTGCATACATGAGGTGAGTATCTGACTTTCTATCGGTGTAATAGGAAGACAACAATTTCTAGTTTCTATCGACATCCCTTTTTACTCTCTAACTACGTACTTACAATAAATACAAGAAGTATTATACTCCACGCAGAAACTAGATACTGAAGTTTCCGGAAACACACATTTTGAAGCTCCCTGAATAAAAAAAAGTAAACTGTGAGTACTATGTACTTTGTTAAATTTTATTTCATAGCAATAGCCACCTCCGAAATATTTGCTGTCATTTGTTTGAATTTTCCAGTTTTTTACACAATACACTTACGAATGCCTTTTCTTGGTTTCTCCTTGAAATTTGGAAGATCCAATTTTTGGGTTGAATACAAAACTTCCTCTACTTGTAAGCACGTAGTAGAGAAAGTAAACCGGTTCTTTTGCAAGAGGGATGTAGCAGTAAGTAGGTGTTGGAAGTCACACATTGATGCAACAATTTGAAGCAACAATGCTTCACGTCACTTGACAATATCTCCCAATGCCTATGATTCACCGCTTGCCGCCGGTCGAGCACTGAGATTCCTCTCCTTGGGTGTGCGTGGGTTTTGTTTAGAAAGGGTGACACTAAGTATTATTATAAGGCCTTTTAATAAATGTTTCCAATATTTTCACTACTTGCACTGAGACAGTGCTGACCGATGTACGTAGATTATAAAACAATTCACCAGCCCAATAAACCTGTGCTCGTATCTGAACACCAGAAAATATGCTTTACTATGACAAATCTGCGTCCGGTTTTAAATGTATTTTGGGCACTTGAAGCTCTAAAAATGTTTCAGTTATATTTCAGCTTCGACTTACTACACAAGAATGTGAGCTGCTCTGCACTAAACAGTGACACTATCAAAACCGTTACAACTCTACTGAACTTTTTAAATTCGCGACGCTAACATTTTCACGTTCGTCTCTCTATTCGTTTTTATTGAAAGATATTATTTTCTGAATATATAATTTCCGTATCACGGGGCATCGTTTTTATTGAGATGATGTGCGGGTTGTAGCATTAATATAGCTTCAACTAAGTTGCATTTTGCTGGATATTTGAAGTCCATTTGCACGCAGAGCTGCAAGTGCAAGTGACATCTGTTACCTAAGACTTATCGTGCAGTATTACGAATTCGCCCAACACGCTCGGTTTTGCAGGTCGTGGCGCAATCGACCGCGGAAGGTGACCCCTGACCTCGTACATCGTGCCACCACCACTTCCTTTCCATGTCAGGATAAAATTTGTAACGTCCCTTTCTCCCTTCTCTGCCACAACCTTCTTTATCTCTCACGCACAACCTTAGACTTGATTCCCAAAAACCTGCGTTCATCATCTGGCATTCGGATTAAACTGAAGACCAGTGAGAGTGAATCTTATGCGAAGGAGAGGAGAGCGGATTTGCCTCCACCTACTGCTCGCCGACCTATGATGCATTCACGGTACTCAAAAACAAACTTCTCTAAGGCTCGGTTACCTAAGTGAAAGGGAAATACTTCGTGCACAAAACGAAGGAGGTGGAGTGAAGCGAATGTCACGTCATTAGCTGATAAGTGAACACGTTGGGCACCACTGCTGAAAACCGTTCACAAAGCTTCTCATTCTTTTAACAAGATAAGCTAAAAATGTTTAGGGGTGGTGGTGCTGGGAGAGAGGGGAGGTGCCGCTGGGAGAGGAGAGACGGAGAGGGGAGCAATGGTAGAGAGAGGGATGGGCGAGAGAGGGAAGGAGAGGGGCGAGTGAAAGAGAGGAGAGAGAGGAGAGGGGAGAGGGAAGGAGAGGGGACAAGGAAGGAGAAGGGGAGAGGGAAGGAGAGGGGAGAGGGAAGGAGAGTAGAGGGAAGGAGAGTAGAGAGGAGGAGAGGAGAGGGATGGTGAGGGGAGAGAGAGGAGGGAAGGTGAGGGGAGACGGTAGGTGAGGGGAGACGGTAGGTGAGGGGAGACGGTAGGACAGGGGAGACGGTAGGAGAGGGGAGACGGTAGGAGAGGGGAGAGGAAGTGGAGGGGAGAGGAAAGGAGAGGGGGAGCGAAGGAGAGGAGAGTAATACGGAGAGAGGAGAGGGAGGGTGAGGGGAGAGATAAGGAGAGGGGAGAGGGAAGGAGAGGACGAAAAAGACTAAACGTTGGTCACTTGGGAAATGGCTGTAGAGTAAAATGAGATTTTGTGTTGTTTTTTTCGGATATGGAACTTTATAATCATCAGAGCTAGGGCAAATATCTATCCAACGTAACTATGTAGGTATGAGACAAAATCTTACTACAGAAAAGAACTTGTGAAACCGTAAAATTTTGCCAAGTAATTTTTCTTTTCTTTTTATTTTTTTCTGCCATATAACCATTTTTGAGGTATTCCCTTTTATTTGTTTGGATCTTCAGATAATACTTTTCTCAAAAAGCAGTCTTTATTTTCTTTTTGTGCCCTGGATGTGCAAATAGAATACAATTTCAAATCCATCGCGTAGCGGTTAGCTCTTAAACATTAACTATATCGTTTAAAACCTATTGAATTATCCTATTTTCCCCCTGACAAGGAAATATGCAATAAGAAAATGTCTAAACATGCATCTCGATATACATGAAGTAGATAGGAGCGCAAGCGTTTGAACAAAAGTTGAGAAAATCATATAATTGCAACCCATCAGCGTTCTTTTTTTAATTTGTTACTTTTATGCTTAATTTTCTTTGAAAAGGGGGGCTTAACACTTAAAGTTCAGGGAATACAGCTGTATATAAGCTAATAGGTATATTTAAGAGCACAAAACAAATTAATATGCTCGGAAGCACCATGCAAGGAATAAAGAACTAAAGTTATTTTTCTGTTCAGTGAATTGTATTTTTATGATGAGCCATTTAATTCTTTTGTCTGAAACGTCAACTTTATGTTACTCGGAGAACAAACTCGCACAAAACACTTAAAATCGCCTTTGTTATGCAACTTTTTCTACTGCTTGACCAAAGACAAAAGGAGTTTGCGTTTTAAACGTGAACCACTTGTATAAGTAATTACCTTCCGAGTTTGTGGAACGGTTTGCTTCCTCCAATTTAATGATCCCTCTCCACTTTTATTTTTGTAAATACAGCAGGTCTGTATTTGTTGTTTAGGAAAGGGATATGCCATTGATAAATATGTTACACTTGGTGTATCTTCTAAGGCTATGCACTTCGACTGTCGCCAAATATTGATCGATTCCTTCCAAAGAAATTACTAATGAACAGATGTTTTCCGCATCTCAGATAAGACATCAGTTGTATTTTTGTGTGTTTATGTTATATTGCTAGCAATTCCACTAGGTTATTAAAACTGGTGCAATACAAGAATCTGAAACATAGTTTAATAGTTTAAAAATGTAAGTATAATAAGACTGCAACTTTATTTGTTATTTATTACTTTTAACCAGAAATTCAAATTCACCTCTAGTGTAACTTAAATAAGTTTTTATTGTCTCGTCATTTCACTTCATCTTTCTTTCCGCATAGTAGTGTAGTGAATCACAGGCGAGGAGCCTCTTCTTGCTTCTGCTTCACTGATTGGAGTGTCGCACAAAGGACTTCTCTCGCACGCGCAGTAGTACTCACTGGATGTAACAATAACCAATCCGCTCGCAGAGCACACGGAGTAACCCGTTCATTATGTCATACCAACAGCGGAAGTTCACTATCTCATTTATTATATCACTGTACAGTCGCAGGAGTTTCGAGAAAGTTCGTGGGAGGCGAGGGAGGTAGAAGTATTCACAGGTATCTCGTTGCGTCTCGATACCGCTTTACGGTCCCAAATGAGCTAGCTGTCGACGGGCTCTTAAACTCCACTCACTCACTCACTCACTCACTCACACACTAACTCACCGCTTCTAAGATTCACGTCGAGCGCCCTTCCCTCGACTTAAGTTTGCAACCAACTACTGTTACTACACAGAAACAGTATATTTCCGGCCGGGAAATACAGATTGCATCTTGGCAGAGAGTAGTTCGACTTGTATCAAATAAATACGAGAAATGGAAGAAACACAACAAGAAATATAAGGTAGTAAGCGACTGTATTTATTTATGGATTAAAAGGATAGAGGAGGCAGATGGGAGAAATAAACAAGATTTGCTCTTGTAAAAGGAAATGCAGAATGCATGCACAAAACAGCAGCCAGAGGTAAAATGATTAGAGGGGCTATATAATGCAATGGTAGAAGCACGAGTATTATATGGTATTCAATTCTGGGAACTGAGTAATGGATGCGAAATGGTAGATTAAATGCACAGATTATTCCGCAGAGAAGCTTTTACCTTACCAGTTTCAACAGTGAAAAAGGTCACTCAAATAGAAATGCGACGAGTAGCAAGAAAAGGTTTTAATTATAGAGAGAGTTTTGAAGTATTGGCATAGGATTTTACATATAGACGAGAACAACTTATTGAAACAATATTTAATTTAATATTTATCTCTAAATGATAGAGGAAAGACAAGTAGTTTAACAAATATCTTGGAATGCAGTGGCTTAGGTAATATTTGAATAAGAAAAAGCAAACTAGAGTTTTTTTAAGAGGGAAGGTTAAGATTTGAGGATAAAGAAACTCTTTACTAGAAAGGAACCTATCGGTGAAAATTCAAAACAAATCATAAAAAAATCACAATTTAGGCTTTTTTTTTACTGATTATTACATCTTTAGAAATGGTTTCGGATTATTTGTTTTGTATCGAGCTGAAAATGAGAGATGATTTAAATAACTGAGTGGAGGGGTGGTTGCGACATTGATGCTTTTCCCGTATTTTCCAACGCTTTCTCCGAAATTTCCAGGAGTGTTTTTGCTAAATTTGATACACAAGTCAATGAATAATAATAATAACAATAACAACACATGGTCAGCCATTTTGTTACTGTGAGAGAGCTTGTGGTAGGGTGTACAAGTGCACTAATTAAAATTTATCTCTACTATTCATACTGCATAGTACATAATAGGAATTATTATGTCAAGTTTAATGCTAAACTTGTTTTAAAAAATTGAATATAAGAGGTTTTCGAGTTACACGGAATGTAGTTATCGAGAGTCGAGGTATCGGGATTCTACTGTACACATAGGTACGTAGTTTTGCAAAAGTCCAAACCCACTAGTGAACAAAACTTATTTTTAGAACCAATTAATTTATAAGCATATTTATTAACCAACATATTTTATAGATCAATAATGACTATACATCTAAATTGTAGACCCAACAATCCGGTTTGAACAGGCAGCTAACAGCCTGAAGAGGTTCAAGAGCATTTATGAACCAAAAATAGCATCTTTTATAGACAAATATCAAATTAAAAATTGGAAGTAGTCAGCTTTTTGGTGCACGGAGAACTATCACAAAACATTTTATTTCATGGTGAGGGAAAAAATTAGAAAAATACAATAGAATGACAGATTGTTACAACAATAAAATATTCCGTAGCTATTCTGAGAAGCCATCTTTATGGAAATGTATTGTTTAATTACTTTGTCTAAATTGATAGTTTTATAATGACGTTTTAAACAACTTTTGCTCTTAGTTTTTCATTGTCTTTACTATATTTGCTGTCCATCATATATTTTGTAGTTCGTTTGCACAGTGTTACTTGCATCTGTTTTGGATGTTATTGCTGCCGCCCGCCCGACCGACCAGACCAGATCGATATATTCTTTTCTTGAAGACTCGACGTGACACCGTGGGAGATGGCCCATAAACGTCTATTTTTATGATGGAAGGTGCCTTGAATACTTTCCTTTGTAATCCCATAATGTACCACCCGAGCTGCTTATTTATGTATGACGGGGCCATGCTCAGATATTGCTGCACAGCGTTCTTTACGGCAGTGCATTGTTGTTCCTTTTGCACAAATGTAAAAGAACTGCATTTGTGTCCTTTCCTCTTAGTTACATTTCCACCAGAAGGCTTTAGCTTTTGATAATGGAAATCAAGGGTACTTCCCAGGTCAGTCACAGAGAATTCAAAATATAGGTTTTATTTGCATGTCAGAAGCTCAGATATGTAGTAATTAAAACAAAAAATCCTTAGTCGTTCTTCATAAAACAACCTAAAAATAATTATTGCAATTTTTTTTAGATTAGCTTGGAGTTTGGATGTACTTAAAAAATTCGTCTGGGATCCTAAATTGGTGTACGACTCAAGTATTAAATTCGGTATTTATTCAACTTGACGTGACGTTGCCACTTCTCGCTTGGAAATTAAACGTTGCAAGGCAATTTTAACGTTAAATTGTAGCAAAATTCACTCAAATGAAGGTGAATAGGCATTAGAGCATTGTTCACACAAATAATTTTTGAAGTGAAACTTCTGATGGGAGGGTTTTGAAATTCTGATCCGCAACCTTCTTGTGTGAGGAAAAGCGGTGGGGGTAAACACTGTGTCGGAGAAGTGTCTCGCTTTCTTTCATTCTTCTTGTCCGTGGTTGCGTGTACCGCGTCCAGGTGGCGTGGCGATCAATGAGTACAGCTGTTGGTTATCAACAGAGCATCCGTTGAAACACGTGTGTATAACTAATGCATTTCGAGTATTGTTTGGTGTTCTCGTTGTTTATAATCTATTTTCTTCATTAAAATATACAGTTTTGTTTTGAATATGCCCAGAATGGAGTTTTGATTACTTATTTTAGTTATAAACCGATAATTTCTCTTAAGAACGAAGAAGATGATGCACAGTGACATATGTATATAATTTCCCTGTAATACATAAGTTCCACTTCGATCGTGTATCTTTACGGTACACCCTTTCTTTTTTTAGGGGAAACAGTTCTTATTGACAATAACTGTATTGGATATATTTGTGACACTCGTGTAGAATCCCTGGTTAAGGTATGGCCGAAGCAGTATCTTCCACCCTGTATATACTGGGTGTCCCCCAGTCCCCCCTCCCTCAAAAAAGAAAATGCTTAATATGTTGTAAGGAATGGCAAACTGGTCGTTTTTCAAATAGGAAGCCCTGTCCGGAAATGCACAGTTTGGACGCTGGAGAGCGAACAGTTTTGACAATTTGTTTACATTCGTTTTGGTATCTTAATACGGAAGCTATGTAACCCTTTAGCCAGCTGTGTACTGGAATGCACGACCTGAGCATAATAACATTCCTGTGCATACACTAAATTCCTCCATAGAGTCCTTGGTGAGCATCCTACTGCGTTACTTGTGTAGTTTTCAGTACAGTAAGTAACGCTTTTTTAACAGCAGTGGGATACGTACCAGTACACAGCCACTCAAATGACCGACTTGAGCTCCAGCACACTTTGATGTAAATATGCAGATTCACCTCCACGTTGCATATTTAAGTCGATGAATTGGTAAAGGTGGACAGTTCCATGGCCACCACGGTCGCCAGATCTGACACGTCTCAACTATTTTTTGTAAACTTGTATAAAGCGTATAGCGTATGGCACTCCTGTAACTTCAGCGGAGGACCTTGTGGCTCGAGTCTACGGAGCGATTGAAAATCTTCAAAGACAGCCACACGTATTGGGTCATGCGCACGATGCTTACCACCGCCGATATGGGCTCTGCGATGACGTAGGAGGTACGCAAGGCGAAGCCCCTTTGTGATGTAGACAGCTCGATGTTGAGTTTATTGACGAAATGTGAGCGTACACCCATCTCACACTTCGATGCGCTACAGCGTCCAAACCGTTCATTTCAGGACAGGGGTTCCTATTTGAAAACCGATCAGTTTGTCGTCTCGTAAAACATACTGAGCGTTGTGGGTGCTTTTTTTGGGGACATCCTGTATAATATGCTTATCGGATTGTAACAAATAAAAATGGCAGTTAACGCGTGACAAGCCTAACTTTCCACCTCTGATTTCCAAATTGATACTCCCTGGTGCGTAGTATATGTCTGGCCATGTTCTATAGTCTCCTATTGCTAGAAAGACACATTAATACGGTGTTCCAGAATTTACCAGAACGCAGATGACGAAACTTCTGGAGGAGTAGCCAGTAAAAGCCTTTTTCAGTGCTTGGCCAACTGTACCATATGGATTTGCTTCTTGAAACACTCGCGCTCAAACCCTTCATCCAAGGCTTGGCCAACTGATCAGGCCGGTTTGGCAACAGTGTTGAACTTTTGGATCAAAAACAATACGTGTGTTATATCTGTGTATCACACGTGAGCTGTGCAATTAGTGCAGGTAATTTGAAGTAGATGTCAAGGCTTTATATAAGACAACAAGAAATTAAAAGCTTTCAAATAAAGCTTTGACATTCACAAAATGGTTTTTGTCACCCGTTGGCAGTTTCCGTTGTTGGCTCATCATTTCTTGTTACAAATGCTCCATGTTCGTTTTAAATGTTTTAATTAAACCATTGTGTTAGGAACATATGAGGCGAGCACATGATGAAAACTGTTAGAAGTCTTTGAAATGCTGTCTGTGTTTGAAGCGCGAGAGAACAGAGGATTAGACTATCGCTTTTCATCATCTCTATCATTTATCTTTTACACACGTCACCCCATCATTCAGGAAATCCACATAACCGCCCAAGGAGACGTATCAAAAGTGTAATTTAAATTCCTAGGCACGTTCTCTCGTGGTAGTACAGAGTTTCAGACATCGTGGCAATTCTTACTTCCATATCGAACAGAAGCACTTGTGAACAAGCTGCACAAGTCATTGTTGTTATCTGGTTTCTAATTATTTCTTGTCTTTTGATAACCTTTGTTCAGAGTAGTACATAAAGAGTTGCGATTTGAAATAAGAGTAGGACAGAATAGTCAAGACGGATAGGTCTTCCTAGACCCTGGAATGCAGCACCGCATGTACGACATCTAAGTATGCCCACTGTGTCTTGTGATCTCTGGATGATAGTGTGCGCTAGCAAGGAGCTGTCCCTAACGTTTCTACACGTCGGGAAATCCTTCTCATAAGGCAAACTCGGCACCATGCACAAATCGCCGTCGCCTGCTTCTGCAGCTCTAAAACATATGAGCGTCAAACAGATGAAGGAGAATAATGGGGTTAGTAAATTCATGCTAGAAAAGTAACTCCCCTTCTGACCCGAGAAAGAAAGAAAGAAAGAAAGAAAGAAAAAAAAAAGAAAGTCAGACAAGTTCAGGCCCAAGGGGATTCAAACCCCCGAAATGCGAGCCTCACACGCTACTGCGCAGCTATTTCACTCGATGGTTTTTGGAACAAGCCAGCATGCCTGTCTCATCTTCACACAGAAGGAAAAAGGGAAAGAGCGAGGGAGAGTGGGGGAGAGAGGGGGAGAGAGAGGGAGCGGAAGAGAGGGGGAGAGAGGGAGCGGAAGAGAGGGAGAGAGAGGGAGCGGAAGAGAGGGAGAGAGAGGGAGAGAAAGGGAGCGAAAGAGAGGGAAAGAGAGGGAGCGGAAGAGAGGGAGAGGGAGGGAGCGGAAGAGAGGGAGAGGGAGGGAGCGGAAGAGAGGGAGCGGAAGAAAGGGAAAGAGAGGGAGCGGAAGAGAGGGAGAGGGAGGGAGCGGAAGAGAGGGAGAGAGAGGGAGCGGAAGAGAGGGAAAGAGAGGGAGCGGAAGAGAGGGAGAGCGGAAGAGAGGGAGAGCGGAAGAGAGAGAGAAAGAGAGGGAGAGGAAGAGGGGGAGAGAGAGGGACCGGAAGAGAGGGAGAGAGAGGGACCGGAAGAGAGGGAGAGAGATGGAGCGAAAGAGAGGGAGAGAGAGGGAGCGGAAGAGGGAGAGAGAGAGGGAGCGGAAGAGGGAGAGAGAGAGGGAGCGGAAGAGAGGGAGAGGGAGGGAGCGGAAGAGAGGGAGAGGGAGGGAGCGGAAGAGAGGGAGAGAGAGGGAGCGGAAGAAAGGGAAAGAGAGGGAGCGGAAGAGAGGGAGAGGGAGGGAGCGGAAGAGAGGGAGCGGAAGAGAGAGGGAGGGGAAGAGAGGGAGAGATGGAGTGGAACAGTGAGAGAGAGAGGAAGCGGAAGAGAGGGATAGAGAGGGAGGGGAAGAGAGGGAGAGAAAGGGAGGGGAAGAGAGGGAGAGGGAGCGGAATAGAGGGAGAGAGAGGGAGCGGAAGAGAGGGAGAGAGAGGGAGCTGAAGAGAGGGAGAGAGAGGGGGAGCGGAAGAGGGGGAGCGGAAGAGAGGGAGCGGGCGGAAGAGAGAGAGGGGGCGGAAGAGAGGGAGAGAGACATTTTCCTAAAAATGTATTTTTTGATCCAGCGAGTCTTAAAAACATTTCGGTGAAATCTCGATATCGAATTGTTGGGTGGAATGCAGTATTATGTAGGGAAGCTAATAAGCTCTGTAATAATACATTTTAGAAGAGGGACAAAAATAAATGACAGTGAAAAGAGACATTCATGTGAATATAACGCATCAAACTTTTTATTAATCTTAATTCTTTACTGTGTTTCATGACACGGATTATTAAATTAAAGGCATTGAAATATAAGACCGGGCGACAACACTGCTAAACGAAAGCCCCATTCTCAGCTCACAAACGATGCTGTTTTTGCAACTAATCCAAAAGAAAACAAATCCTAATGCAGTGTCGCGGAAAACAAAACCATATTTTACTAACTAGGTCACAATAGAAAGTACACAAATACCTTGCTAGATTTATCTTCAAAGTAATAGCTTCGGGTACTTTTAGAGGCACGAAGCAGTGACCTGCAAACAAATAACCTCCGCAGGAAAAAAGAAATAATGCTCCATGCGCGTTGCAAGTGTTTTTTATTGGAAGTACTACGTGGTTGGACTGACGAGGTTAATTTGTAGTGGCTAGGAGAGGTATGGGAGGGGGTAGAATTCGTGAGAATTGGCGCCCAACAGTGCCAACCCCCACCCCGTGTTTTTGTTCCGAATGCGAACATGCAGCTGCAAAGTTCGCCAATTAATTCTCCGGCATCATATTGTTGCACCTGTGGTGCTTATGTAATACTTTCTAACCCTAGAAACAGTGGCGTTAGTGACCCTTTACGCCTTTCTCTTGACGTCATCTGCGGCTTGTTGCTCTTCTTTAACTCATAAAAACAATGAAATGCACTGTATACCGTTTAATTTCTCTATATAGCAGATAAAGAAAGTAGTGCATTCCGACCAAGATACCGAGATTTTACTGTTAATCCCCCAATGAAAATATTTTTAACATCTATAGGTGTGAACAGCTGTCAAACAAAAGTCGGTTATATTCGGAACTTAGTTTGGAATATAATCGACTTTTCTGTCATCTTTTCCATCTTACAAAGATGCGACAGGAAGATTTTAAACTCAATCCTTCACATCCCAAATGACTTATATACCAATTTTTACTTTCTCTACTAGTAAGTAGAGGAAGTATTGCATTCCAACCAAAAATTCGATATAGAGATTTCACCGGAAATACATGTTTTGAGCCCCCCCTCAAAAAGCATTTTTAGAAAAAGGTTCGAGCGCGCGTGTGTGTGTGTTACTGTCGTCAAGAAAGATACGTCGCATTGAAGTAAGGAAGTTTTAATGAGTGTTCCGTTATATTATTCTTGGAGTTGGTGTTTGAGAGGCAGAGAAAGTGAAGACAAGAGGCAGTGAAGAGAGTGAGTCAAGGCTACGAGAAGAAAACACTTGTGAGCTGTAATATCACGAAAGACTGCAGACTGTGCTAACGTGAGAAAAAGAGAACTGTATATTAATGCAAAAATTTTAGACGTAAATAAAGCCAGAAAAAATAAATTGGTCTGATTTTGTAGCTTTTGTCACAATGGTGACAGGAGTGGGATTCGTCAAATTATGCTTTTGTTACAATATTCTTTTGGTAAACGGTCCATTGGCATGTATTTTTATAAGTTTGCGAACAGCATTATTCAAAAACTAAAATTCGGCTTAATAGCAAACTTATTATATTAGGTATCTAAGTTCAGTGTCTTCCAGGGATGTCTTTACCAACAGTAATTTTAAATAAATTACGTCATTATTAGTTCAGCGAACCCCTTGTCCCAAAATGGAGGTGGGAAAGTGAACCTCGTACTGCATGCATTTCCGACTTCATAACAGGTTCAAGTATTGGACTGTGCGAAAATTTTGTACTAGGACATTTTGTGGTTCTTTGCACCTGAGATAGAAGTGACCACCGATCACAGAATTTACATGATTAAATGTTACTTCCCAAGTGGGTGGATACGAGAGGGAGCCTATGAATACAATATTGGCCGAATGCTTTCTCTGTTCTTGCCCAGAATTTCATCAAGTCCGAGATAAAACATAATACAAAAGATTAAAGGACTAATCTGACGTTAGCTTTTTATGAATCCCTAATGATGCTCCAACTGTTATGTAGTTTTCATTGCAAAACCTCTATTATGCTCTTTTGTGTTTTTTTCTCAATCTATTCATGTAGCTCAGTTTTAAACTTGTGTTGTAAAGAGTACAAACAACGGAAAAGTTGTGCTATTAAAGCTGATACAATCTAGCCTACAAAAACCGCCCAATTATTTGAGTTATGTTTCAGTATATATGCTGAAATTACCAGTTTGTTTACTAGACTCACACGGATGTAAATACTGCAAAGGCACGATACAAATCCTATAAAGGTACTTCAAACTGTTGACATTCACTCTTCCACTCATCTTTCGCCAGTCCTGCTTATGATTTACTGGCGAGAAATAAATCTGAAGAGCCAATAGAGCCACCACATTTGTACTATACTCCGGCAGCTTCGCAACATCCATCTTCATACCGTGAGAGAACGGCTACGACCAGGTAAGGTGGGAATTCACCGATGTGACGTGATCTATCAAGTTGCGCATGAACTCCACCAGCGTTGGCACCCTTCCCCTCTCCCGCCAAAATTTGTTATATAATTTCCCTTAGGCCCCACTATTCGCCATCTTTACTTTCTCTAAAGGAGGTGGGGGAGTTAAGCGGTGTGAAAATAAAAGTAATTACAATGACATGATTTTCCTCGCACATTCTTCCACAAACCATTCTTTCAATTGCTCGATTTTCTAATCACTTTATGTAAATGAGATAAACGTTTTAAAGAAATCGTTTAATCATACGTTTGGCTGTAGGTGCAAGAGATACACAGGAGGCTGAATCAATAGTTAATGTTTAAAAAGCGGGTTGCCGGTGCTGGCTTTGAAATTTCACTCTTTGCATGATCATAAAAAGTAAAAATGACAACTCAGAATAAAAAGCAATAATAACGGATTTCTTGAAATATTAAAGCCACAACAAATTAATTATTTGTCCCAAAATAGGTTATGGTCTGGAACCAATCATTTTCATCGTCACCCTATTATCGAAAGCAACGGACGTCACTCTCTAGGTACCTCCAACACCAGAAACAAGAAAGAGGAGAAAGAGTCATATGAGACAACACATCAGATTTTAATATTTAGGGGACGTCAGAACCCGTATCTTCAGCAAAACATGGGCATCAAATTTTTGGATGGAACTTGGTATTTGGATTCTATCTGCACCTACTTTGTACGTAGCAGAGAAAGTAATAATTCTCTGTAAACATAACGTGCAGATTAGCTATGAGAATAAATCGTATTGTACAGGGAAACTAATTCCCTTTTTATACCTATTCGTATATAGCAATTACGCCTTTCATTTCCTTCACTTATGGATTATAGCTCTTGCTTGAGGTTCTTGGGAAGTCCTTATTAGTTACTACACCCAACATACAAGTATGCAAAGAGACGCCTCCAGCTATACAAGAAAAAGTTAATAACATCTGTTAGATCAAGGGATGCTTTAAATTAAACAGTGCTACAAGGGAAGACAAAAGTACAACAGCTACAATTAGTTTCAACTACACAAAAAGTTCTGCGCTATGTGTCCTTTTCCACAAACTAAACAAATGAAACGGACAGGAATTAAATCTCGACATCAAAGGAAAACAAGAAAGCGCTACGAGGCGTAGAAATGAAGAGGGAATATAAAGGTCACGTTTTTCACACAAATGGGAAAGGAATGAGAATAAAGTTTCTTTTTTTTTTTTTTTTTTTTTTTTTACAAGGACTTTAGTGTCGCAAACAAACAGAAACGTCTGTATGGTCCTAATGTCTTGTTAAAATAAAAACATGTTTATTTCATTGGTTTTCAAAGTCCGGAATAACGCTAAAGTCACACAAAAAATAAAATTAATGATGTTATTTTTGGGTTTAAGATAACGCAGAGGCTTCTGAGGTAAACGGCGGTTAGGATCACAGGAAGATTTTCCCACTTGCACTTAGGCATTTGGAAAATATCATATACAACACCAATTTTTAAGAAAGGAAATAAGAAAGACCCATTGAATTATAGAGGTATTAGTGTAATGGCATCAATGAGTAAGTTATTTACTAAAATAATAACCTCAAGACTTGAGAAGAGTATATCTCCAGTGTGTCAGAAGAGCAGACAGGACCCTGCCTGAATAACATATCCGTATTAAGACAAATTATGGAAAAAAGGACAGCCAAATCTAAAGAAACCCATATTGTTTTTGAAGGTTTGGAGAAAGCGTATGGCTCAGTGCCTATTAGCAGACTTTGGGAGTCAATGGAGAGAATGAATGTATCAAAATCAATGATAATCCCCATTAAAAGGGTGTATTATTATTGCAAAGCTTCCATTAAATGTGAATTTAGTACATCTAAAGGACTGAGGCAAGGTTGTGGGATGTCTCCAACACTACAAGATCTTTGGAGACAGTCCTAAAACACTGGAATGTCTCTTTGTCGTAATATGCAAATTAGAGTGAAATATCTATTTATTCACTCATTGCTCTTCGCTGGTGATTAGGCAATCACTGCGCAAGATTGAGATTACATTAAATTTATGATGAAAAAGCTAATAGAAGCCCTGATAATCATTTTCTAAATAAACGTTATAAAGTTATATGAGTAGACTTTTTAACGCTGAAAACTTATCACATACTGAAGTATAGGGAAATACATAATTTCACCAACGAATATTGTTTAAACCACCGTAAACTAAAATAAAACATGCAGTAATACTGACACAAATATTTGTATGATTTTACTTAACACAAAAATATACAGCACTTCCAGGATAATTAAAGGGTATCAATACATTTCAAAAGCAACTGTTTCAAAATCAGTTCAATGTCCAATCTCGTCCAGAATTTAATTTAGGCATCTCTTGGTTCCAAGCTGCCCAACTTTGAACGAGAAGCCGAAACAATGTTAGCAATAATCTCGCCGCCTGGAACAGGCCAGCAATCTCGTCTCAGTTCACTCGAACCACCTACAATGTTTATGCTTTTACACCAGATCAGCACAGAACGAGTGCAAAAGGGCTGCGCGCGAAAGGGTCAAATTTTTTTCTAACTGCGCGCAAGATACTGAATTGCAAACAGGCCTACTGCGCGCGAGCTTGTCAAGGGAAACAGACCAACAGCGCGCGAGCGGGTATACCACAAATACGTCAAATGCTTACGAGTCTTTTTCGTGTAAGTAACAGAAGTGTGGCAGCACTAGTAAATAGTGGTTCGAGAATGGTTAAGGCTATAAGTTATAGGGTTGGTAACAATGACTGTTGAATGTTCCGAGTGTATAAGATGGCGTGCTATTTATAAAATGATGCACTCATCGTGTGTGTTTCTAGAGAGCAATGGACTCCAGTGTTTCTGTGCAAGTTATAAAAAGTCAAAGGGGACAAAGTTTGATTGTTTTGGATGGATATATATTTCACAGAGGAGAAACACAGCGAGGAGTATCGTGGAGGTGCACTGTTAAAACATGTAAGCCCGTATTTATTTAAATGATACTGCTATTCACATTTTATTCAGTAATGAAATCATAAGCACAAAAGCGTTCATAGTTTGGATAGACAAGTAATCTCTAATATTGCAAAGCGCAAAGCTGTTACTGAATTGTCTGAAAAGCCATTAAAGTTGATTCGCAGACAAGTTGCCAGTGAAAGAGTTGACATTGCAAGTAAAGACGTGATAGGAAATACATTTATCGCGCTAGAAAGTCAATTTTGCTGCCATTACCAAAAAGTTAGACGAAGTTCACAACGCTTTGTAGAAATGACAAAGTACGAAGAATGAAAACTTGCTTCTGATTAACAATATTAACTTAAACATCGTTTGTTTTGAGACGGAGAATAATCTACGAATGCTATATGAGAGTAATAACATTTTTGTAGATGGTATTTTCGAGTACTGTTGTATTTTTGCACCCATTTTTCACAATCCATGTATTCAATAATGGTCAGTATATTCCATTAGTTTTTTGTTTATTGCCAAACAGAACAGCAGTCACGTATGAGAAGGTGCTGACTGAAATCTTAAATGCCTGTGATAATATTTATATTAAGTTTGAACCTTCAGCAGTTGTGGTTGATTTTGAAGTAGCCGTACTAAAGCAATTTGTCAGGTATGGACATCAGCGTCTGTAATTGGTTGTAGATTTCATTTCAAACAGGCTTTGTGGAGAAAAATTAAAATTTTAGGACCATCTTCTGAATATAAACAAAACAGTACTGATGTCGGTAAATGGTTACACTAGGTATTCGGTTTAGCTTTGCTCTCTCCCAAGGAAGTAGGAGATGTCTTTGTAAAACCCAACGATCCTAATGTTACAAAATTTGCAGATTATTTATCAACTTTCGTAAGTTCTGATTCTGCGTTTCCTTCAGAAATTTGGGCTTCTGACACTGTCACACCAGATAGAACAACCAATGCTTGTGAGGCACTCCACGGGGGTTTCGGACTTAGCTTTAACAGTGCACACCCACATATTGTTGATGCTATCATTTAAACGCAGACAAGAACTTGCATGAAAGTGATAGACACAGCTACTTACAAATCTAAATCTACCTGCGAAAAGCGTAGGCAGTACATAGAGGAATTAATTTTAAAATACGAACAAGGGGTTACCTCACGATTGCATTTCCTAAAGAGTGTTCGTTATTATTTAAAAAAGGCACACAATTTAAGTGCATGTTTTAACCTATTGACAAATGCCCTGTCTAATAAGGGCATACATAGGTATTTTAACTTATTGACAAATGGCCTGTTCTAATATGGGTGTGCATATTATACAACTGCATTTTTAACTATACCTATGAATGGTAATAGGCCAGCGTTCATAAGGAGTCCTAAGTCTCTGAAAAATTGCGAAGGAAAAGGCAGGAATGGCCGCCGCGCGCAGTTGAACTATCCCAAATATGACCCTCGCGCGCAGTCGGGCACTTTAAAACAGGTAGAAATTTGCCTAGCGCGCAGTCGACCGGAATGGATAAGAAAATTCATATTGCAGCCCAGAAGGATGATTAATACAATTCTGTATGCAGGTAAACATGCAATAACAAATAGCTACAGTAAATCGTGAATATTTCCAGTTTCTAAAATGTTCGTGCTGAATTTCGTAACTGCGGTTACGAAGATAATTTCGGTGTTAGATGTTCTCCAGATTCAATTCCAGTTGAGAGTGCACATTTGAAGTGTAAACTTGATGCTGAGTGGATTGGTTAGAAGGTTTCTCATTTCAATGAGATCTGGTTCGCAGGGTTTCCACCTCAATATCCTGTCGCCGGGAAACTCTGTGACGCGTGAACGAGGCCGGAAGTGAAGAGTAAATCTGCACGGTACCGCACCTGGCGCTATCGCACACATTCCACCGCTTTTTGTTCTCTCCCAAAGGCTCGCGCATTTCCTGGCGCCAAAAAGTCCACCTTCCACAGCAACTGGGCCTTATTCGTTCTACAAACTATATTGTATCTGGGTCAGGGTACACATTAAAAACATCGTGTGTTGCATTACTCTTTTTCAAAAGCTGGTCATATATTTTTCTATATACTTCCTGTTGAGTTAAATCTTCATCCCAAATAATTATGGACGGAGGGGATTCCACACTGAGCCAACTGTTGGCCCTATTGTATATCAGATCCCGGGGGGAGGGGATGGAATGAAAGCGCTCTACGTTGTGTTGGAAACAGGGCGAGTAGCGTGTGCCAGCGTGAGGGTCCCTAACGCGTACACAGAAAGAGCGAGAGAGAGACAGAAATATAAAGCGAGAGAGAGAGAGAGAGATAGAGAGATAGAAAGAGAGCGAATAGCACTTTGCAGTTTTAAAAAACAAACAATATTTCGGAAATGGTTGTCACAAAACATTATTTGATAATACACACATCTTATGTAAAAGTGTTTTAGAATTAACCATTCCTTGTTATTGACCTTTGTTTCCAAATACTTGTGCTTTTTATTTTTTATTTATTGCATGCTGCAAACAGAAAGGAACTTCAAAGCCATTACATAGCGATCCATTCTTAAAAGATATGACTACTAGTTAAAGTCTATTGTATTACCTATTCCCATTGCAACTACAAGGAAATACGTAATAAAGCAATCTCTGCAAATATTTATCTCGATTAACATGAAATAAAGAGAACAATAGCATTTATAACAAACAATAGTTTGTACGAACATGAATGAGTAGAGAAAGTTGTGTAAGTGCAACACGTCGAATTTTTTTTTATCTACGTATTTTATTCACATGCACCCTCTTGAGTTACCTCGCATTAAAATGTTGGCTCTCTTAAGTTTCCTTTTATCTAACACGAATCTACTCATGCTTTGTTAGGACTGGTGATGCTAGGAAATTTCTGTAAATTCCAGCTGACTGCACATTAGTTCCACTAGCAAAAGGCAACACAAAAATACAGTGTTCTAGAGTATATACCATGATAATTACACATAAGATACAACTTCACATAACGTTACTCTCATGATACACAGAGTTCGTTGCCCCCCGCAGGCTCTTGGTATAGGTTACCGCAGAGATAAATCATTCAACCCGATATCCGGCGACAACCAGTCACCCACTTGACCGATTAGCGAAATTCGGCACGTTAATGCATCTATTCATGGAGGTTTTTATGTTGTCCAGTTTACTATGCAACGTATTACATTCACACGCTTTTCTCTACTCACTTTTCTTTCACGTAGTACATATACACGTCCTTCTCTACTCGTCCTTCAACACACAATTCATACAGCTTTCTATGGTTAAAATAGAAATGCAACGTATTACATTTGCATGGATTTCTCCACTCACTTTTTTTTTACAAAAGCAATCTCACTTCTTTCTTTACTCGCGCTTCACCATACAGTTCATACAATTTTCTAGGATTGAAATAGAAATGCAACATATTACACTTCCCAACTCAATTTTCTCAATGTTTTCTGCTCGCTCAACATACGGTTCATACAGTTTTCTATACGATTGAAACACAAATGCAATGTATTACATCCACACGGCTTTTCTTCCTGTAGCATTTGTGGTTGTTGAACAGTGCTTTTGCATAGTGTCTTCCAGTGTTTCTATTTTGTTTATTTTTTGTTCTTTATACTACCTATTCTAAGTGTATTAAGTAATTCTTTTTTAATGTGTCCAAAGAAATATAAGGCTATCTGGGCAACTACAACATAGGCTAATGTTATAGGGATAAATCAACAAACCACGGGCAACGCCGTGTATAAAAACAAAAGCTTTTCAGGAAACTACAGGTTTTCCGATCACCAAGTTGTGGATTCAGCTGCAAATATACCCATGTGAGATTATCTCTCCGTTTAGCATAGCACTTAGAGGGCGCGCAGAAGCGAAAGCTATAAACACCTGCAGGCATGTTTGATTGTTTGTTCTCCTCACAAACGTTAGCCTGCTAATTAACGTCCCAATAGTTTCTGTAGCGAACGTACAATGTTTACAGAACTGCAACAAGATATGCTCTTACTTGCACACTGAAACAAATAAGAACGGCTCCTAGATTCGTTGGTATATAGAAGCATATCGAACTGATAGCCTTGAGCAATACCAAAACCACCTTTCTGAACTATCTGCTATTGACTCAACGATTTTCTCCTGCTGTAAACCTAGTTACAACTGTAATAAATACAAAGTCAATTTACATAAACCAAACTCAAGTACCTCTTATTGCTTCATAACTTTATATTTACACAACTAAACCTTTAAGGGAACACTGAAGTGATATTTTAGCCTGTTTGGTTAAAAAAAAATCGACTTCTGCATTTATTACAAAAAAATGCACCATACCTTAAAGAATATGTCTGCGAAGTTTTAATCCCCTAGGGAGGAGGGAATATATCTTTGGGGTGCTATTTTTAAAGTAGTGCGCCTCTGCCTTTTAAATGGGCATGACCACACCTATTTCAGCATTAAACTCATTTTTCTCAGAAACAGTAATTTTTTTTTGTTGCTTTCTCATATTCAAAATCTATCCTCTCCCACAAAAAATCTAGTTAGAGATGTGCATATTTTTTCAAATATAGTTCAGAATATGGGTACTAAAATGCCCGTTTGGAATTTTGATATAGTTTATAATTGTTTTAAAAAAAGTAATATAATAATGCGCTATTTTTATGAATTTTTGCACTTTGTGGTATTAAAGATCTTTTTTTTTAAAGAAAAGCTAGCTATTCACTATATGAAAATGTTCATCATTTAATTTGTTGCAAACGCAATAAGAAATATAATTTTAAAAAATCAACTTTGTAGTTCAACATCTGTTGGAGGAGATAGATCTTGATTATACACAATAAAACAGATATTAATTATTTAATTAATTTAATTAATATATAAAAATGTGATTACATATTGGAATGAAATTTGGTACATCCATTTCTTTAGTTGCAGAAATGCCTGTGTAAAAAATTAAGCTTCAAACTTCAATACTTTAGAAAATAACCTTTTTCACTTTGGTGTACGCTTAAAATCTATAATCCCAAACAAAAAGAATTATGTATGCACTCACATGACTCTCTCTACACACTCTTGTACAAATTATTCTTAAAAACATCTCTTCTATTTACTTCATGTTAATCGAGATAGACATTTGTAGTAATTGTTTTCAATATTTCCTTGTAGATACAATGAGAACAGAAGAATACAATACGCTTAAACGACACTGAAATCTTTTAAGAGTTGGTCGCTATGTGATGGCTTTGAAATGCCGTTCGCACTGTGTGAGTGTGTTTCTTTTGTTGGAGTTAGGCACTTCCAAGATATTCCTTGTAATTGATAAGCATTTTATGGTTTTTAGATTTCTCTCACATGCAAAGTCCTTACTCGTTTCTTATGTCCCGGACATACAAATGGAATGGAATGTCAAAGACACCACAAAGCGACCAGCTCTTAAAAGGTTTGATTGTCGCTTAAGCCTACTGTATTCCCACACTCCCATTGTACCTACAACGAAATATGTAATGAAGGCAATTTTACATATGTTCATCTTAGCATGAAGTAAATAGAAGGATAAGAGGCTTTTCAAGGGTAGATTGTTGTAGAATGGGTAGAGAAATTCTTGTGAAAGTTACGAGAAAGTCACCTAAGAATTTATTTTTAAATATAAGGTAGAAAACTGGGCTAGTTCGTAAAAACAGCTTCTAAAAGATTACGGAACGATAGCAGGCAGAGAAATTAATATAAATGTAACCCATGAGGTTTTTCTTTGGTGGAGAAATACTTGTATCTAAGCGTATCACATCAGAATTTTCCTTGAAACATTAGTTGTCTGGAACTACCTCATGTGCCTCATTCGTCGCTTTGTAAATGAAATCCAGCATTCGGTGAGCAGAAGTACCTACTACTTAGGGAATCCTGTTTCAGGTAGGAACCAAAGAGAATGGAAAATGCGACACAGTATTAATCAGGGATGCATGATAAAAGTGTGTAGTTGTAAACTAATTGCGAGGTAGAGAGTTAAAAGCAGCACAGCAGACAAAACCATATCCTCTCATCGTATTACCGCACGGTAAATCCAGCTTTACACAGCGCGTAGGTACCTCTCTGGAGATTGCTAGTGTATGTATGTGGTGTGGACACTTGCAGGATTTGCTGCGCCAGGTGTCTCTCAATTAGTAATGCCCAACAGATACCTACTCTCTGTTTAAATATAATTTCCAAACAACAGACTGCTTCTTCGATTAGAGCTCTGCATCGAAGGAAGGGCCTCGGTTCGGAAATTGAATCTTTATCCGCAAAAACTGGACTGCAAAAGTGTCTTCTCAAATCGCACAGCTTATGTCAAATAAAAATCTTTGTGGTATCAACCACTTCCAAGATATTACTTATTGGTTTCATTTCACAAAAATGTACATTTTAAAGTGCTGACTATGACTTTATAAATTGGGTAGGGTGACTTAACACCTCGACCGAAAAGTGATCTTTTGTGCTTATGCCCCTGACGTGGCACCCTCCGGGAGGATTGATGAGGCGAATGGATCCTAAGGGCGGCCAGAAGTGTTGAGAAGCCAGGACGCTAACAACGCGACCGCAGAGGCAATACGTTTGCTTCTGTTACCTCAACATTTTTTATCTTCGCCAAGCTTATCATACTCTTTCTCGTGTACTCTCCTCGATTTTTGCGGAAATAAAATACATTCTGCAGCCTTCACTTCGTCACTAATTGGAACATGGCATCATACATACTACAATTCGTAGTTTATCTTATTTATAAACATAACTTTTATATTATATTAATAGTTTATTATTTTAGCATTGCACAAATTTGATATCAGTCCACAATAAACAATTTAACAGAAACTGGACAGCCGAAATTCTTAGTGACAGAAGACGTACGCAACCTGCGACCGCGCGAAGGAAATCATCTGGAGCCACCAATGAGGCGTGCAGAGGACGTTTACCAGGGCCGCTTATGTGCGGTTAAGACCGGCCTTCAGAACAATAAATCCATTATGTGCCGTTTCCCCACAGCTTGGGTAATTACCGTTCCAGTAGATTCCTTTCGGAAGGCTCTAGCAGGTTCCCTTTCGAGAACGTTCTGCTTCGTATGTGGGGCCTACATTAAGAGATTGACTTGCTTCTGGTGTCATTTAGTTAAGAAGTACGAAGCTAAAAGTAGACAGCGGAGAGTGAAGTTCGGTAGTGAGTGTGATTCGATTCGATTCGATGTATGAGTTGTATTTTGTTCTGAATATCTATGTCTCAATAGTGTCTAAGTATAATATTTGAACCTCACATTGGACTTTTTTAAAATTGAAATAAAGCTTTCTTAAAAAAGAAGAATATATCTGCCAGCATTTCGTATTTTTCGATGTTATGAATATTAGGCTATCTAAAAATATAAAAATAATGTAAATATAAAATTTTTAAAAAATGGCTATGTAAGTCTCTTAAACAATCATTCGTTAAAATCTGCTGAAAATTATAATTTAATCGGTGAAGCATTTTGACATGTAGAGTATCTTAAGTAATAAAAATGCAGAAAAAAAGAATTTTGAGATACTAATAAATCAAAAGGGAAAAGAAACTATGTATTATAAATATAGTAGAAAGGAAAGAAAATAATTTTTGCACTTTTTCCATATTTTTATCTGCACTGTTTTAAAACAACGCAATTTTAATTCCATCTGTTTATACGGAAATTGTTGAATAGTTTGTTATTACGAATAAGGGATTACATTGCAGTGTTTCGTTCCATTGCAGAGTGAAATTCCAAGAAGAGAGATGGCTCCGCAGTATTGCTGAACTTTCCTTTCCGAGAAGTGACTTAATTATTCATCTTTTTTGCTGCCGCCGGATGCCACACAAAATTAATGCACGGAGTCCAGTGATGCATCATGATAGTCTGAACTGTGGTTTGTAGCCTCTTCATGAACAAAATAACAACCGAGTGCTCTTCTCCAGACAACCTTCACCAAATATTAACATGAACACATCCCACTTGTCCGGGAAACACATCTTGCTATGGTCATGTTAGGGATGTGTCAGGAATCACTGTTACCAGTTTGTAACATATACGAGTATAGCATGGCACACATTTCTCCATTCACAAACTCTTCATATTCTTTTTCGTGAAGATCTTTTAATTCTTCTGGAATTAATACCTAACTCTCAGCACTGTTGAGTTCGTTCAAAATATCAAGCGGAATACAATGCATATTTTCAATACTTTTATCATTACCTTCCATTTTCCTATACGTGTTGAAACATCTGTTTAGCAACCATATTACCTCATACATCTGATACATCACACTTTTATACTTAGCAAATGTATTAGTTAATTCTACTCTGTCTACTACGTATACTAAGGAGAGGAAGTATTTTATTCCACCCAAAAATTGGATGTTGAGGTTTTACCGGAGATATGCTTTGAGGCCCACTTGATAAAACAAAAAGCATTTTTAGAAAAAGGTCCGAGGCTGTGAATCTGTGGGCAGCATAACTCAAAAACGAAAAGTCGGTTAAAAACCAAAGTTGGTATTCAAGTTTAACATCTTTTAAAGATCCGACACGAAGATTTGGAAGGAAATTCCAAATGAGAAGTTTATTTTCTCGAAAATGGCTAAGGATCTTGATTAAAATGCCATATGTTTAATATATTTTTATGTTAAATGAAATGTATATCTTGAATTTTCTGATTATAGCCCATGTAGTCCTGTTTACTTTGAATGACTTTTGCATAACTGGTAAACTGTAAGATATAGACCCAATCTTAATATACAAAAGATGTAGATTTTATTAAAATACACAACTTACGTCAACATAATTTTTTTCTAGACTGAACCATTTGAGTGATATTCTTTCTTATTTCTGTGGGTTTTCAAAAACAGACTTTCGTCAAATGGAACATCGTTATTCATTTTTATATGTTAGGCGTGCAAGGAGAGCGGAATCTCAAAGATTTAAAAGATTTGACTATCGCACAAAACGTACTGTATTCCCATACTCCCTTTGTAACTACAAGGAGATAAGCAAAAAATATAATTTGTACAAATGTTTATCTCTACTAACACGAAGAAGATATAGGAGTAAGCGTTTATAAGAATGGTTAGTACAAGAGTAGAGAAAGTCATGTGAATTGCAGCGCATCAGATTGTTAAATATTTTAATGCTAGAACTGCATAAAAACGTGTAATCTTTTTATTGTGGCACTCATGACGTTCACTTTCGCGCACGTGCTAAACATATATTCCTGTCACAATCAGTGAAATACTACACTAGTTACAAAGTAAACGTTATGCTGAAATAAATTGTAAAATCAAGTTAGAAAATAAATTTGTTAATAGGATTTATATGTTAATATTCGCAACAAAGGGACATTGTGGAAAGTTACGTTAAAAAACTTCAAATGAAGAAGACGGAAGTATTGAGGAATATTTATTTATCTGTGTTATGAATATGGTAAAAACTTAGGTAAACTAAAAAGATTTAGTTACTTATATTTTGAAGTGCCATTTCAAAGTCAAACGTCTGAATTACCATTCCGAGACTATCACCCTGAGAAAGACTGAGGCAAGCCGATGCAACAAGAGGTAAAATTACAATTTAAATTGTACTGAATGCAGAAATGGTGTAACAACTCGTAAAAGTGAACAACACAAACAGCGTAAACTCCAAAAGCTTAAATAATCCCAAAACTGTTTCATTTCGTTGCTTTTTCCTCTTAAACCCAACGGTATCACATTTTCACTGCAAAAAAGTGTCAATGTATATTTGGGAGAAACTGGTATGTCACAAAGAAATGCTAGGTCAGTTCAGGGGTTCAACATCCCAATACGCTACATATTGTGTGTGCATTTTCATTTTCTCGACTGGTAAGTAGGGGAAGTATTGTATTCCACCCAAAAATTCGATGTCGAGATTTCACAGGAAATATATGTTTTGAGACCCCCCTGAATCCCAAAAAAGCATTTTTAGAGAAAGGTCCGTGTGGGTGTCTGTGTGTCAGTCTGTCAGTCTGTGGACAACATAACTCAAAAACGAAAATTAGGTTAAAACTTAAGTTGGTATTTAAGTTTAATGTCCTTCAAGGATGTGACACGAAGATTTTGAAGAAAATAGCCCCACCCTAAACTACCCTTTACATTAAAAATTTTTCGAAAATTTTGATTTTCTTGAAAATGGCTCTAACGATTTTGATTAAAATGCCATATGTTTGAGATATTTTGATGGCAAATGAAATGTATATCTTGAATTTTCTGGCTATAGCCCCTGTAGTCGTATTTACTCTGGACGACTTTTGCATAACTGGTAAACCGTTACAGATAGACCAAATCATATTATACAAAAAATGTAGATCTTGCTAAAATACACGATTTATGTCTCAATAAATTTTCTTGTAGGGTGAACCATTTCGGAGATATTTCTTGTTATATGTGTGAGTTTCGGAAAACTTAGAAGTTCAGCGAAATGCAACAACGTTGTTCATTTTTTTATATGTTAATCGTGCAAAGAGAACGGAATCTCAATGGTCAAAAACATTTGACTGTCACACAAAGGCTGCTGTATTCTAATATCTCCCTTGCACCTACAAGGAAATAAGCAATAAGATAATTTGTAGGAATGTTTATCTTAACTAACATGGAAATATAGGAATAAGAGTTTGTTAGAATGGTTAATACAAGAGTAGAGAAAGTCACGTGAGTGCAACACATCAGATTTTTTTGAATTGTACTAACAAAAGGCAGCAACGGATTACAGCTAATTCACATGTTAATTTTGGATGCACATTTACTGAAAGCAGTAGTTCTGACAAACTCGTGATAATCTTTATTATACAGAATACGCAATGAGGTTTTCTGTTGTTTTAAAATTTGCCTTTCTGTACAAATAACAAAGTTGTTAACAACCAAAACATTACGTGCTTGATGTTGTCCATGTTTGGGTGGATTAGATCTGGGCATAAGCTCATTTTTGTCACCTCCGAGAGCAAAGTTGGCGATTGCGGCCGTCACTGGAGCCCTTACCTTACACAGTAAGGCCTATTAGCGGTCGTTCTATTGTAAATGCAAACTAGCTTGACTCAAGTGGTCTGTGCCACGCGCTTTTGTATTCATGAGCACCTAACAGAGAGAGAGAGAGAGAGATGCATGCTCGACAGTAAAGGGCTTATTGTGGATATTCCGGTTTAAGTGATCCAGGCTATATGCACTGCATTAGAAATCCTTTCATCGACCATTCAGCATTCCGCCCGCATACAAATTGTAGCTCCTTGCCATTCATGCACCAGATACAGGGGAAGTATTACACCTTTCACTCCTATCTTCTTTCCTGGTATTCATCCGAGATTCCGTTTTGATTTCCTTCCCTCCCACTTCTGCTCTGGGACGTACTGCCAACCCTCTGCGTTATTTGTGAGGTCCCATTGTTCGGTTGCAGAAACATTTTGGAGTTCGCAATTTACATAAAAAAGAACTCGCATGATATGTATTTTATACACATTCTACAACCTTTCTTGTTTATGGGACACATTACCAATAAAGCAACAATTCTTAGGGCACTTAAGGGTCAATTTTCCAGAACACAAATCTCCTACAGAGTTTTCAGTTAGCTGCATAATTTTATGCCTATAAACAGAACTGTGGGTATAAACTGTTGTGTGTATATGTGTATATATATCGTTATGCTTTTAAAACACAAAATTCTCGTTACGATGCAATTTACTTAATTTTAAAACAATATTTCAAATTTATGTCCCTTATTAAGCTAAAACATAAGTTTGGCATTTAATTGGTTTTATTAAAATAATGTTTGTTATTTGCAAAAACAGCGTTTGCAAAAACATACAACTTATCAGTTGGATGAACCTGTTTGCGTGAAACATTTTACTTCACACTAACAACTGCGTTGCAAGTTTTAGATAGCATATGCTGGTTAAACTATTTACGAATTTCGTTCTCGTAAGTTGAAAATTGCATCGCAAACAACATTTTAAATGCTGAAAAATATATACAATACTAGAACCGAGAGAAACTGGGCCGAAATTGTGGTATACCATTCTTTTAAATTAAGTATTTTACATTTTGCTTCAGGTACATAATAGAGATAGAGATAGAGCTCAAAAGGAAGCTCGGTGTTAGCTGCCTCACACCACTGCTTGTATACACGCGGCGTGGTAAACAAGGTAACAATTGGGTAGTCCGGAAAAAAATATTTACACAGTTCTAAAAGCTATTGACGCACTTGTTTGTAAGAAGCTCCGAGAAAGGTAGATTTGGAGAAAATTCGGTGCTCACTCTCAGCTTTATAAGCCAGCCGATGTTAAAAGAAGTCAGTTCTGTTTAAGAGTTGAGGAAGGCAGTTGTTGAAAGAGTTTTAAATGTGCCAATTTAGTAAGTGCATCGTCGGAACCAGTTGTTTGCGAGATAGAGCGAGTAGTAGAACTGTGGGCAGTGTTTGTGTCAAGGCTACGATAGGAGAGAACAGCTGTGAGTTGCCAGGTCACGCTGAATTGAAAATTGTGTTGACGAGAAAACACAGAACTGTGGCAATTATAGCTTATTTTGGCCTATAAACTTACTGCTGGTGTTTTTTAAACACAAAAACCGTGTTTGGGCAATGTTTAAGAGATGGAATCAGGACTGAAAAATTTAATGCCATAGCCGAGATTTGAACTACGGATCTTCCGCTTATCGAGCGGCTGCTCTAACCACTAAGGTACCATTGCCAACTTGCGAGTACGACATTAAATTCCCCAACCGATTCGTACTTTCCCGGTAGACCACAAAGTAACCTCACATCAGAGATAAATACCCCAAGGGCAACGTACAATCGTGAGTACTTTATATCACGGGTTTAAGTAAACTTTAGATGGTCATAATAATTTATTTTTGCCAACAAACTGATTGTTGGTGTTTTAAAAAAATCCCGGCGTCTCTTTGTAACAACCCTAAAACAGGACAGCTATTCAAGTACTGGATTTTCTCTCATATTTCTCTATAAAAATACTAGCAAGAATTTCTGAAAATGTTTATCTTGACCGACATGGACAAGATAGAGGAATAAGTGAATGTAGGAATAGTTAGTACAAGAGTAGAGAAATTTAGGCGAGTGCAACACGATAGATTTTTTAGTAATATATCTAGTTCACTTCTTGTATTCCCATTCCTAATTCTATTCATTCTGTGAAGCCAGAACAGGCTAAAGGCCTTATAGGGATAAGAAGAAAATCTGTCTTACTGTTAATATTTGTTAGTTTCTTAGTATTCATGTTATGCCTACTTCACGTCAGTAATCCTGTAGGTCTGAGCCATTTCCTCTGATATAAGAGTGAAATGAATGTAAAGTGCTTCTGGGTATTTATTTTATATCCTGCGCTGTAGTGCATGCAATATGGTTGGTTGGTTTGGTTGGTTGGATTCCTTCTCTCCCTTTTTAGGGTTTCGCGCGGGTTTACAGCAAATAAAACACGATGATTGCATAAGTGCCAGACGCCAGCAATGTGGAACGTATCACACAAGTGAAACCCAAGTCTTGGCCAAGCGTAAGAAGCAAAGCGTGGACAGACGTCATTCCTTAATTCCTAGTAAGATTTTCAAGGGTTTGAAGTGCCAACGCCACGGGACTCCTTTATGAATACGGTTAGTGGTGGGGCTGTCTTACGTCAAGGTTCTTCTAGTTATGTTTATTTTTACGTTTATGTTTTGGAAGCTCTATAAAACTTTTAGGTATTCATATTGACTCAGACCTTGGATGGTCAACACATATTAATCATATCTTTAAAAAAATACAAGAGTTTTCATACTGAGAATCTTAAGCCATAGTGCTGATGAAACTGTATTATGCCCCTATTTACTAGCATGCCAATTATGGTTAGCTTTTGGGGGAAATCACTCCTTGGAAACGAAAATCTTTGTATTACAAAAAAGGGCTGTTAATTAATTTGTAGAGTTCATCCAAAAGAACATTGTAAACCACTTTTTATTGCTTTAGGTATTTTAACCCTGCCAACGATATATGTGCTGACGTGTATGTTAAGGGAAATTTTATCAGTTTCACAGCTTGCTCGAATATTCATAAGTATACGAGAAGAAATTGTCTGAATTTATATACAAACAAATTTAAGCATACGAAAATCCAGAACAGCTTTATAGTTGTTTATAATAAACTATATAACATTTTACCCCATAGGATAAGAGAGCTCCCTATTTCAACTTTCAAAAATTCTGTTAAAGAACGGCGTATTAACGACTCATCTGTGTTTTTGAAGACAGAATGTTTCACAACCTATTTGTTACAAAGTCGGAGGTTCGCTCAAGATTGTAAGATATGCGCATGTACACATTTTTATTTTCTCCATTATATACCTAGAGCGAAAAAAAAGAACCTGAATATTTATCATTTAAACGGCAAAACCGAAGAAAATAAATACAAATGGAAAGAGCACATGAACCGAAAGATGGGAATAAAGAAAAATTGCGAAGACGGAATAGGTGCAATCCCTGAAGTGAAGCAGAAGACATACCTAAAGCATAATGTAGAAAGACTGCATTCCACCCAAACGCTAGAGATATAGATTTCCACGCAATGGTTTCGGCTATCCTGAATTCAAACAAAAAGAAAAAATTCTGTGTCTGTCTGACTATGCACATCTTAATTCAAAATCAAAAAGTGGGTTAAATACCAAACCATCTTCCAAGGTCGAGACACGAAGATTTTTAAGGAACACCCCCCCCCACCTCAGGATCCATTTTTGGAAATTTTCATTTTCTCAAAAAGGCAGTAACGATTTTGATTAATATATATAAATAAATGACAAAATGTATATCTAAAATAGTGTCTGGTCCTCTTCATTCTGAATTTTTGTATAACTGGTAAACCACAAGAAATAGCCAAATATTACTACACTGAACATGTACATTTCCTTAAAACACACAATTTATGTAGAATCATTTTTTGTAGGGTGAACCATTGCAGAAGACCGATAGTTGTTCATTTTTTATGTCTTGGACATGGAAGGCAAGTCTGTGCAACTGACGGAGATCTGGGCGACAAGTGTCTGTGTCTGCGCGACTGACGGTAAAATCACCCGCGCTAACTTCCCCTCATTTACCCCTTAAAAACTTAGTGCCATGACGCTACCAATGCCTTAATTACCTCTACACTGGCAAAGGGGTTTCGCCGAAGCGTACGCGACCATCCCTTGTTTTCCTGTTCAACACACCTGCAATAAGTGATTTCCAGGAAAACTGGTCTTACAATGTTCTAGTCCGATTACCTGACGCTTGCCACTAATGACTTGTCTGTAACATCATGTGTCCCTTCTGACAATTTTAACCCTCAACAACATTCCCAGGTCTGTACCTTTTATACATGCGACGATTTTAATATTTCCCGATTATTTAATTCTGTCATGTGAAGCACTATTATTCCCATAACTATAGTGTTCACAATTTCGTCTTCAAAAGTGAGCGGAATTTCAAGGCTATCAAATAGCGACCAGCTATAAAATATTTGAGTATTATTTAAAGCCTATTGTATTGTTATATTCCCCCTGCACCTACAAGAAATTTGGCAATGAGATAATTTCTACAAACTTCATATCGATTAATATGAAGTAGATAAAGGATTAAGGGTTTTAAGAATAGTTTTTATCTTTTGTGGTAATGTAATTGCATGAAGTTTGAAAGCCATCACAGCGACAACATTTTTAAAATCGCACTATCGTTTTGATATACTGCATCGTTCATATATCTTCAACGAAATGTGTAAACGTGTAATGAAATTTTACCTGCATTAAGGGGAAAGAACAATACGCTTAGTAACAGTGTGTGCAAGATTAAGTATGTGAATGCAACACATCAGATTTTTAATAAAAAGGCTCCCTTTCCAACAGTAACCTTCCCTTGTTGAAGGAGCTGTCCTTTTATGGCGGCGAGCTGGCTGGCCGACCTCCTTCCCCTCCAAGCCAAGAGGAGCTAGTATTACAAAAAGGACCTGCGACATGCCAGGAGAGGACTTCTTGCCCCTGAGGCGAGGATCTCTAGCGAGAACATTCCAGGCATGTCACTGTGGCGGTCAGGTCAGATCAGATTCTGCGAATACCACATCTAGCACCTGCTCCTATTGCTAACTCGTGTGTCAAATACTACATGTCACTTTTATTAATGTCTCTACGACTTACCTATAGGACGAACAGCAACTACTGTTTCTACCCAAAAACTCGCTGGATTTACACGTTTGGAGGGCCCCCTCAATCCAAAAATACCTATTTATGCAACTACACAGAATAAGGCTTACGTACGTGCAATTTTATTGTGGAGTACATGGTGCATACAATTATCTTTAAATTACAAATAAATAATATAAGTACTGCAAAAATACAGGCTGGAAGGGAACTTATTACATTCCTTCCAATGTGGACTTCATAGAAGCATTACAAACAAAAAAGTATAATGGTACTTTGTTCTTTGATCAGCCTATTTCGAGGAAAAAAAAAAACAAAATCTTATTTGCTCCAAATTGGGTGCGTAATTCCAAAAGAATTTACGAAGACAAGAGTTTGTTACTTGTAAGATGAGTAGAGTAACTTATTTCTGACATAGCTTCGATAGTTTTGAAATAATTAAAAGAATTGAAGGAGCACTCCGAGCATCTCTTTCAGACGTGAAGTAACTCGATAACGCTGCGTTGAGGTTGGTCAGGGAATTGAACTGGTTTCTGGATGTAAACGGTCCGTCGCTTGCAGAGAGGTGTAATGTTTTGGGAGCTAACGTTTCTGATTGGCATACACTCGCACAGTAAACATAGGGGGACACGGCAGGGTATTTGTTTACGTTCACGAGACATTACGCTGCGGTGGTTGTTTATGTACTGACCTAGTGAAAGTAATACCCACACAATGTGCAGTGTTGCCAGCTTATTTTCGACAAAACTAAAATATATCCGTAGGAAATGGTCAGAAACAAAAACGTAAGATATAAAATGAGTTCCAAATACCGAGATCTACTACTTGTTTAAATTAATGTAATGACTTCCCTTCTGCCCGGTAAAACCATTGACCGTAATAATAGGAAGTGCGGATGTAAATGATGATACTTATTCTGAGTGATTATTTCTAAACAACAAGCTTGTGACTGAAAATATGGGTGGGAAGTCCGAGTAAATTTCAGTCTGAGCCATAAATATTGAATAGGAGCTATTGTCAGTAAAACCTCGATATTGCATTTAAAGACTGGTGCAAGGTAAACAGTGTTTTCTTGTGAACGAAGATGTGATATGACTTATACACATGTAAAATCAACGATACAGAAAGCTTCCTGGTCAGTGCTATTCAGTACTATCTGGATTTTGTTTATTCCACCGCTAAATGTTTCTATTGAGGCTAAGATTAAGCCGACAAAATATTATTTTTCTATGTGTTAACATTCCGACAAGCAGCGTGCGCATTTGAGTGCGTATGGCCGTAAACTTGGTATTTAGGTTCAAGATCTTCCCAGTATACCTCCCCATCCCAAAACACTTTTCACATGGAAAAAATTACGTTATTTTTATTTTATCAGAAGTAATTCCTACGATTTTGATTAAAATATCATGTATACCGCACTACCGCATGCTTCCATCCAGTTACCTCGGTTACCTCGGTTCCATCCAGTAGAAATCGATTCATAGCCAATCAGTCATCAGAATACCTCCCCACGTGGAGTAAATCTCGTAATAGGAGCTGGTTGCTCTTTACTGCTGGAAATATCTTAATTGCGGTGGAAGTCTACTTATAAAATTGACTATAAACGGAGCACAGTTTGGGAAGTTCTACACTAAATAAGTGAAAATATTTCTACCTGAACTTTGAATAAAACAAGGGGGAAAAACGAAATGAAATGTTACAAAATCATAGCAGTCCCAGTGCTCATGTACGGAAGTGAGTTCTGGATGTTAAAAGCAGACAAAAGCAAAATGCAGGCAGTAGAAATGAGACTTTTAAGAAGAGTTAATGAATGCCCCAGAAGAGAAATGAAACAATTCGAGAGGAATTAGCAAATATAAATTAAGAGATAATAAAAAAGAAAATAACAGAACTGGAAAGAACATATGAACAGAATGAGTGAAGAAATAATGCCAGTTTTGACAAGAAAATACAATCCTCGGGGAACAAGAGACGTACGATATCCTAGAATAAGATGGGAGTAATTGAGAAGACCGAGTAAGCAGAAACGCCTAAACCATGAAAAGAAGACTTCTAGCAGAGGTAGAAATTAATTGTTGAGCGGATTGCTGAGCAGTTAGAATAGGAAAGCAGGATTAATAGCTATGGTTTTAAAGGTACGCAGTGTTCCATATGCTAAAAGCCCTGCATCCCAGCTCTTGGGTTAATGGAAGCATATAAAACATTAATGTTCTGTACTGTACAAGTCAGTCGGTCACCAGAGTGACGGTGCCATGCACAGTAAAGTACAACACATTATCAGATTCCCACGCTATCTGTCCTTTGTTTCCCACCCTGCTACAGGCATGGCGGTCGCTGTCGGATCATCAAACTTACGTCCCCTTATTTATTTTCTTTCATTTGCATAACCCTCTATATCTTTAGTGGTCATATCGGGGGCTTTTACTTGAGAAGCAACTGACAGTGTTATTATTCATTGAGTGTAGACATTTTTACTTTCTCTAATGCTTACCTATAATTAATATTTCACCCAACAATTCGATATTCTGAATTCAATAGAAGTAGATGCTTTAAGAATCCCGATACCGAAATTACGGATCCAGTAAATAAAGTATCATTTAATAAATGAAGAAAAAGCTACTTATAAACATAATAAATTATCTATAAAGAATTGATAATGAAATAAAGTAAAAATAATCGCTTTAAATACGAATATTAGAGGAATATGTTGTATAAAGTTAGAGCGTAAATTTGTCAGACAGGAAAATGAGTTTAGTTACTGGGTAGAGAGGTAGTTAGCATCGACTGGATTCCTTAGGCCAATTCGTAGAATTCGCTCAGGTAATTAGGCCAGCGTAATTAGCGCAGTAAAGCAGGGTTGCCAGACTACCTCCACTGGTTGGGCTTGAAATTCGAATCTCAAGACGAATTTCTGAGAAATTTATAGACGAGTTTGGATGAGAAGCAGCCGACTTGATGAATTTCGCAAAATAGATTGCAACATGGAATTAGCAGCTAGGAGTAGGAGGGTTTAAAATTAAGCAAAATAGCAAAATTATTAGGGGCAGAGCACCCTTCTGTGGTAACATAGAATCTAGATGTGTGTTATAGCTCGATACAGAGTAACGTCGCTCTGGCTAAGTAACAGAACTGAGTTGAACTGCTTATTGAAACTAACCATCGCGACTCATAATACCGCCGGGAATTATACTCATCTAAATATTCATATATTATACAAGTTATATTTAAATAATGACTTATTACATTGTTTTTCATATGTCGGCAACAACTTATTTTCAATCACCCGAAAAATTCATTTAAATATTCTATATCAAGAATCCGTGCCATCGTTTATAAAAATCACATCCACGCATACCTTGAGATAAGAGTCTCATTGCTTGAGTAACGCCAGGCAAAGGAATCAGCCGAGAACTTCAGCCATCGTAAAGCTATGATCTTCACTGGCGCCCATACAATTCATTGAATTCAAGGAAGAGTAAGATTATTGTTCCAACAATCATCGTAATTTGGAGCAAAAGACTTAAAACTGTAGCATTAAATCTCCTGCATCAACCCTTAATTTAAAATCATTAAAAAAATGTATGTCTGAGTGTGAACAGCTTAACTCAAAAGCAAAATCTGGTATAAACACCGTACTCGGTAGTAAGTTCAGAATCCTTCAGAAATGCAACACGAAAATACCAAACCAAGCTACACTTTACAGGCAAAATATTTTCTTATGTTTATTTTCTCAAAAGTTCCTCTATCAAATTTTATTAAAATTCAATATGTTTTAACATATTTACGTGAAAAATAAAGTGTACATGTGAAATTTCTGGGAATAACATGTAAACTTCTCTTCATTCAGAAAGGCCTTTGTTTAGTAAAGTGTAAGAAATAAATAAAAAAATGTTACTGCACAGAAAATATAGAATTCGTTAAAGCACATCGTTTCACAAAGTATTTTCAGCTGCAAATTACCATTCTGTATTTCTTTCGTCTTTCGTTCTTTGGCAACCAAGGTGGGTTTTCTTGAACATTGTGGCACCGGCGCACATTAAAGGAGGCCCAAGGTCAGCTACCTCACACCACAGTGTTGCTAGGCAATGCGCGAGTATGTCGGCTAAGGACAAACACAGTTTCCAGACAGTTCGAGAAGCTTGGCGTGCTGGATTATTATGAGAAGCTTCGCGAAATCTCGATTTCCAGAGAAATAGTCACTATCTAAATCTGTACTATACAAGGGAATCGGCACGCACAGAGAAGACAGTGGGAGAGACTTTGAAGTCGGAGAGACCACTAAATGAAAGAGGCAATCTTTTGTGGGTCCTGCAACTTGGTTATGAGACTCTTTGAGCACAAGTTATCTTCACAGTAAAAGTCAAATGGCATCTAATTGCGGCGGAACTCGTGTCTAGCTGAACTCTGACCCTTCATTTCAATCATGAAGATTTAACGTAGTCGGGCTGAAGAATAGGTCAACTGATATTAATTCACTTATCTGTGAATTCAGAAATGTGGATGTTACTGTTATTCAGCACTACAATCTATTTTAGTTCTATGCAGGTGTATGCCTGTTTACGAGTAACCTATGTCAGGTGGCGGTTTCAATTTCTGCCTGTAAGTCTAGCTTCTACAATTGTACTAAAATGGTAACTATTGCCAATATTGAAGTAAACAAATCATTGAAGGGATGGTCTCAGGATAGCCGTTTATAGAAATGATTTTATTACATATTGCCTCGTAGGTACAATGGTAATAGGAGAACTTAAGTGATAGTCAAATCTTTTGAAAGCAGTTCGTTATGCGATAACTTGATCATGCCATTCTCTTTGCATGTCCAGCACATAAAAATAACTTCCCACTTGAGGAAAGTATAAGAATTGGAAAGTTCAAGCAGATAACAAGGACTATCTTGGACAAGGTTAACTCCACAAGCAAATTGTATTTCACATTAGTTTGTTTTAGCTTCAGCGTGGGGAAGTGGCAACCCCATCGCCCAGTGGGAAAGCACTGCAAAGGCGGGAAATCCAAAACCTTTCGGGGTTGGGAGGAAATGCCCAATTCCTACCTCAAGAATAGAGGATTTACCCAAGTACCCTGGGGATAAAACAGGGACCTTAAGCGTTGGGCTAATCCCTTCACCTTAAGTAAAGTCGGATTCAAAAGGAAAACGTGAACCTTGGAATATCCGATATTGGTAGAACAGGGAAGTTGAAGAAGAAGAAGAAGAAGAAGAAGAAGAAGAAGGAGGAGGAGGAGGAGGAGGAGGAGGAGGAGAAGGAGAAGTAGTAGTTTGTTTTAACAATATATCTTTGGTGTAGTAAGATTTTGTCTGTCTCTTACTGTTTACCAGTTATGCAAAAGTCATTTAGAATTCAGAGGGTTTCTGTAGACATTCCCAAAAATTCAAGATACACATTTCATTTATCATGAAAATATATTAAACCTATGGTGTTTTAATCAAAATTGTAAGAGCCATTTTTGAGAAAATAAAAATCTTTGGAAAATGTTCCATGTAAACGCCAGTATGGAATGGGGGACCTTTCTTTTGAAAATCATGTCGCATCCCTGTAAGATGCTGAACTTAAATACCAAGTTTGGTATTTAACGACTTTTCGTTTTTGACTTACGCTGTTCAGGAGACAGACGGACACAAACGCGTTCTAAAAATTATTTTTTTCAGATTCAGAGCACCTCAAATGTTTTTCTGTGAATAAATAACTAAAAACGAAAGTTGGACAGATACAAACTTAAGTCTAGTATCACCAAGAAACCTGCAAGAAAATGCTCCCTTCCCAGCTACCCTTTACGTAGGACATATTTGTTGTTTTACTTTCTCGAAGCAACTTATGATTTCGGTGAAAATACCGCATGTTTAAGAGCTTATATTACAAGTAAATATATGCAGATTTTCTGCTAATAGCCTTTGAAGTGCTCATTGTGAATGAATTTTGTATTACGTTATATAGCGTATAGCTAGTAAATTGTGAGAGTAAACAAAAAATGTCAAATGCATTTTTGTGGAATTAACGATTCGGAGATATTCTTATTTGTGTTAAGATTCAGCTGTTATCTGAAGTACTACTCTGCAATTCGTTTGCCTCTCGTGATCATTAAAAAGACCTGTGATTTCAAAACTAGCATAACGTGGCCCACCTTTTGAGAATTTAATTATCTCTTGAACCTGTGGTCCTCCCCCTCCCATTGTATCTACAATAGTATACGTAATAAAACTACTTATGTCAGCACTATTACAATTCAATTGAAATAGGAAAAAAAATAAGCTTTTATAAATGGTTGTAAACCCTTTCCATATAACTTTGTTTGACATCTCGTAGCTGTCAGGGGCCCAAATTACCTAGCTGTCGATGGGCCCTTAAACCCTATTCACTCACTCATTCACTCACACAACCACTCTCTCATTCAGTCAGTCACTCAGTCACTGTCACTCAATCACTCAGTCACTCTCACACTCCGTCCCTCTCTCACTCAGTCACTCTCTCCTCAATCACTCACTCAGTCAATAAATCACTGACTCACTCACTCCCATCCACTCACCCACACACTGACTCAATCACTCCTTCTCTCAATCACACACTCACAAAAGGTAATGATTAGAAGTTCGTTGATGTAGGACACTAAAATCACATAACTTGTAAAGTTTAAAAGGGCAGTTTTTAAGAGTGTAAGAAGATTAAACGGCGTGGTCAACAATTGTACGTGGCAACAACACATTAAAATCCAATTAAGCCGTTTGCGGTAACACGCGACTTGCAGCACAGAATGCTAAGTAGCTGCGGTAACTGCGCATGCCTCGAGACAAAACAACGTCGAGGTAATGTCATTAAGGAGTCGCTGCCGTGCCTTATAAAAAGGGAAACAGCAAACAAGCCAATTTCACGCATGAGCGCTTTATATTTGAGAGACTATTGGAATATTTCACACCGCTGCGTAGAACCATCTCCATTAGGCAGGGATTTGCGCAGGACCGGGTCCCCGGGAAGGCACACCTCTCTTTTCAACCCGGGGGACAATTACACATTCTGGCTTGTCCGTCAAGTGGCAACCCGATACCCACTTCGCTACCACTCACAAAAAAATCTCACCCACACGACTTTCTCCACCATTTCACAGGTAGGTATCCCTTACACACACACCTGTCAAACTTTGTGAGAAACTTTCCCTCGTCCAGCTTTCAGTGACAACTCTGTGATGACATGAAAGTTGGAACGCCTAGAATGTTCTTGAATAAATGTACAAGAATTATACATCTATATAAATAAGAATAAATGGCCAAATTTGACACTAAGCGCAAAACTCGAGAACAGCTGGATCAATTGGGCTAATTTCTTTCTCCAAATATTCATTGAAGTCCGAGGAAGGTTCTTATGAAGAAAACTGGAAAAGTTGCATGTAAAAACTTAAAAAAAAGTTTTTTTTCTCCCACTTAAATGATCGCAGCTGTCAATTGTAAGGATGGCGATCTGAGATAGATTAATCGAAGAATCGATTTTTTTGGGGGGGATAGTAAATATTGATTTGAGCAATGAATCGGTTATCTGAATCGATCTCAGACTTTCGATTCACTTACTTACTGTTTCATTTTATTCAAATAAAACAAAAGAGTACCAAACCATACTATAAAGAACAACCATTTGACATTTAATTAGTAGCATAATTATGAACGCAACCTTGAAATATAAACTGCTTGAATGCATCCGTAGATTTACACAGTTTGACTTCGAAAGTTCTTTCAGTAGATACTGAATTGGTGCGTGTTATTTTCTTGGTTGCTTTTAAATCTTCGTTTCTCAATTGACAAGCCAGTTCCTCGACTCATTTTGGTTGAGTGGATTATTTTGTGTGTGTTTGCATTTATATTCAGTTCAAGACTCATGTCGCCTTTAAGACCTGGGCGGAGCTATTATTAACATTACGCAAATTTACTGTTGATATCACGTATTTATTTTATAGTCAATAAATAAAGTGATCACTCTGAGGTAGGTTTATATTCAAGTTTTTGTTGAAATTGCGCATTTGTGACTATCAAAACTTTATCTGTTCTGGTGACCATGAAGAATTCATCACGAGGTGTGCACTATATAAGCGACGTCATCACCAGAACTGACCAGAAAAGATAAGTTTGTGAGATTGCCACAGTCCAATACCTGTGGACAGAACGAGGTCTGTCTGGTCAGCTAGTATACAATATATAGGAAGATTTCCTTTGCGGTTCAGTGGTCAGCACCCTGACTTCAGAACCCACAGGTTCCAGGTTCAATTCCCGGTTGGAGATGGGAATTTTTCTTTAACAGAATAATTCTCTATCCCCACACGCAGTCCGAAATATGAATGTGCGAGCTAATGCGAGTTAAAAATTATATAAAGCAACGTTAAGAAACCCTACAGCTCAAGTCAAACCCCCGACCCAATTAAAGGAAGCTATTAAAAATAAAACAATTAAAAAATACTAAATGGCAATTCACACAGACGCAATTCTAACAGAATGGAAAAGGTGCTACATGAGGATTACGTTAGGGCAGAAAAGAGCATTAAATGCCCTTCTGTTTGTTCATGATCTAGTTTTAATTTTTGATAAGGACGAGACTACAGAAGGCAGTATATCAATTGAACCAAATTTGCAAGAAATACGATATGACTATTTGAAAGACAAAAACAAAAGTAATGGCACTCCAGGGAATATACAAGAACTAAAATGGTTCTAATATGTTCTCCTCTAGAACAAGTATCACTCAGTCAATACCTTGGCTACGATGTTACCTATGATTTGGATCAGGATATAAGAAATAAGACACAACAATTTGAAGTACTCTGTGGAGCTATTACACGAACCTTCAAGAATTAGGTAACAAAGAAACACAAGCAAAATTTTATAAAGTTATGGCAGTACCAGTGGTGAACTACGAAAGTGAGGCATGGACTATAAGGGGAAAAATCTGATGTGTTGCACTCGCATGACTTTCTCTACTCTTGTACTACTCATTCTTACGAACTCTTAATTCTATATCTTCTTCGTGTTAGTTGAGATAAGCATTTGCAAAAATTACCTTATTGTTTATCTTCTTGTTGGTGCAAGGGAAATATTAGAATACAGTAGGCTTTGAGCGATAGTTCAATCTTTTAAAGCTTTGAGATTCCGTTCTCTTTGCATGTTGAATGAATGAAAATCTTATGAACTGTAAACGGATGTACGAAGAGAGACCTAATAACAAATGAAAGTATAAGAATTAGACATTTTTAATATCAATGAAAGATTAAAAGGTTTCAAACAAAAGGGGAAGGAACACGTTGAAAGAATGTCAGAGACCAGACTTCCTAAATAAATAATGCAATATCATCCTAAAGGTAGGGGATCAGTGGACAGATTGAGGAAACGATGGCTGAAGGACTTTGAAAGCGGAACAGGCACTTGATTGCGTATGCCATGAAGTGAAGAAGAAATATCTTATACATGTGACATTTTGATCAAAATAATTAGGGCAGGATTCACTAAAGAATTCTCTGGAACGTTGTACAGAAAAAAGTGCGGGACGTAAAGTAAGGAATGTCCTAGTTCTTTCATAAGCTGGAATTCATTTCGTTGTTTGGATGGTGCATTCATGAAATATGCAGAAACAATTGAAAATAATCACATCAAATACGTCACGCAATTCGGAGACTACGCTGGTTGATGACGTGTATTTGTTGTGAATGCTAGTCAGCTCTGCTTGAAGCAGTATCTGTCCGCCATTCTGACACCCACAAAGGAGGTAACTCTAGCGGCGCCGACATTGAAAACCTCGACGCTTATCGAAAACCAACTCTCACGTATATATCGGAACTCAAGCGTATGTGCTTCCATCAGTAGCTGCGAGATGAAACGTCTGGTCTGATGGAGTTGTTATTTTGTACAAAGAAAACCTGGCAACCAAATGCCTGTGACGTAATCAGTCTGTCTGCCTCCGAGGAAACATTTAAAAACGACGTTTCCTTCCTCAGATACAGGGAGAACAACGAAATAGTTGCAGCGCGTTTAAAAATTAACCTTGGGCACCTTAGAGACAGAAATCCAGCTCACAAAATTGAAACAACAAACTTGTGGTATTTGGATTCATTAGAATTTGGTATCCAAATTATACTGTGACGTATCCAACTTCAAGATGGGTTTAGGTTATGTTAAGGCGACTGCTCTTTCAATACTCATGCTCTACTAATTAGGCGCTCGAGTGGCCTCCTGTGCGATGTCTGGCAACAGCCATACAGAACTGGCTATAGGCAAGGCTATAACGTTGAAATAATACCCAGAATACTCTGGAGCTTTTCACCGGCTGTTTCAAATCATCCACTGATCCACACAAGTTCAACGTTATCATATGCCAGAACCGAGCAACACTCGTGTTACTAAAACAACAATCAGATGATATTACGTCCTCTGACACGACTGAACATGCAGTTATTGATAAAACTGAGCATTGGCACGGTTGAAGCAGGAGGCAGAGCTTCCGTCCATACCTGTCCCATATCAAGTTCCAATTCAGCCAAAAGTTATTCACACTCTGATAAAGTTTCTAATGTTTTGCAGAGCATTGTTCTGAACATTAGATACACATCAAAGAGGAGAAACCACTGGAGATATATGCAAGTATCCGGACTCATTACTGTATTGAAAACTCGAACTATCACAATTCCCCAAAAGTCAACCCACATTATGGTTACCTTTGATACTATTCATTTGGCATCAATACCAACAACTTCCTCTAAAATATACGCATGGTAAAGAAATGACCGTACTTGGTGTTAATTACAGGTTATTGTTGGCAGTACAGGAGTAGAAGGTCAAATGTTGAGTTTAAAGCAAATAATTCGGGCTGGATGATGTATTCCACATGTGCGTTTATTTAGAACTGTTTTAATGCTTGTATGATTTTATTTTTCCACACTTTTTAATTATTTTTACAACGCAATTTCCTACAAGGTTTAATAATGGACACCAGGTCAGCTGGAACTCCGATATCTCTTACTTAATTAGAAGCCTCAAAATTCATCAATTAAATATATTGTTAAAGATGCCATTAAACCGAAGGGAATAATATTTTTTATTAATTAGGTCAGTCCTGAAGAGTCAATGCTTGCTATGGAGTTCAGCCCACAAGGATGTTCCTTCATTACTTCCATATGTTTTAATTAATTGTTGCTAAGAAAGTATACGGGACTATGAAATGAGAGTGCCACTAACAGAGAAACTCAAAGAATTTTTCTTTCATTACTTAGAAGTCGGCTGTTCTGTCTCCACGCTGCAACAGTGTCATAAAACAAAATGGCCACTCCACAGCAACGCGCGCACTTGTACTGTAATAGCAAAGACACAGGGAAAGAAGTTCTGCCGGCAAACGCGCTGGCCATCAAATTGGTCCACCGTGTCCAAGCCATCCATCCAGGAGGGTTTCTTTAGGGGAGTTCCCAACATTCTGGCTCCAGTTGGGGGGAGGGGAGGGGGAGGGAATTAAATTATTTTGTTGTTTAACGACGCTGTAAATTGTCAGAATCATATCAGTGTCGCCGGTGTGCCGGAATTTCGCAGGAATTCTTTTACATGCCAGTAAATCTACTGACGCTTAAAAACCATCCGTCTGGGCCGGATTGAACCCGCGACCAGTAGAGGTCAGTAGGCCAGCTTCTAACCAACTGAGCCACCCAGACCGACCAGTTGGGAGAAGGGAGATCTGTCTTGTTGAAAGATTACATGAGGTTGCAGATGAGCTTACCTGGGGGTACAAGACCGTTCCAACATGTCCTCGTGTGTGGACAAGTTATCCAGTCTTCTCATCTATAGCAAGTCGATGAGAACCTGTGGATTGTTTAATAGTTTCAGCCGCCAAAATCTTCTCATACTGTGACTAAATGGTAATCCCATTAGATGCTCTCCACCATATTTTCTCCGGTAATAATTTATTTGAACTGTAATTACTGATTTCCCCTTAAAAGTATTTTGTGCACGTTGTGTGGAGTCACAATTCTGTGTTAAGTCATTGTTGCAGCTCAGTAATAGAACAGCCAACTTCTAACTAATGAAACAAAATTGAGCTTCTGTTTATTTTTAGTGCCACTCTCATTTCATAATTTCGCACACTTTCGTAGCAATGATTAACTAAAATGTGGGAGGTACGAAGGGAACATCCTGTAAAAGTAAGGAGAATAACGGTGTCTACAATAATAGCGAACACCTCATCTCACATATTTCTCTCCTACTACACTCGACTTAAAGATTCTTCACCTGTGATCCTAACGCCCCCTAAATCAGATTCCTCTGCAATTAACAGTACCCACAACGACATCATAGAAGAATATGAGGAAAATGTCATCCGACTTTATCGATGGTAGTGGTGTGCAAGGGCGACGTTATCGAAGATGCCGAACAAAATAAATCTAAGACCAATTAATGAATTACAAATTCAACACATGACTTCTGTAGGTGTAGAAAAAAACTACACAATATACTGGTTTAGCTCAACTGTTGTAATACAGTTGAGTGGTATTGTATTGTCGGAAGCACTTCAGTTTAGTGTGAATTCTTGGAAATTCACATTAAATCGTTTCCCCTATACGTGCTTAGCGGCAGCGACAAAACACTGTTACTTGGCGAAGTCTCATGTGCCCGTCTTGCATTGCCAGTTGTGGAATACTTCAAAGAGAACGGGATGCAAAGAACGCCAGTTCATTACGCGCCATATTGCAGTTTGGAGGGTGGCTCTCTATAGGATTCATGTTTTAGTTGCGGATGGATTTACGGGTCCAGGTTAATTGACGTCCTTTGGGACAGACCGATTCCTGTCCAGGTACTTGTGGCGCATAGCACACTCATTAATGCAACGTGTTCTTCCTACAAAGCAAATAGAAAACCCTCTATACCACGCTTTGGTGCTTGATTGAGCACATCATGACAGTCCCCTTCCACAGCGTACATAATAACGTCCTGAGAAAACCTACGTAGAGCAGCGAGATGAAGCTTGCTACACAGACCACTTGCAAATCTTCAACGTCATGTATGCACAGTTAAAAATGTGTCTAAGAACTCAGGTTTATGGAAAAATAAAGATGATATAAAAATTTAAAGAATTGTGACCGTTTCGGGTCCCCAAAAAAACATCTGAGTGCATCCATGAGTCTTGACATACAAATGTATCAGACCTGAGAGAGTCGGAGAATAGAGGGACCCTAATTTTTTACCTGCTAAACTAGAGTTATAGTATAAGGCAATGAACGGACTGCACTAAGAGGGTATCAGTTGCCCAGCCCTGAGCTATATGTTTGTGAGTGTGTGTATGTGTGTGTGCGTGTGCGTGTCAATCTGAACAGCATGATTCAAGAACCAAATAGTGGATAAATAATTTAGCATAATGAGGATGCGACATGCAGGATCTCAAGAAAATTAGCCGCCCTAGCATACCCCTTACATTGACAAAATGCTGGTTATTTTTTATTTTCTGAAAGAATCTCTTAATCATTGTGATTAAAATATCATACCTTAAGATATTTACATGAGTAATAAAATGTATATACTGAACTGCGGCGGTTTACTAGGTCAGTTTATCCTCCAAGAATTAGACTGAAAATTTCAATGCCACATCCGAGATTTGAACCACGGATCTAACAGTCGCCGTCCGGTGCTTCCAGTAAGTTGTAGAATTTTATGTCGTGTCGGCTTGTTGCCATAGTAGCTCAGAGTCTTATTAGAACATCAGAACCAATATGTTGCTATGTTCATGGGCCTTTGTTGGTACTACCTGCGATTATAATAGTAATTGTCTCTAAATTTCATTTGGAGACCTTGAATGTGAGTTCTACGGTGCCTTGGAACTAATTGTTGAGTTTCATTTTCATCAATGATTCATAGACAAACCATTATTATTAGCTGTTTATCACAGTAAAGGTACATTCTTATATAGTGCATTCCATATCTCTACTTTTAGTACATTTCGAGGCTCACATTTTCCAAGTGACATTGTAAGTAAGAAGATAGAGTATGATATGGACATGTAAAGAGGATGGGTACAGATCGGAAGGTACCCAAATTTTAGAAGCAAGACCATTGAGAAGGAACCCGAGAGGAAGACCAAGGATAACCTGGGAAGAAGGGAATAAAGGAGCGGTGGCTAATAAAGCAAAGACTTGGGACAAGTTCAATAGATTAGCAGAGGATAGAATTGAGTTTAGAAAATGGATCCGAGGTAAACCACTGACGCCATGATAGTGGTACAACAGGGAAGTTGAAGAGTTTATTACAGTAGAGTAAGCGTGTTTCTTGAAAGAAAGACTTTCTAAATGAGTTATAGAGGACCTTTATTATTTTCACAAAAATGGCTCTAATGATTGTGTGCAGAGGCAAATATTCTCCATCTGCAAATGACAATATTCTCTCAGATTGAAGAGTGTTTCTTGAATGTTTTCAATACCTATATATGTGCAATTATTAGATCAAAGAATATGTGGTTTCTGAAGTCAAAGCTCCCGACAAGATCACAGAAGTTAAAAGATGCTTGCTACACAGTAAATATAATTTATAACTTGAGACTGTTTTAAGGACCATCTTGTTTAATCAGAAAATCCGCTGCGTTTTTCCGACAGGCGTCTGCTGTAAATAATGACAGCAACTTAGGTTTATCTGCAGATACAAAGTTCGTAAGCCTCCGGGTTATTATTTCCCTCTCGTCTTTAAAACTTCCTTTTAAGTCTAAATTAACCATCCCCATGGCAACCTCGCTTAAGAACTCCAATGTACTTAAAAACATTTCTTTCTGTATGCTGTGCGTGCTATTTTACCTCAGAGGAATGTTAATTTAGCCAGTGAAAGTAAGCTGAAACAAGGTGGAGCAAAAAGAATGGAATATAAAATCCAATTATTGCTAAGCTTCTTTCCTAACTAATTGGCAGGACCGGAGACGAACAATTTAATTGCTTTTAACTTGTTTTAATATTCTAGGGAACGATGATAACACTAAGGAGGAACGATAAGGACAAGAAAAGGCATTTTTGGTGCATTTACGGTATACATTGAGTGTTTAGGGAGTGCACATTGGGCTGATAGGAGAAAATTTACTTCGAACCCTTGAAAACCACCGAGAACTTAATTAGAATATCACAAAAACAGTGGTCTAAGTCATTTTGATTATTAATTGTGCCTATAGCTATAGACGCAGTTGAGTTTATCTATTCCTGGTCTAATTAGGATCTCTGCTAACGCAAAAAGTAGAATGGCCGAAAAGAAGATATTGTCATATCATCATTACATTTTCCCTCACCAGTATTTAAGGTTGCAATGAAGATACTAACTTATTTAACTTATGTTTCAAATTCTGGACATTGCAGGAATACATGCTATAAGTAAAAAGTAAAACCCTAGCGCAAAAGCCCATGAAGGGCCAAGGCTTGCCGCCCAGCCACTGTGTCCCTCAACTCTGCCCACTACAGGCGTCATTGGAGTGCAGTACTGGAGATTGGGACGTGGTCAGCGCCCCGAACCCTCCCGGCCAGTTTAACGGCCTTCTCGACCTGGGGTCCTACTTCTCCATCAAGTAGCTCCTCCATTGGGCCCCCCGGGACCTAAAGAGGCTGAGCGTCCTTAAGTACGGGGTTGAAAACGGGTGGTTATGATAGTTTCTAAGTAGCCTAAAATATTTATATGTATCTAAAGCGTAAGTTTCCAAAGTTTCTCCAGATCGGTCAAATGGTCAAAACTGTTACATTAGTTGAAAATAATTTAGGGGTATATTTTTACTTTCTCTACTGGTAAGTAGGGGGAGTATTGTACTCCACCCAAAAGTTCGATGTCGAGATTTCACCGGAAATATGCGTTTTGAGGCCCCCTGAATCCAAAAAAAAAAAGCATTTTTAGAAAAAGGTCCGTGTGTGTGTCTGTGTGTCAGTCTGTGAGGCAGTCTGTGTGTCAGTCTGTGGACAGCATAACTCAAAAACGAAAAGTCGGTTAAAAACCAAAGTTGGTATTTAAGTTTAATGTCTTTCAAGGATGTGACACGAAGATTTTGAAGAAAACAGCCCCACCCTAAACTACCCTTTACATGGAAAATTTTTCGAAAATTTTGATTTTCTTGAAAATGGCTAACGATTTTGATTAAAATGTCATATGTAGGAGATATTTTTATGACAAATGAAATGTATATCTTGAATTTTCTAGCTATAGCCCCTGTAGTCGTATTTACCTTGGGCGACTTTTGCATAACTGGTAAACCGTTAAGAGATAGACCAAATCATACTATACAAAAAATTCAATCTTACTAAAACACACAATTTATGTCTCAATAAATTTTCTTGTAGGGTGAACCATTTCGGAGATATTCCTTGTTATGTGTGTGAGTTTCGGAAAACTTAGAACTTTCGTGAAATGGATCATCGTTGTTCATTTTTTTATATGTTAAATGTGCAAAGACAACACAATCTCAAAGCTTTAAAAGATTTGACTATCGCACAAAGCCCACTGTATTCTAATATTCCCGTTGCAGCTACAAGGAAATAAGCAATAAGATAATTTGTACAAATGTTTATCTTAACTAACACGAAGCAGATACAGGAATAAGAGTTTGTAAGAATGGTTAGTACAAGAGTAGAGAAAGTCATGTGAGTGCAACACATCAGATTTTTTAAACATAAGTTAGGCTATAATTTTCGCTAAGTACTAAAAAGTTGAAAATACAGATTAAGCGCAATAATTAATATTTTACAGGTACTGTATGTTAGAAATTAACAGTCGGATAGTTTTGGAAGCTGCAAAGGTAACCTACGATTTTTGTCAAATTGTATTTTGTACAATGTTACCTATATTGGTAAAACTATGCAGATTGCTCAAAAGAGATTGACATATACTAAAGCATTTGTGAGAGTTGTAAGGTTGCCTGTAATTTTTGTTGGGTCAAGTAATGTAAGTGTATAAAGTTTTGTAAGATAGGCTAAAGATCAGTCCCAGGGTTCCTCAATATAGATATTTTTTATAATTTAAACATCCTTTAACATGGTAGGTCATATCGGACGTCGATGAAATGATGCTTAAATGAGCCCGGAGTCCATAGAGCTTAAAGTTACCCGACATTTGCCTTCTCAGGATAAGAAAAAACGCCAGAAAAACTCTTACCAGGTAACGTACTCTGCCCGAGATTCGAACGGGACTTCTTGAATGTAACAAATTCAAGAACATAGCTTGTATTATACGTAAACTTAACTTTTCTTGTATACCTACAAACTTGTTTGTTCTCAACAAGGGCCATTTGCATTATTTGTAAACTATAATTATTTTCAGGTGGATATACTTGTAAGTTTAAGTTTATTTACAATCTTATTATGTATGTGTAACCTTTTGATGACTACTATGTTTTGGTTATGTCAGCCTCCAATGGAGGCAGCTGAATTTGAATTCTCTGTTGGTCGCTAAAAGCTTGATAGAACCCTGCGTTTATTTAAACGTGCTAGTTTTTGAACGAACGCACAGGACATCTAACATTACACCTTACTCGACTGACAACATTATCTGTTTATTCCTTTCGCTCCAAGAATGACTAGTCGGCAGTTACGTGTCGCAGAGGTTAATCAGACTGTGCGTCTACTCTCATTACTGAACTATATTTTTCCTCGTTAGTGTGCAGTATTGCTTTGTCATTGCAGGTAGTGTGCTAATACTTCTCACGAACAGCATTAATAGATATGATCTATAAAATCCCAGGATTTGGAAGAAGTGCATGATCTACCTTGTGATGATGTCTGACACGTGTATGGTAATTTATATGAATCGGATGATTATAATTTTGAAGATAAACTCAAAACGAGATATTTAGAATCAGAAACTGATTATAAAGAAGAGGATAAAAGCAACCTATGTAATAAGATGTATTTTGTAGGTAGCGTAACATGCTTGTCAAATTTATTATTATTATTATTATTATTATTATTATTATTATTATTATTATTATTATTATTATTATTATTATTATTATTATTATTATTATTATTATTATTATTGAGGTACATCTCAGCTTACAACTGTTATACCTGAACATCGCAATTTATCTTTCCATGCACTGTAGTACAAATTATAATGAATGGTATATTCATACTACGTTTTGTGTAATGTTAATAAAAACCATGCATATTTCAGCTAAATGAAGTTAAACATAGGAACGAAGGAAAAATGCAATTTAAAAAATAAATACAAGTACAAAAATATAGTGAGGGCCTGCAACTGGTGTTCTGACAGGGCGCGCACCTAACGGAGGGTTAATAAATTCTGCATGTGTACCTATTCTACTTTTAAGCCAGACAATATGATCCTCTAGCAGAGGAAGCAGTAAGCCCCGCCCATACCAACAAGCAACTTTAATCTCGCTGACATGTTCAGTTATAACTGGAAAATTTGCTATTACGATAACACTGCAATCAGCTGTATTCACCTAACTTCCAGGGGAAAGTGAATTCAGCTTTGTTTACACCTTACCTCCATGCACATTACAAACAAGCACAGGATACGATCCTTGTATTTGACTGAAAACATAGTCATTTGTCCGCTCCAATGTTGTACACTTGGTGAAAATTTCAATTTGCACGGTAACATGGCCTGCAATTTCACCAATCAATGAACAAGGCAACAATACTGAGAGGAGTAGGTAATTGGGGTCTATACACAGCTCTTCCCCTACCAGCTGGAGGCCTGTGTTCAAACACGATGCACAATCAGACGTTGCTTTGTTTAACACTGTACTACTTGATCCGACCACTATCCTTTATCGTGAAATTCATCACAGTGATTTGTCAGCTTATGTCACCTTGCTTCTAAAGGGTTGCAAACGATTCTGCAGATTGAATATACACAATATAGATATACAATGTGTAATATCCACATTACTTTTTATACACAAATATTCCTACGAATTCTTATTCTACTATTTATCAAGAAAAACGTTTGTAAAAATTGTTTCCTTTAACATTTCGTTATGAATGGAAGAAGGATAGGAGCCTGATCTTTGTCGTATCTTGAAAAACGCGTAGTTATGCAGGATATTAGGGGTATAGGTGCGCACATTTCGCCTGATGGTAGATTCAAATATGACGGATAGAAACCTCCGTGAAAGTCGAGGAGACAATTAAGCATTATTGAATACATTATCTACACAGTCTGGCAACAAAGCACCACTAAACAGCGAATATTCTGTTTACTAATCGGTTTCCGTTACCCCATGCACGTGTTCATATCTACGAGTAAAAGTCGAAACTAGTCCAACTAGAAAATTCATTTTACCACGTCTCTGTGCATTTGTTACCAGCTACTGCAAGTAATGAGGGAAGGAATGATATGCTCTCAAGCTTTCCGAGCAGTGTCCACGAGACCTATTCCTGAGCTTCCGCTTTGCGCGCTTACCTGACGTAAGTCCCCAAATTTATTCCAATAGACAAGTTGAAATCCAATTATTCAATACCATTTTGTGGCTAAGTGACTCAAGGAAATGAATAACTATCTTTTATAGTTTTAGCTCTCTGTGATATACAGGATGGAAGAAAAGTCATTATAGTAATTTAAACCAGAGGTAGATCTCGCTATTTGGAACACGTTTTGTAACTTACGTTTTTTGTGTCTGACCATTTCCTACGGAGATATTTTAGTTTTGTCGAAAACAAACTGGCAACACTCGTTCTTAAGGTTATTTACAGTAATTTCAAGTTACACACCTTATTTTCCAACGTCAGTATGTAACACACATGAGATTGTACTCAAAATCAGAGTCATTTTAGAGGAAGTAAAATAGAGGTGGTTTGGGGAAGTAGAATTTCGTGAACATCTTTGTATGACATGCTTAGTAGATGCTGGACTGCAATACCAAGTAGCAGCTCTAGCTATTGGTTTAGAATCCTGCTCTCTCTCTCTTTCTCTCTCACACACATATATACACAAAACATTTTTCTTTAAATACCTTCTTTGTGTTCATTTCTTATGAAATCTTAAAACTGAATTATTGGGTGGAACAGAATATTTCCTCACCTACTGTTGCAATCTCAAAAGAGCAAAGTACAGGGAAATTCAACTATGAATACCTTTGAAAAGACCAATCCACAAAATATATTCAAGATAAATAGCGCATTAATGATATGGCAGGCTATATTACGTACTACTTCTACCTACCGTACGTGGCAAAGAAGGTAATGAACAAGTGGGTAAACAAAGTTACACTGATGTGTCAGTTATGTCATAAATAGGAACCTTTGTTCGTTTCCTGAAAAGCTCCAGAAAAAAGCTACAGTTAAATAACTATACAAATCTAGGACATCGATATCACCATTCCTCTCTCTCCATGCATGTACTTTAATACACTACATTTTGTTCAAAAGAAACAAGTATTTTGTGACAGTGGCTGCCCCAAGTCTCATACACATTTGGCGCCTGTGAGACACAAGACTACTCAGAAGAGCTATGAAGCAATGTGGCAACGAGGGATTGCAAGGAAGGGGAACTGGAATCGATGTGAAATGAAAACGCTGGTGGCCTTCTGCTTCGCTTACATGTGGATAAATAACAAAATCGTGTCTCTGTCAGCGGGTGAGAGAGAGAGATAAGTTAGAGAAATGCTAAGCTATAGATAATACGAGTTTCTCGCAGAGATATTGAGCTTGGATATTTCCCATCAATAACAAGGACGAACATTTTCCATTTCGTCCACTTCTCGCGTGGCAGCATGATGAAAACCGCAGATACTACATGCAACACACTTTTCAGCTGCCACTCTCCTGATATTACATTCGTAATAGTTCACTAGTACTGTTCAGGTTACACAGTATCAAGTTACATTCACATGTCTTCTCTTTAACCAAATATTCTTAAGAACACTTATTCTTCTATCTACTTCATTTAATGGATATAAATTCAATAGAAATGCTTTTATTACAGTTGAACCTGCTTTATACGTAACCCAGTTCCTCGCAATTCGCATTTATACGTATATTTTTGTAGGCCCCGGACAAATGCAATTTAGAAACCAGTTAATAAAATATTTATACGTAATTCGCAGTTATACGTATTAAATTTCAGTGAAATGCGACTGAGTTTTACGTAATTATGAGCACACGGCATACGTTGTTTTAATTTTTTAATACTTTTTAATACTTAGTGGTTCTTTTAAGTTCCCGTTGATTTTCGGTTGTTTCTTACGAGGTCAAGAAAAGAGTGTGGAATTTTGAGGCCACTAGGTAGTGTCTGTTTCTAAAACATTTGGCTATACCTATTCCCTTAGTATATACATATAATGAAATTTGAAATGCAGCTATTTCAGGAAAGGAGATGACGTAGAAGAAGTTGTATATCCATAACAAGCGATAGTGGGTCAAAAAATCTACCTAAAGATAACACATCATATTTTCCATTCTGGGCTGCTGCTATTGTTCATGGCTTGTTTTTCTTATATTTGACGTTTTCTAGAGGTGTACGATCTGGATTTAGAGACTGGTAATCATTTTATGAAATATCCTTTCTTCTCCAGGAAATCTGCTGCTTTAGTGTCAGAGGATCAATACTGGGAGAGTATCCACTGGAGTAAAAATTTATAGCGGAGTGGAGGAGTCTGAGGATATCACTATTTTCTATTGTACGTCTTTGCTTACTAGTAGATTTTGGAGAGTAATTGTGTAGCGTTTATCTCGTGTATTTCAGTGTGAAAATATGTTGCATATTGATAAAAAGGAAAATAGGAGGTATATTACAGATGCTTCGGCTTATGTCTTAGGTGTAACGTGAAATAAATAGTTTAAATATATGGTATTTTAATCATTCTAAGAGTCATTGTTGGAAAAAAAAAAAAACAAAAAAAAAAAACAAAAAAAAAAAAAAACACGAACATATTTCCGTGTAAAAGGCGGTACTTTTCTTAAAATCTTTATATTGGAAGCACTGGACAGGGGGAGGGGATGTTCTCACCCCTTCAAAAGCTATGGTGCATATGAGCTCCTCGCGAAAGGGAGTTGTTCGGATTGGGTTGGACTCGGAAGAGCGATTCCCGAAACCCATGCAATATTGGGTATGACGGGACAGTAGTCCCGGAGGGGTAGTAAGACAGCTAATGGTCTAACTGGCCTAATGCAAACAAACTAGAAGGGAAGTTTCGACTCTCGGTAGATCTTCTACCGATGTGTCGCAAGCGTCCTTGGGAAATGCTAACCTAAGTACGAAACTTGTTATTCATACTAAATAGCATTTTGCTGTTTCCACACTGAAATAAGCAGAAAAACACACATACACAAACATTAAAAAAAAAAAAAAAAAAAAAAAAAAAAAAAAAACCACACACACACACAGCTACTTTTTCACGAATGTTTTACTCAAGAAATCGCAAAACAAATAATTTCGCTGAAATCTTGACATCGAATCGTTTTTGCCATGCAAAAGTTCCTCTGCCTACTATAAACAGCTACCTAGAGAAATAAAAAATTCATTCCACTAAAGCGAACTGCTGTTTTAATTTATACAAGCTCCAGCATATCCCACATTCGGGTATTAATGAAACATTTGCAAGCATGGAAAGTCGATGTGTCCACAGCAATTCTGCCTTGAACAAACCTGCTATGATTAAAACGCAGCATTTGAGCGTTTTTAGAGGCGATTTTATTACGCGCTCGGTTTTGAAAAGGTTTTAATGTTCGGAATGTGATTTTAAAACCGCTGATGGTAATCTTTCGCTCCATTAAAATACCCACCATGGCGTATGGTGTGAGGAATAAGCCTCGCTGATGTATGCATATGATGCAGTCGAAAGGTAACTACATGTTGAATTAGGGAAAATCGAACTTCATTTCCTGGCTTATGTTCAGATTCACTGCAGTAGCTGCATGATTTCGTTGATATATTCACGTCAGGATTACCCTTTTTTTTTCGGTCAGAGATTTAAGCAGTGCAGTGAGGTTTAAATTCGTGGCCTGGTGGTGATAATGTGTCACTCCAGTGCCTGGACTTCGTGTACAGAATATTCATTAGCAACAGTTGACTTGTTGCATATCTCAAAATTTGGCTTCGGTGATTAACATGTTACGTCATTCCCGGCTGAAGGGTGGACATTTTTCCTTAGTCAAGAATAGTCACTATTCCTCCTAAAGCTTGGAAGTGTGAATGTAGTTTAAGGCATGACTAAATGGTAAAAACTGCCAAATGTGACATTTTTACTTTCTCTACTGGTAAGTAGGGGAAGTATTGTATTCCACCCAAAAATTCGATGTCGAGATTTCACCGGAAATATATGTTTTGAGACCCCCTGAATCCAAAAAAAGCATTTTTAGAAAAAGGTCCGTGTGTGTGTCTGTCAGTCTGTGGACAGCATAACTCAAAAACGAAAATTAGGTTAAAAACCAAAGTTGGTATTTAAGTTTAATGTCTTTCAAGCATGCGACACGAAGATTTTGAAGAAAATAGCCCCACCCTAAACTACCCTTTACATTGAAACTTTTTCGAAAATTTTGATTTTCTTGAAAATGGCTCTAACGATTTTGATTAAAATATCATATGTTTGAGATATTTTTATGACAAATTAAATGTATATGTTGAATTTTCTGGCTATAGCCCCTGTAGTCCTATTTACTCTGGACGACTTTTGCATAACTGGTAAACCGTTAGAGATAGACCAAATTATACTATACAAAAAATGTAGATCTTGCTAAAATACATAATTTATGTCTCAATAAATTTTCTTGTAGGGTGAACCATTTCGGAGATATTCCTTGTTATGTGTGTGAGTTTCGGAAAACTTAGAACTTTCGTGAAATGGATCATCGTTGTTCATTTTTTTATATGTTAAGTGTGCAAAGACAACAGAATCTCAAAGCTTTAAAACATTTGACTATCGCACAAAGCCTACTGTATTCTAACATTCCCCTTGCACCTACAAGGAAATAAGGAATAAGATAATTTGTACAAATGTTTATCTCAACTAACACGAAGATATAAGAATAAGAGTTTGTAAGAATGGTTAGTACAAAAGCAGAGAAAGTCATGTGAGTGCAACACATCAGATTTTAACATTTTGTACCACGTATAGTAAGTAGAGGAATTATTGTATTCTACCCAAAAATTTGATGTCGAGGTTTCACCGGAAATATATTTTTAGAAAAAGGTCCGCGCGCGCGCGAGCGCGTGTGTGTGTGAGTGTGAGTGTGAGTGTGTGTGTGTGTGTGTGTGTGTGTGTGTGTGTGTGTGTGTGTGTGTGCGCGCTTCTGACAGCATCGCTCAAAAACGAAAAGTTGGATAAAAAACGAAGTTGGTACTTAATATTTTTCAACGATGGAACACGAAGATTTTGAAGAAACTACCCCTCACGTGGAAATCCTTTCGAAAATAGCTACAGATTTTTATTAAAATGCCATTGTTTAAGACATTAACGAAACAGTTAATAGCGCGCCTGTTTGCATCAAAACAACCCTCGTCACTCGGCAAGAGAGTGTGCGGTGAGCAAGGCAAGTTCAGTCGCAACCTCTCCTCTTGTGCCCATGGCTGTAACTCTTCCAATGACATTCTTGAGTTACCCGCGTTATTCATTTGTATGTTGCATCCCGATCAAAGGGTGCCATGTCCCCATTACTAAAGATGCCGAAGGGAAATGGACAGCAGATCCGTGGTATGAGGGTGAACACTCCAGCTTTGGCCTAAGTGACAAAAGGGAAACCACGGAAAACCCCAAGTCAGAGTGCGCGATCACATGCGCCACCTGCCTCGATAAAACAGTAACAAGCCTTTTTGGTTAACATTTTCATTATTTTAGGCACATAAAATAGATTTATGGCGAATTCTCAATATCGATGTAAAGGTATTTTGGCGCTGTTTAATACCTGTGCAGTTTTATTGATGTATCGTCGATGGTAGAGGTAAATTTCTTGTAGTGAAAGTCACAAAAGACCTTTGGAAACCGCGAGGGAACAGAATTTCAGCTCCTGTTGTTGCAGCCGCATTTCCTTCTCCAAAGTAATCCACATAGTCCAAATGATTTTGTACCTACCGAAGCGGGAGGAGTATTTTGCAGATTCAATCTCAGTTCGTTAGCGGGCATTGTGCAAGGAATCGATTGTATAAAAGCATTCCTGATTGCTTGTCTGGGTCCTGCGAATGTCCATTAAATCCATCCGCTTTGCTCACTAAATTTACTTTCTAAGCTCTTAAAAGCGTAAAGCTCGACGGAGTTGCCATTAAACTAGAAACGCCCGATAATGAACAGTCAAGAAAGAGAACAAACATCAATTTAAAGCTTTACCTCTTTCTTTTAAACGTCTACGCAGGTTTTAATCACTCACATCAATGCATGCTTTAGTTAGCAGTGCAAGAGGATTCATTCATGTCTCGATGTTATTGTGTTCTGCTTATTCTGTCTCGTCATTCTGCAAGAGAATGCATATAACAGTACCTTAATTTCCGTGTCGTCGTAAAAAATAAAGCAATTATATGAAAGAAATGTAATTACCAAATCCGTTTACTTCGATACGTACATCTATTATTACAGTATCAGAAAATCGACATTTCTTCTTTTTCAACTTCTGGTGGTATCGGGGGTTAACCTCGAATCCATTTTCTAAACTCAATCTTATCCTCTGGTTCCAAGTCTTTCCAGCTAACTTTTTATATTCCACGTTCCAATTCTTAATCCATATTTCCCGCGTAGTCTTCGTCTATTTAACAGTCCCTTTCCGAGGCTCACATTTTCCTTTTGAATCCGACTTTACTTAAGGTGGGGGCTTAGCCCAAGGGTTTACATCACTGTTTTGTCCCCAGGGTACTTGGGTAGATCCTCAGTAATTGAGGTAGAGATTGGGAATTTCCTCCCAACCCCGAAAGGTTTTGGTTTTCCCGCCAATACTCGTGAGGCTGTTTGCGATAGGGTCACCACTTCCCTACGCCGACAATCGACACTCTGCTGGAAAATAACTTTAAAAAGTTAACTATTCATACTACTAATATTTAACTATTCATACTACTAATATACAACTATTATTATTGTAAGAAGCATTTGGCGGAATTATATTTAAATTCTTATTTTATTCGTTAAAGAGCCCTAATAAATATATTAAACGCGTCTTTGTTTCTGAAATTATGTGTTTACTTAATATTTGGCTCGTAACTCTATAGGGTTATAGGTTATGGAGCAGAGGAATACACCTCGTGCTCTGCGAACTACGCGACATCTGTTGCTGCTACCGCCTCCAGGAGGAAGACATTAACTGAAGAGACCACAAGGGATTACAGGCTGCGGGCATAAAGGCTATAAAGATGCACGGAAGTACCCAAGAGTTCCTGGCTCGAAGATCCGTCCCACTATAACAGCTGCTTAGAGAAGGGAATCAACTCTAATATTTAAAGGTAAAGGTAATTTACGGAGGGGATTCCACACTGAGCTTAAGCACACTTGTATGTCAAACCCGGGAGGAAGGGATGGAGTGAGAGCACTCTGCGGGTAACCAGCGAGCCTATGCGTGCTGTCCGCCTCAAGAACTTCCTGAACTCTAACCAACTGCTACACAAGGGAGCACTCTTGTGAGTGAGTCACTTAGTGAGAGCGTTTCTGGTGTTGTTCTCCGAGTCACTTTGCAAGACTGTGTCGTGCAGTGAGAGCGGCTATTGCAGGAGAGATTGGACAAGTCCTGTGTTCGTCTGCTCAGCGAGACCGTCCGAAAGAAGAGACCACGTCGTATGCATTTCGGTATCCCACTACGTCACCAAGAAAGTAAATAAATGGTGAACATTAAATGAAATGACAGTGATCATTAGATCACATTAGCGAAGTGATACTAAGGCCTTAGTGAATCCACAGCTAGAAACTGCACAATTATTTTGCTAAAAATAGGAAATCCATTATTCGGAGTGCAGATTTCACTTTAGATTTGCCTTAATTAGTCGTGAAAATGAGGTGGAGCATTCAGTTAGCAAACTATAGCAAACACTGTAGTAAAACATAAAAAACAAGGTAGCAGTACCATATTATGCTACAGTGCTACATTATGGAGGTCATTAAATGAGAAGGCTAACAGTAGAGGACGCAAAATAGAATAAAACTAATAGGTATCATTATACTGTTGAAAAACAAAATGTGTGTGTCATTTATATAAAAATATACATAAAAATAATGCTTTCAGCGAAAGGCAAAATAGAATTATACGTACATGCCAAAGAGCTTTATTTTATATATTTTTTCAATTAGCACATTTTACTAATGAACCCTTCAAATGAATAAACCTTGTTCATGTGCATATTTTTGCTTTTCTGTATTATTTTTGTACATACTTGCATGTTTTAATTAGTGCACAAGCAAAACTGCTACGCTAATTATGGCTCCAAACAAGTTGTAGCTTTATTAGTAAAACTTATTGTTAAGAATGCTAATATTTGCTGTTGGTTACTGTCCATGGTTCAGTATAGTTTTGTGTTGTTTTATGGATGCGCCTTATAAATCTGTAGCTTTCAGAAGTCTTTGGGGTCAACCATTTTTTATTTTCAGCTTAGCTGCATTGGGATTTGACAGCTCAGAATTGAGACAGTGGTTATTTGGTTTTTAACGACACAAGTAAGAAAGTAATTATGAATAAATATGATCTGTTATTTATGGAATAGTCTCAGGATGTCCTATTCATTTCATCACAAATTCGCAGCCTTTCGTGAATTATCCATGCAAATTGGTACCTTTGAACAATATATATCATATCCTACTGGCATCACTAGAACGTAGATCACTAATGCTCAATGCTAAATTTACAGAGCGGGATGGCTCGGGAAGTAACGTCTGCGGAAAAGCGTCGGTCTGGGTGGCTCTGGCCTACTGATCCCAGGTCGCGGGTTCAAATCCGGCAGCTCCACGTCAGTAGATTTATTGGCATGTAAAAGAACTCCTGCGGGACAAAATTCCGGCACACCGGCGACGCTAATATGATCCTGGCAATAATTTTAAAATAACTTAATTTCTGTGACACGCATTTAGGAGGTCCCGGTTTCAAACTCTGCCTTTTTCGTAGTTTATCTTAATTGCGAAGTTAAATGCCTGATTGCATATTTAATACCATGAGCCAAGGCTCCGTCATAAGTAAAAAACAACAGTAAAAAATAAAAATAGGCAGTAATAATTCACATCTAATAAAAGCAGATAGACTAAACGACACCCTAATGTCATCTACCGGGGATGTAAAGATGCAAAGGTGCAGTTACATAGCACTAAGACCTGTGGACGGGCCCCCTCTATAGCGCAGTGGTAGTGCGACTGCCTCAGGCGCGGAGGACCCGGGTTCATCTCCAGTACGGTGTGGGGATTTTTCTCCTGTTGGGAGGTTTGGCGTGGTGTGAACTCACCCTCGTTTGGGCGCAGGGGCCAATCGAGGAGGCAATAAAAAAGTAGCGACCTCAGGTAATGAAGGTCACATAGCCGGCAGGGAGGGTTCCAGGCGCTGACCATGTCCCACCATCCACTTTTGTACCCCACACATGTCGCCTATATTGGGCAGAGGTGGGGGATGCAGAGGCCGAGCGGTAAGTCTAGGCCCACGAAGGGTTGTTGCGCTAGGGGTTGTTATTTTAAGTCCTGTGGACACGTGACGAAGCAAGATAGTGCGGTACAGCAATGAGACCTAGAAGGCTAACTGTTCACATAAAGCGACGAAAATGTAACTATTAAAAGAATATTATTAAGTAGCTGTAGAGAGATGATTTTATAAGACCCTACGATCATGTTTATGAACCTGAGACTTGAATAAAAATACACATTGAAATAGCAAGATTGAAAGTGTTAACATCTCTGGCTACATATTCTTTTCTCATTAGAGAAAACAATACTATGACCACATATGGGGAATGTATTCTTTCCTTACTACAGGAAGCATATATAAACACAAGCCTAGAGGAAGAAGAGAGGTCGGAAGACTGAGAAGACATTGTAAGGACCAATTTTGGAATTTAGAAAAGGTCGCAACTAGCCAAAACGCCCAAATGCATTTCATGATGGGATGTGTGTAGGTATTATATGTATAAAGACACACACACACACACACACACACACACACACACACACACACACACACACACACACACACACAGAGAGAGAGAGAGAGAGGGGGGGGGAGCCCACTAAACTTTACATTCTGATTAAGATTTGTGTTAAATTTGACAGCTTATCAGAATGCATTAGTAAGCTTTACTAAAGAATGTTTTTTTAAGCATTTACTACTGAACGGAACATAAATATACTTGTACTTCGAGTCACACGTGGATTCAATAAAGGAAACTTAGGGAACATGAAACGCGTCGCTAGTACAATAAAATGCTCTGCTGATAAGCTGCGTATAGAGACGTGATGTCTGACGTCACGAGACGCCTGTCACCGCAACCAGTGCATACAAACCGCTAGTTCCGGAACCCAATTTGCGCGGCTTGCAGTTTGCTAAAACCAGACATGACATCCCTAGCACACAAAAAACTCGGCTTCTGCTTCCACTATATTCTGTTTTGCAATAATATGCATTTTCGACTTTTGTATGTCAGCATAGAGGCTTATGGTCTCATGTGTAGTTTGGACCTAAAATGTTCCTCCTCGTCCTTTTTGAGGGCACTATGAGACTTTAATTCTCCCCTTACGTATGCCTTTAAAAGCCCTACCTACGGTACAGACTAAGAACACCTTTTTCAAAATTATGATGTGTTGCACTCACATGACTTTCTCTACTCTTGTACTAACCATTCGAACAAACTTTTATTCCTATATCTCCATGTTAGTTAAGATAAACATTCGTACAAATTATCTTACTGCTTATGTCCTTGTAGGTGCAAGGGAGATATTAGAATACAGAAGGCTTTGTGTGACAGTCAAATCTTTTTGACCTTTGAGATTCCGTTCTCTTTGCACGATTAACATATAAAAAAATGAACAACGTTGTTGCATTTCGCTAAAGTTCTAAGTTTTCCGAAACTCACACACATAACAAGGAATATCTCCGAAATGGTTCATCCTACAGGAAAATTTATTGGGACATAAATTGTGTATTTTACCAAGATCTACAGTTTTTGTATATTATGATTTGGTCTATCTCTAACGGTTTACCAGTTATGCAAAAGTCGTCCAGAGTAAATACGACTACAGGGGCTATAGCCAGAAAATTCAAGATATACATTTCATTTGTCATCAAAATATCTCAAACATATGACATTTTAATCAAAATCGTTACAGCCATTTTCAAGAAAATCAAAATTTTCGAAAAATGTTCCATGTAAAAGGTAGTTTAGGGTGGGGCTATGTTCTTCAAAATCTTCGTGTCGCATCCTTGAAAGACATTAAACTTAAATACCAACTTTGGTTTCTAACCGAGTTTTCGTTTTTGAGTTATGCTGTCCACAGACTGACACACACACGAACCTTTTTTCTAAAAATGCTTTTTTTTTGGATTCAGGGGGCCTCAAAACATATATTTCCGGTGAAATCTCGACATCGAATTTTTGGGTGGAATACTCTACTTACCAATAGAGAAAGTAAAAATCTGATAACTTTCTCATTCATGATACTCACATGGCTTTACCTACCCAGTCCTAAAAAAAACTACTCTTACAGAAACTTATTCTTCGATACCTATACTTCACATTAATTTTATTGTGATAAATAAAAATGGTTTTATAACTTATTTTCGTTTAGGTACAGCGGAATACAGGAATGTGTAGCCTTAAATATAACATATTTTAAGAACGGGTCTTTATATGATGGCTTTGACATTCTGTTCTACTTGATCACGAGAAAACTTTAATACTTCCCTATTTGTGAAAAGCATACTTTTTGAAACTTTAAACCAATTAACAAAGAATATCTGAAAATGAATGGTGAACTCTACGCAAACATTTATTTGGCATACAATACCTACATTTTTTTGTGCAGGAAGATCTTGCCCATTTCTTATAGTTTGGATTTCAAAGACTATCCCCAGAAAATTTAATGTATATAATTTCTTATCAAGATGTGTTAACGTGTTTTTAATGAAAAATATAACAGCTATTTTTGCGCAGATTAACTAACAATTTTGAAAAGGTTTATGTGAGAAGGGTAGTTTGGGGTGGGAGGATTTTCTTGAAATCCTGTACACTTCACACAAAAATAATTATAGCTCCTATACAATAGGAGTTATCTCCCAGTACAAAATAGCAGATGTAGTATAACTTAAAATATAGATACCTATATATTTAAAGCATAAATGTTGTGCTCAGAATTACGAAAATGCATCAACTTAAAGAGGATATTCCTATTAATAAGAATGCAAAAAATAAATAAATAGATAGATAAATAAATCAATAAATAAATAAAAATAAATTAAAGTATTTTTGTTGGCAATTTGGGCTATTTAGTCTGACTTTGATTAATTCAGCAATTATTCCTTAAATACTCCAAATAAATACAAGTGGCGCTGCCAATTTTAATGCCCGAAAGTTGATCTGTAACACTGAAGTTTTTTTTATGTCGCTATATAAAGCCTCCCCTTTAAGGAAAATAGCTTGTATGCTACGTGCTTTCCTAGGATCAACAATAAGTAATGAATACTTAAGAATAATTGCGTATAAAATGTTCTTAACAACCAAAGAGATTGAAACCCAACCCCCAGCAGGAGTGTTACAGGTGATATGGGTTGGTACACAAGGCATGCGAGTGCTTCAAACAGGTGATGGTATTTTGTGTATCGATCCTTCACTAACGGCGGTGGACGTCTGCTGATAAAATGCAGGTTCAATCAGACATGTTACACGATGCTCTGCTGATCAAAGGATTCCTACATAACACTAACCATGTATGTGGTTATCAGCAAACATTCTCTAACCAACGAGTTACATCCTACTGAATGCGAAAATGTTTAAACGCCTGTGGAGGTTACACAAGTGCGTAAGCAAGCACCTTTAAGGGCGTTGGAACGAGGGGCTCCAGCTTTATATATGTAAACTAACTGTGAGGGAATTCGGGAGCGTATGGCGAGGTCAGAGTGCAAAGTCAGGGCACTTATGTAGATACCGGATAAGACTTTTTCGTTCATTCCACAATTCATTAAGAAAATTCGATGTCGAGATTTCACCGGAATATATGTTCTGCGGCCTCCTGAATAAAATACGTCGTGTGGGAGAGAGAGTGTGTGTGAGAGAGAGAGTGTGAGGGGGAGAGAGTGTGAGGGGGAGAGAGTGTGAGGGGGAGAGAGTGTGAGGGGGAGAGAGTGTGTGAGAGAGAGTGTGTGAGAGAGAGTGTGTGAGAGAGTGTGTGAGAGAGAGTGTGTGAGAGATACTGTGTGTGAGAGATACTGTGTGAGAGAGTGTGTGTGAGGGGGAGAGAGTGTGAGGGGGAGAGAGTGTGAGGGGGAGAGAGTGTGAGGGGGAGAGAGTGTGAGGGGGAGAGAGTGTGAGGGGGAGAGAGTGTGAGGGGGAGAGAGTGTGAGGGGGAGAGAGTGTGAGGGGGAGAGAGTGTGAGGGGGAGAGAGTGTGAGAGGGGGAGAGTGTGAGTGAGGGAGAGTGTATGAGAGAGTGAGTGTGCGAGTGTGTGAGAGAGGGTGTGTGAGAGAGTGTGTGAGAGAGTGTGTGAGAGAATGTGTGTATGAGAGAATGTGTGTATGAGAGAGTGTGAGAGAGAGTGTGTGAGAGAGAGTGTGTGTGAGAGAGAGTGTGTGAGAGAGTGTGTGTGAGAGAGTGTGTGTGAGAGTGTGTGTGTGAGAGAGAGTGTGTGTGAGAGAGTGTGTGAGAGAGAGTGTGTGTGAGAGAGAGTGTGTGTGAGAGAGTGTGTGTGAGAGAGTGTGTGTGAGAGAGTATGTGAGAGAGAGTTTGTGTGAGAGTGTGTGTGAGTGAGAGTGTGTTTGAGAGAGAGTGTGTGTAAGAGAGTGTGAGAGAGAGTGTGAGAGAGTGTGTGTGTGAGAGAGTGTGTGTGAGAGAGAGTGTGTGTGAGAGAGAGTGTGTGTGATAGAGAGTGTGTGTGAGAGAGAGTGTGTGTGTGAGAGAGAGAGTGTGTGTGAGAGAGTGTGTGTGAGAGAGTGTGTGTGAGAGAGTATGTGAGAGTTTGTGTGAGAGTGTGTGTGTGTGAGAGTGTGTGAGAGAGAGTGTGTGTAAGAGAGTGTGAGAGAGAGTGTGACAGTGTGTGAGAGTGTGTGTCTGTAAACAGTGTAACTCAAAAACGAAAAGTGGATTAAAAACCAAAGTTTGTGTTTAAGTTTAATATCTTTGAGGGCTGCGACACGAACATTTCCTCCACTCTAAACTAAGTTTCACATGGAATTTTTTTCGAAAATTGCTCTAACGATTTTGATTAAAATGCCATATGTTTAAGATATTTTTGTGACAAATGAAAGGTATATTTTGAATTTTCTGGCTATAGCCCCTGTACTCTTGATGAGTTTTGAATAACTGGTAAACCGTAAGAGATAGACCAAACCATACAATACAAAAAATATAGATCTTGTTAAAACAGAATTTATTTCATGTTCACTTTCTATGCAGAGTTCACCGTTTCCGAGACATTGCTTATTATGTGTGTGAGTTTTGAAATACTCATATTTTTCTCAAGCGGAAGGTCATTATTAAATTTTTTAACTCTTAGTTTGCAAAGAGAACGGTATTCCAAAGCTTTCGTATAGCGATCAGCGTTAAAATATTTGACATTCGCTCATAGCCTACTGCATTATCATATTCTCCTTGCACTTACAAGAAAATTAGTGATAAGACAACATCTGCAAAAGTTTATCTCGAGTAACTTGAATTAGATAGAGAATAGGTGTTTGTAAGTGTAAAGAAAATCATGTGTGTGCAACACATACGTTTGTTTTTCTTTCCATTTTATTAAGATTTTAATTTGCTTTAATTTTGCGTATTATTTTACACTATTAAGTGAAAATCACTTTTGTGATATTGATAGGCAACATAGAATTATGAAATGCATTGAGAGGTTATTATTGAATGTACAGTCTGGCTAAAATCTTAGTGGTGTACGGGGCAATACATTAAAACAGCTGCTTGGCACATGAGAAAAATGACTGATGGAAATGATACGAGAAAGTGCCTCATCTGCAAGGAGGTGGAATTCTGAGTGTAACACTTAGCAAACTGTATTAAGAAGTGCAGAAGGACAGTACAATTATACCTGTTTACTGTGACGCAACGGTGTTTCCGATAATGGCCACTGGAGGCCAAGTGCAGTAATATGGTTGAGTTAAGATGGCCAATTCGAAAGAAAAGGCACTATCTTGAAAGGTTTATTGCTCTCAAACATTCACATTTTTAATTACTGTAGGAGTTTCTTACCACCAATGAACATTTAAATCCTGTTCGCGCGTTTTGAAACCTTCTTGCAAAATTTGAAGCATTTTCTAAAGTAAACTACCATCGGGGTAGTATAAGGGGGTAGGTATAACTGAGAACAGTGTAATGAGTAGGCTTAGTAATTTAGCTACATTAAAGAGGAATCAAGTTATGCGCGTTCGTAGAGCATATGACAGCAGTTTGGGGAACCGTGTCCGTCTGCTCTACAGACAAAGCGTACATAACTTTATTCTTTTGGTAGTGAGCTCAGCTACTAAGCTTGGGTTTATTGTTAATCTTGCAAATAAAGGATATCAGTGAACAAATCCTACTATAATAGCAAAGACAGCTCCTATTGAAAGCAAATAATAGAAGTGGGCTACTAGAATTACATTTCTAATTGTTTCAATACACACCATAAATGGTATTAGGGCTCCTGGTGTTCCTTGAGGGTGACCAATACCACATAAACATTTGCTTTATTTGCGTACTTACAATTTTAGTTATTAGGAGTAGCATGTTTTCAAGTTGGTTAGAACCTCCAAGTAAATGTGGCACACATAAGCCATACGTGTTTATTTTCCCCCGAGAAGGTGGAGCGGAAGGCCTAACCGAGTAGATAGGCCTCGAGGGTAACAAATGTATCGGAATTCAGTTCGAATAGTTTCCGCTTGGCCAAAGAACCTAAACTCCTATATCAGTAGGTCACGCATTGAGGTATTGTCACCGCGCCCGCCGCATCTAATTGCCGACAACAGCAGTGTCACCCATCGCATTATTGTCGGCACTACCGCAAAGGAGCGGAAGGAAAGAGACAGAGAATGGCCGCATTGTTGGGGCGCTTGGCGAAAGAGAGAAAAGGATAGAGACTTCTAGAATCTTCTGCTTTGTATTTCACCGCAATAACTGAACGTTCCTGAAGCTTCCAGAATAGTGCCTGGGAGATATAAATAGCGGTAAAGTGTGAGAAGGGACAGTTTTAGTTTGTGTTACTAAGTCGGAGCCGTGGTTGGTGAATCGGTAAAGACTTTCTTGCTGTTGCAACGAGTGTACAAAGTTACTGCTTACGAAAATAAAAGTGTTTCTTTATCTTGACTACATCTGCCTTCTTTACTTTACACCCACCAAAGTCACAGTATGAACACGTGGCAGCAAAACGGTTAGTCTATACTGGCAGGCGTTGTTCATTTCCCAGTTACGACCATAAAAAAAAACATCAGGTAGTAAATTATGTGATTGGTTTGAGAGAAAACCGTTGGATGAAGAGAAAAAACAACACACCACAGTTGATGCATACTAAGGTACAACTAATCAAATGTGTATCCTTATAACACCCTGTAGAAGTCATGTTTTATTTGGATAGTATGACATACAGATACTATATGTGAATTTGTCATTGGTAGAGGAAATCGTATGAATGTATTAGATCACATCTTTTTTGTTTATTATTTAAGTGGTGCTACAAACTTAATCTTATGCTAAATGTAGGTATAGAATTTGTGTGAAATTCAATATTTCTCTATGTTAGATATATTATAGAGGAAGTAAAACTACTCGTATATTTGAGTAGTATTTTGTTGCATATTACAACCAACTAGTGACGATAGAAAACCGATGAAAGACCAGGCGGTGGATTAATTAGAGCCATGCTACGTTATAAAAACAAAAGGTGCACGCGGTCACGAACAACCTGTCAACTAACACGCCGGAAGTGGCATTAAAACTGCCTGTGACGTTAAAACATACAAGAGAAATGTTAGCGTCGTACAGCAATAAAGGTTGATTATGTCTTAGGTGTTCAGTGAAGCGCTGTCACAAAACGAGCTCGGTTGTCATGAACTTTATCTCATAGTTGTACAATATGGGATTGTTAAAGTTAAGAGTGCTGCTGTCAGATAAAATGCTTGTAGTCAGAGATATCCTCACTCCAATGTTTTTTGCTGTTTGTCCAGGTTTTTCAGCAATTGATAATTCCAGCTCTAGCTTCCGCTTGTTTGTATTAGCTAACAAAATGAGAAGCGCTGTAATTTTCCACAACTTTCCGTATTGTATCTCCATCCATCACGATGTAGTAATTAGCAGTTTACATTTCGACCCAAGCTGCACAACAAACAGTTGAAACCGAGAGTTTTAGCCGCAATTTTTCCAGCAAAAACTACACATTTCAATAACCAGTTATTATGATCACAGCTCTTCTACAGGAAAGACAACTTTCCAAACACCTACTGCAGAAACTACCAGCGGTATTCACCTACATACCTCGTATATACAAGTATAGTGGAATTTGGATAATTCGAACATTTATAATTCGAAAACGTGGTTAATTGAACATTTTCCTGGAGCCTCGAATATTGTATTAAACCAATGGAAAAAAACTCGCATGTAATTCGAATATCATTTTCCTTAATTCAAAGCTTTTTTTTTTCGGAAATGCCAGTCGAAAATTAATCTAAGCGCCTAAATTTAATATGACTATTCCACTCATATGTGACTTGGTTGAAATAAACCAATCACGTGCATAATATTTCAATATGCAACCAATGACAGTTTTCAATCACATTTCATAACCTCCTCTGAATTTTAGTCATCATCTCTTCTGTATTTTTTTTTTTTTTTTTTTTTTTTTTTTTTTAAGGTTAGAGAATTTAGCTGCACTACGCTACAGATAACTGTTGACGTTATTTGACACAAGAGAGCCGCTATTCAAATGTTAAATATGGCTGACTCTCGCATCGGCGCTGAAATAGAGGAAATAATTCGAAAAGGGAAGCCTCAGAACACAGAGTATAACAGAAAATATGTTTGCAGACAGTTTGATAAGTCTTGTATTGAACGAAACTATGAATTAACAGCAGATACTCCAACTACTGAAATTACCATCTCAAAAATTGGAGCATAAATATGATAATCTTGTTGGCCGTGCCAATGGACGCTGATGTATGTATTCATGCTACATGTTTCTCTCAAGAGGTTAGTAATTAGTAATTACACATCATTTAAGTAACATTTAATTGGCTATGTCACCCTTTAATTCGTGAAATATTCGTAATAAATGCAACTCGTTATAGTCAAATTCTCTAGATAAATTGACAATCACTCGTAGCATTACTTCGTGCATGTGTTTCTGCAAAAGAGGTCATCGCTCCGGGGTTGTTTATGTCACAATGCTGTTTAGGGGCTAGAATATCTTTTCTAGCTGCCGGCCTTGAGCTTCTATAGCCGCTCCCACATACCCTTGTTTAAAACACTGCGCCTAGTTGTCGTTTCAGCTTTCTACTGTTCAGTGAGTTGCCAATTAATGCCAATATGTCTCTTAGTAAATCACATGTCCAGTACAAGACTAACTTTTTCGAAAAAGGTCGCCGTCATTCGGGAAGTTAAAAAGGGTTTGAAGAAAAAATCTGAAATCGCGAAAGAACACAGGATACCATCGAAGACTTTGTCAGCTTATCTGAAGAATAAGGAGCACATTTTAAGCACTGTCTCAATGGGAATGGAAAACGTCGCAAAATCCTGATTGGACACAATTGCTAAAATGTCAACTTTAGATAGATTGGAATGTTTGGATATTTTGACTTTTCTCTTGTCTGTTAAGAGTTACGTAAGTGGAGACAAGGTGTTTGACATCCCAAGTGGGACAAAATGAACAAGGAAATGGTTGCTATAAGAATATTAGTAGTTAAGAGAGAGAGAAAAAAAAAAACATATGGTGGAGTTTGCGAGGAAAATTAAGGAAAGTAAAGAAAAAAGCAAATGGAGCGGAGTGCAATGAGAAGTGACTATTGGGGAAGGGGAAAGGACAGGAAAACCATACGGGCAAACTGAAAACCAAAGGGCCAGGGTGCCAGACGCGAAGTAGCCTCAAATAAAAGGAAGGAGATCGCACTCAATTCGTATTCGAATGTAAGTAGTTTTTAAGGCCTGGCATAAATATATCAATTTTTAGATGTTCGGTGCAAATAAATACTCTATTCTATTTTATTTTATGTATCTAGAGCCATGGAAGAAAATGATTTGAGCTCATTAGAAGAGCAGAATATTTGTACGATTAAGTCCCACGTCGTGTTGGAGCGCGGTTTACACAAGTTGGCATTTCCAACATGCAGCCTTACTTCATTGATAGTCCATGTTCCATATGTTATCGTCTGTCAGCTACACAAATAGGCAGTCTTGAATCATCAGTCGCATTTGTATTGTACTGCATTGTAACGGACGATGTAGCAAAACGCCTATTTATGTGTCAGACAGGCGACAATAGAGCAGTGTATCAATAGAGTCAGGCTGTACGTTGAAAATATCGACCATTGTAACCAGCGCTGCAACTCGACGTGGAACTTAAAAATATTCTTCTAATGCCGGGTTGCGTTCACTGACATCATTCCTATTATCGCGATGACCAATTTGCTGACTCCTGAGATAGCTAAGCTAAGCTGTGCACGCAAAATAAACGCTCGTGTACCCAGTGTTAGGGTGTGAACACACACCCCATGTGAGCCCTTGGGCGGTGGTTCATGTGCAAGTTAGTTCCTCTCAACGATAGAACAGCACACCAAGATAGAAAAGGCTCTGATTCAGCAAATCTTAATAGCATGATTACAAATTTGTCTTGCTATTGTTCTCTCAAGGCCTTTGAAAGCCTGCTTAGAACGTCAAATCGGGGCAAATTAAATAACTGCTTGTAGCTTTAAAATAGCTGATATTAAAATCAAGTATAAAAGTATAATAACGTTTATTAATTATAACTAAACAAAATAAATACATAAAATATATAAATTTCCATATTTGATGAATTGCACAAACACATCTTAAATTAAATGTACGCAAAAGCGATCACAAATGAACACAGCTGGTGGTATTGCAGAGCAGGGATGTGAATTTTGGTAATGGTTATAGGGCACGGTTACATGTAACGGTCACCAGTAGCGATTAAGTTATTTGTTTTCATGGTTATCACGTTTGAAGTTAACTACATTAATGATGACCAGTAAACATTAACTTTAAGTAGTTCAAATGCAAATTATATCGACACACGCAACTATAGCTTGCCAACGAGGGCTGCGCGAAACTTCGGTACTCTTTGGATAAAATCGAATTACCTCGCTAGATTGTAGGCTACTTGACATTTCCACTCTCCGCATTCTACTTGCCGGTCACAGTCTACAATCCACCTACTTGTTTACTGCGATATGCACTCCTCGAGATGTTGTTAGATACCGGAGCTTATAATTGGAATACTGTCGCCCTGCAACCGGCATAACGGTACTTTACGAAAATAGTCTTCTGCGCATCCAAGTTTTAGTTGCGCCAGCTCTATTTGATGCAATCTAAACAGAAGTTTTTCTAGCTATATCAACACTGATTACTGCGGTGTTTTATAATCACAACACGATTCCCACTTATTTCTACACTCCCACACAGAAATCCTAAATATAACGCAGACATAGCAAAGTTAAATACAGCGCTATTGTCAACATCAATATAATTAAAATTAAATATATAGAACGTAAATATAGGAGGCAGGATAAATAAAGGATTGTAGTGAAATGCTAGGAAAGGGAAACATTAACGCCTAAACATACATTATTGTCTAACATCACAAAATATGCAGATAATCTTAATTACACATATCTACATAGCAAAGTGGATAATTAGATCGACGGACGGTATATTAGATCGACAATGATACTGATGCTATTTTAAGAAGATTATATGACGGACAGTGAGACAGACATACATGCATACTTGTTGAAAACTGCAAGTTATTTTGGTACTCGAGTTGTTTTCTGCCGTTAAGGTAGCGTGGCAATCCAGACATGAATGATTTGTTTTGTCCACGGGGGTATACACGGTATATACGGTATTTCCTCAATACGAACGGTTCCATGTTACGCTCCTAGATGTCTAGAAAGAAACGAAAGCAGATAGAACACATTATTGGATAACTAGTTACTGATGTATTTTTTTAGACGCGGAGAACAATTTTAATAGGATCTGCGCAAATGACGACATGCAAATTGATGGTGATGTCTGATTCCTAGCTGAAATAAACAAGAGACAGCCAATAATGCGAGCGGGCACTTAACTTACTTTCCCACGATGTTTACCACACCGAAGTCGCAGGGATACTAACCTGACACCTCTATAGTATTATAATTACAAAAGTGAAGTCGACCACAAACTACTGCGCAACTTCGAGCTATTCGCCACGTCTAAAAATACTCTATACCTTCATACGTCCTCATTACTTCATAACTGTTACGGCATTTTCTGCCCATCGCTATTCTAGGTCACTGACACAAATGTAAGCAGGAGAAAGTGGATTTGTTTCTTACTATTCAAATGTACTCTTGCGAAATAACTAAATTGAGAATACCCAGTTATGCAGAGAAAAGAAGCAGAGTAGGTATACATTACTACTGCGGAAAGGAAACTTTTGTCAAGAGCTTTGTTATGTGACTCAAGACGCTGCAGCAGTTACGAGACGTACAATTCAAGAATCTGACGTTATTCTGCAGAGGAAGTGACCCGTCCCTTATTGACATCCTTATGTAGCTTCTGGAATACGAGAGACAGTAAAGGCAACAAATGTCACGCAACTTCACAAAACGTCGACAAATCACACAATAGAGAGAAAATATACCAGAGAAAAGAACCTGCCAAAAGGAACCTTAAAGTAAGAAAATAGATAATACCAAGGAAGTGGATGGAACTTTGTGAGTTTGATAAAATATCGTAACATAGAAAAATCTGATGTGTTGCACTCACATGACTTTCTCTACTCTTGTACTAATCATTCTTAAAAACTCTTATTCCTATATCTTCTTCGTGTTAGTTCTTCGTGTTAGTTAAGATAAATATTTGCATCATTATCTTATTGTTTGTCTCCTTATGGATACAAGGGGAATATTAGAATACAGTAGGCTTTGAGAGATAGTCAAATCTTTTAAAGCTTCGAGATCCCGTTCTCTTTGCACGCTTAACGTATAAAAAATGAACAACGATGTTCCATTTCACGAAAGTTTTAAGTTTTCCAAAACTGACACAAATAACAAGGAATATCTCCGAAACGATTCACTCTACAAAAAAATTTATTCAGACATAAATTGCGTGTTTTAGTGAGAACTACATTATTTGTAGAGTAAGATTTTGTCTATCTTTTATGGTTTGCGAGTTATTCAAAAGTCATCCAGGGTCAATAAGACTAGATAGACTATAGCCAGAAAATTCAAAATATGTCATTTGTTATACAGATACCTTAATCATTTGACATTTTAATCAAAATCTTTAGAGCCATTTTCAAGAAAATCAAAATGTTAGACAAATTTTTCCATGTAAAGGGTAGTTTAGGGTGGGGCTATTTTCTTCAAAATCGTCGTGTCGCATCCTTGAAAGACAAACTTAAGTACCAACTTTGGTTTTTAACCGACTTTTCGTTTCTGGGTTATGCTGTCCACAGACTGACACACACACACGCGCGCACGCACACACACACACAGACTGACAGACACACACACACACACACACACGGACCTTTTTCTAAAAATGTTTTTTTGGATTTAGGCGGTCTCGAAACATATTTCCGGTGAAATCTCGACATCGAGTAATACAATACTTCCTTCTACTTACCAGTAGAGAAAGTAAAAAATATATACTGTGACATGATAAAGCATAAACATTAATTAACGTAAAACGTATAGATGTTTTTGATGAGTTTGGCTTACACCAATGTCTTAAAATATCCCCATAGCCAGAAACCTAATGGATTGACAATGGATTGGTTGAGGAGGTCCAGTAGCATGGCCTCCCCGTTCGCCGGACCACAGTCCATTAGGTTTCTGGCTGTGGGGATATTTTAAGACATTGGTGTAAGCCAAACCAATAAAAAACTTGCGTACATTGCACATTTTTCTAAAATGGTCCATATCTCAAGTATCGTTGCCGGACATGTGTTTATAGGAACATTTATTCTAGTTTTGACCAATCCCAACTTGTGTTGCAATATCGGACAATCTTTACACACCCTGTATATTTGCGGTGAAATCTCAGAAGCGAATTTTTGGGAGTTAACACAACACTTTAAGACTATAGGTAAGTAGTAGAGGAATAGTAAATGAAGCAGTAGTATTTGCTGCAAGAAGAAGCAGCATAAAGAAATGCAAGGGAGATGAAGAAAAGCATAATATTGACAGCACAGAATACAAAATAGGCTACAGTCGAACAAGATCAACAGAGCTGAAATTCTTAAGATATGTAAAAGGGTGCACCAAAGTGGATAGAACAAGGAACCAAACAGCGAAATTAGATCTGAATCTCTTTGTATCATTTTTTCGATGAACGAAGGAACAGAAGAGAAAAAAGAAAGTTGGATATATATTTACAGAATGTACTATACACAAGGGTACAAAAATACTTCTACAGTACTGACCTCAGGAATGTAGAGGCATGGGAAGATCTCGTTAAAAATGGCTTGAACTCAACTAGCTCATTTAAGAAGAGGAATATAACAAGCAGAAACAAAACAAAGCGAGGGATTTGTATCAGAAGTAGTGCAGAAACAAAGAATTTGGAGAAAAGCTAAGTACATAAGTCGTATTCGGCGTATTTTAGATTTCTCCGAACAAAGACCTTCGCTAATCTCTTCTCTTGTTCTCTATTCAAGGGTTCAAAGATAATTCATTTTGTGTTGCTTTACCACGCTTATCTCTGACTGTTGACAAGATCTCTTGTTAATAATGCTCATGGTGCATTACACGTCTCCGAAACAGCTAATTTGTTTCATTACTTGAACTAAATTAGCATCCCAGAATTTAATACAGTTTTAATATTAAATTTATTCTTCGAAGAAAGGGATTGATAGGGAATACTCGTATTGTAGGGATAAGATTATTATTATTATTATTATTATTATTATTATTATTATTATTATTATTATTATTATTATTATTATTATTATTATTATTATTATTATTATTATTATTATTTATATATATATAAATTACCTGTTCTATTGAAACAAACATCATTTAGCTGTACTCCAAGCCATAGCTGTTTCATTTTAACATGCTAGATTGAACGATTTCTGGATAACAGTTTCATTCGTGCTCACCACTTACTCACACGAGGTATACTTTTATTATTATGTATTCTAATTCAACTCAGTTTTTTCTTTTATTAAGTTCAAAGTCCTTTAATTTAGTACGTCACGCCGGACGATGAATGATGTGAAGCTTCAGTGAGGCCGGGTTCCATAAAGATTTAAGTTACTCGACATTTCACTTCTCAGGATAAGGAAAAATCTCGGAAGAAACCGTATCTGGATAACTTACCCTAACCGAGATTCGAGCTCGGGATCTCTTGAATGCGAAGCACACACGCTACCCCCACACCATAGAAGCGGGCTTAAAATTCAAGTTTTATTGCGGAGTATACTATTATAAACATTATTAATTATTATTGCAGTTATTATAAATAAAAATAACTCCTAGCACAACAGCCCTCCACGGGCCAAGGCTTACCGCCCGGCCACTGCGTCCCCCACCTCTGTCCAATACGGGCGTCTTGAGTGGGTTGCAGAGCTGGAGGGATAAACGTGGTCAGCGCCACGAGCCCCCTCGGCGGGGGAAATCAGCACGCCGGTACCAAGAATCGAACCAGGGTCTCCAGGTCAGAGGCAAGCACGCTACCACTGCCCTACGGAGGCGGTCTATTATTATTATTATTATTATTATTATTATTATTATTATTATTATTATTATTATTATTATTATTATTATTATTATTATTATTATTATTATTATTATTAAAGTACTACAGGGATCTGTTACAGAGAAGCCTTCACTTGGCAGGTTGGTCTAGATTGATTAGATGGTGGTCTACTGATCCCAAGATCGCCAGTCCAAACCCGGCACAGAGCGGAAGTTTTTAAGTGTACTTAAAAGCGATAGCCCCTTGTCACTAGATTTATTAGCATGCAAAAGAACTCCTGGGGGACGAAATTCTGGCAGGGCTAATACGAACATGAAGTTAAGAGGAGACTAAAGGTTTTGTTTACATCAAGTCTAGTTCTAACTGTACTGTTCAGTTTGCTATCACAGCTTCTCTGACACGATGCATCACTCGTGAAACACCCTGTTTATTACCTCATTCTGGGTCACAAATCTCCCCTCACTGCCAACAGTTCATTCACACCGTTGTCAAAATTCGAAAACTCCATTACCAAGCTTTAAGTTCTCCAGACCGATGTAATTTTCTGATCCTTAGGAAATGCGATTTGCTCGTTACCCAGCCCGCTTCCAGCGTTTTCCAGAACATTAGCCACAACTAGTTTCACATCTCCAATAACATCACTTTTTAAATGGGAGAAACTAGTTTCTATGCTGTTTTTACGTCTCATAAACTGCAATGAGGCATTTCAAATGCTACAAGTAGCGTGGTGGAGCGTAAATGATATCCTACCTAGTTTTACTTTCGATATCCGGGCCCTTGCTAGACAACTTTATCATCAGCTTTTGTAGCTTTAAGGAAGACATTCTGGCACGAGTAGTTGATGTTCCACTTGCTATGGATGACAAAAGCAACACCTAAACTTTATACGGCTTATTATTGTACATTTTCTGCTGCATTTCAATTCAACATAAGAAGATACGACTTTAAGTATCCGTTATTCTTCACTTAGGCAATAAAATTAACTGTATACAATGACAGAGTGAAATACCTCAATTGTGATAAATGTTCAGGAATAACATGGATTGACAGTGCTAAATGATATATATAGTGTGACGTGGACTGCGCGGCGCACATCAAAGGACGGTCGGAGTCAAGCTACCTCACACAGCATAACAAGGCCGCCTCGCGCGGCTGTTTGTTAACACGTGACAATGAGCGCGGCACTACAAAGGGGTTTTCGAGATTATTGAAGAAGTGTCCGGCGGCCGGCGTATTTGTAGAAGCTCCAGAAAAGTTGAAGTTCGGGAAAGGTCCATGTTACGTCATCCTCGCTATATAAGGAGGCGAGGCGACGAGAAGAGTTAGTAGTTAGTGATGAGACATCGCAGCAGGCGGAGTTTGTGCGTGTGTGTGTGTGTGTGTGTGTGTGTGTGTGTGTGTGTGTGTGTGTGTGTGTGTGTGCTCGCGCGTGCAGCCTCGGGCTGCCCTCAGCCTGCCAACTCTGCTCTGTCTCTGCCTCTGTGCTTGTGGGCATAAAAGTCTATGCATTACTTGGGGGGGGAGTGTCAATGTCTAAAAACTGAGAAATATTGTAGCGTCATAATTATGGTAGAATGTTACCCCTCACAAATTTTGTTTATACGCATAATGTGCATATTAAAAACTTTCTTAGAAATTACTTAAATACTTTGAATGGAAAGGCTTTTTAAATAATTAAATTTGTGAATCCTGGCGTATTTTTGAAGTCGATGACTGTGCACTAAACCTACTTGGACGTTAGGTAATTTGGAATAGAAGGATTTTTAAGTGCATTTGATGTTGTTTTTAATGGTTAACATTCCAAATTCTTGATAAAGATTATTGTTTCGCACGAACCACGAAAATTTGTTGCAACTCGAAGAAATTTATTCTAGATAACTTGAAATTTTTGAATATGTGTCTTACTAGCCGAGACCCAAACGAGAGATGCATATGTGAGGAGAGATCGAACCAGAGATTTATATAGAAGTATGGAACAGTCATAACCAATTTTGGAGTGCCTGTTTGCTAGAGAATATAACTTAGTACTTCTATAATAATTAAAAATTGTAAAATTAGCAAGCCTCACAGTGAGCGTTCCATGTTAATATGGTGTATGAGAAGGAAACCATGACAGTTGTTCATTCATAAGGTTTAATGGTGGCACAGAATCATAGGGTCTCAATGAGAAAAATGTAATGAAATATCCTACTAACATATATTTCCACGTAACTGATTGGGCTCCTCCTCAGAGATGACTGCTTGTATGGAAGTATTATGAATAAACGAAAGGAAAAGGCAGGGCTGGCAACACGCCAGGCTCATAAACTCGCAGTTCGGGTCCATCGCCAACAGGTGACGCCGCATTTCGAACCCCAAGTTACACGATGCAAAAAAATAGGTAGGTACTTAAATAAAATATGACCTTTCAGGTTGTTTCCCCATAATCGTGCAGCAATCCTGATGGATGGATGTCAAAGGTCATCGTGTATCGGTGAACCTTCGGGCGATACCATTACTGCGAGATGAAAAATGTACGCAAAAGGTCAACTTCTTAATAAGCTACAAATATCGGATGTCGCATGCACAGCAGCATACAACCGTAGGAAAAATAAGATTGGTAACAGCAGAAACTGCCTCGATACTGTTTGATAAAATAGAGCTTAACGTTTGGTTTCAGGGAAAACAATTACTTCAACTTCGAGTAATAATGCATTTTTTGCTTTCTCTACTGCGTAGTAGAGAACATTTGATATCGAGATTTCACCGGAAATAAACGTTCTGGGTACCACAAGGGGCATTTTTAGAAAAATGTTGTGTGCGTGTCTTTCTGTCTGTAAGAGAGAGAGAGAGAGAGTAAGAGAGAGTAAGAGAGAGATAGTAAGAGAGATAGAGAGAGAGAGAACAGCTAACTCAAAATTGAAAACACAAAGTTGGTATTTAACTTAGCATCTTCCAAGGATGCGATACAAAGCTTTCCAAAAAAATTCCTCCACCCCAAGCTATCCTTTATGTGCAACACTTTTAGAAAACCTTCCTTTTTTATCAAAATGTCTCGAAGGATTTTGATTAAAATACTAAACTTTAAGATATTTTCATGGCAAGTGAAACATACATCTTGAACTTCTTGGAATATCCTCAGAAGTTCTCTTCATTCTGGATACTCGCGTAACTCGTAAGCCGAAAAAGAGAGAAAAAGTCTTACTAGATCTCGATAAGACAGGCAATTTAGGTCAAATACTTTTTTTTGAATGAACCATTTCAGAGTATTCCTTGTTATTTTTCCAATATTTTTACTTTTCTCGAATGGGAAGTCATTATTCATTTTCGTATCTCTTAGCCACACAAAGAGAATGGTATATCAAATCAATCTTTTACTGCTATAGGCTTCAGAAGCGTTAATATCGCAACTGAGAAGGGAGGTAGGTGAATCCATGGCCCCTGGAACTTTAGTAACTTCATTGATAAAGGAAACAAAGCAATCAGATTATTTAGTACGCTAAAATGCTTTAGATTAACTGATAGGTTGGGGAAGGGTTCAGAGGGATGGATATTCATTGTCATGGTTTGTATGAACTTTCTTACTTTAAGTGACAAGGGAACTAATGGGAAAGCCATGTACTGGTCAATGCCCTCTGAAACCATCCTTCTGTAACTGACAAGGTTCTCTTCAATGCCTACTCATACCTTGCTAATTACCTGACAAGCAAATCAGGAAAACGTGTTACCTGGCCAAAGCCTGCGGAAGCCTTACTGCTATAACTGACGGGAGGCGCAGGAATTTGTTTTGAAGTATTGTTACTTTAACTGACAATAAAACCGAGCGCGGTAGCGTATGCGGTTCACTTTCCGAGAGGTCCCAGTTCGGTTCCGGCGACCGCCCACTCTGACCCATAGGTTTTTCGTGGTTTCTAGGATCGGTAGGCAAACGGTGGGCCGTCTCCTTTCTACCACGACTTTCGGAATATTTCCTGTATTCATCATTTGCTTCATTGTTATCTGTTTCAGGTTTGAAGGACCAGGGTAAGGAGTTTGGTGTGATGTAGGTACGCTTTACAGAGGTTTCTTCCTGGTATCATTTGGGACAGGCCATTCAAGACCCAACTTCAAAGTGGGTCCCTTCGGGAGAGAGTGGGGGTTAGAGGCTTGTGAGTGGCGTTGGCGGTCTCGAATGCATTTGACCAGGAAAGGTTAGGGACCGTATCTACCGGGTGGAAGGGAAGTCATTACATTAATTTAAATCACGCATAGATCTCGATATTTGGAACACATTTTGTATCTTACGTTTTTGTCTCTGGCCATTTCCTACGGAGATATTTTAGTTTTCTCGAAAACAAGCTGGCAACACTGTAGATTGTGTGGGTGGTCACTTTCCCTAGCTCAGTACATAAACAAACACGCTAACAGTGCTTCTTGAGAACACAAACAAATACCCTGGCTTGTCCTATGCTTACTGCGCAAGCGTAGGCCAATCACAAGCGTTGGCTCCCAAAACATTAAAGCGAAAGCGAAAGTGTCAGACCTGTTGTCATACATAAACCAGCTCAATTCCTTCACCAACCTCAACGCAACGTTATCGACTTACAGCACGTGTGAAAGAGCTGCTTGGAGTATTTCTTCACATCTTTTAAGTGATTAATTATTTCGAAACCCTGTGTGATGTCGCATAATTACTACCGAAGCTATGTCAGAAATAAGTATACCTATCTTACAAGTAACAAACTGTTATCTTCGTACATTCCTGTGGAATTACGCATACAAGTTGGATAAAAAATAATTTATTTTTTCGAAATCGGCTGATCAAAGAACAAAATGTCATTAGACTTTTTTGTTTGTAATGCTTCTATGAAACACACATTAAAAGCGATGTAATGACTTCCCTTCCACCCTGTATACCTACGCATGTTGTCGTCTATCTGGCCACTCTTCGTGCATCTTCCCTGATCCTTCTCTGCCAGGAGACATGGTACAATGACCGCCAAAGAAAGTCTCTCTGCAACTACGCTCTATGTCACATTATTTATCGTTATACGAAGGTGTGGCCATTTCGTTGGTTGTTTTGGGAAACATACCCTTGCACCGTGGTCTTAAACAGCTACTGAAATGGCCACACCTTCGTACAACGATAAGTAATGTGACAGACCGGAGGCGCAAAGATATTTTTTTTAGGCGATCATTGTACAAGCTTCAATGGCCGGGACCTGTGTTCGGTGCTCTGCCTCGATTGCGAGGAACCCTCCTTTGCTCCATAATTTTACTTTTAACTGACAATGAAGACACAATCATATGCGTCACTAGTTAAGACCTGCAGAAACCGAATTAATGAAATTGGACGCAAAGAAATGGTTATATATGGTCAAGAAGACCTGCAGAAACTTATCTGATTTAATGATAAGGGAGACTGAAGTAGTATTCACATAAGTACAGCCAGAAAAGAATGATTGGGCGCATTAGGAGAACAGGATATTTTTAAGTACCAAGTGGTGTTGCAGCGCGCTTTACAGAAGTCGACATTTCCCACGTGGAGCTGAGTTTGTTGATAGTTCGTATTTCCTATGTTGTCGTCTGTCGGATACACAAACATGCTGTGGGTCGCGCCGCAGTCGAGTGGTTAGACCATTCGCTTCTCACCAAGGCGGCCCGGGTTCGATCCCAGACAACCGCATGTGAGATTCGTGATGAACGAAACCGCGCTGGGGCGGGTTTCCTCCGGGTTCTCCGGTTTCCCCAGTCATCTCATTCCATTGGTGCTCCATCTTCATTCCATGTATCATCAATGTCACCACCTGCGGTGCCGTATATAGTAAAAGCGGGCGTTAAACACTACAAAGAAAAAACGAAAAAGAAAAAATAGGCTGTGTCTTGAATCACCATTCACATTTCCATACATACTAGTAAATACAAATGCGAATGGTGATTCAAGGGTCAGCCTATTTGTGTATCCGACAGATGATAAAATGTGGAACACAGATTATCTATAAACTCAGCTGCAAGTTGCAAATATCGACTTGTGTAAACTGCGCTGCCACAGGACGTGGAACTTACAAATATTCTGCTCTCCTAATACACTCAATCTTTTTTTTTTTTTTTTTTTTTTTTTCCATGGCTGTACCTCATCAAAGAGGAAAGGAGGAATCTTGAACCGTATGCTGTAACTGAGACAAGGAAGTCTGTTTTCCGTCCAAGGTCTGTTGAAACCTTACTTCTGCAACTAACTAGGGGTTAAAGAAATCTGTTTTTCTGATCAAGACCTGTTGAAACCGGTAAGGAAGGTATAGGAGTTTGCTTTTCTGCCCAAGGTCAGTTGGAACCACGCTACTCTAACGGCTAAGGAAGGTAACGTGTCTTTTCTTTGACCAACGCCTGTTGGAAACTTCCTACTGTTAGGTAGAGGTATCTGCTTTTCTGACCAAAGCCTGTTGGAACCTTGCTACTTTAACTCACAACGGACACAGAAGAATCTTGTTCCTGGTCTGCTTTAACCGACAAGGGAGAAAAGAATCCCTCTCCCACTCGCACAGCTACTGCTTTGTGGGGAAACTGCAACTTTTATGAAGCTCTCGAAGAAAGAAAACAGAAAATAATGTCGCCAAGAATTGATTTCACCTCCTACTCGTCTATTGGCCTTGGCCAAACAAGATAAACGGCAGAAGAGAAACAAATGGTGAAATATGGTTAATCAAGCCGCAAGATCGATTCTCGACCGCTGCACGGAGCCGTATGTCTCCTGTCGTGAACCTGACATGTTCAGATACGGGGTGCCATTCTGATTCACGTCACCTCATGTAGGTACCTACTCAACAATATCATTACATCATATATCTTGTTAATACAATCACGATATGACATCGCGTCAGTCACAATGATGTAGACCAACACAGCTTTGATATTTACTAGTCAATTCCAACAAAGCATTTCTTTTTTCTCTCTCAACCTAAACAACACTTGTTGCATATTATCACGAGGTTACTTTCTGAATATTCACCAAATAGCATGATTATCGTTGTATTCGATGTATGCTAGTATTTCTGGTGCACAGTGGTATATACATACCTATAAGAAACAGTTCAAGAGAATCCATGTGTGGAAGAAAATCCAGGTCTTGTCAACTTGAGAGCTCGACTGTTTGAAATATGAAAGGAAATCTCTTCCTGGAGTAATCTTAGCTTTCCCGACCAACAAAGGTAGATATAACCGTCTCTCATATACTGCGATCATTACACTGAGCCTTCAAATTGGAAATCTCGTTAATCCAACTGAAGTAAACTTGCGAGCTTCATCTTAACTCGGGTATAATTGTCAATTGATAAGGTCGCATTATCTCGCACTAGTTTTTTAAATCTGCAAGAGGTTTACGCGGGGTCTAACGCTACTTAGTAACTGTAGAGTTACGGAGGAAAAAGCTTTTGAGGGATGAACAAAATCATTTGCACAAAACTGTATCAGTTATTTCATTTGGTCCCGTACCATTTAGGTACATCAGTGCGTTGAATTTTGAATATAATTTTTATGAATTTCTCTTTTTCAGCAATTTTCAAAAGGCTACTTTGATCACAGTCTATAAATTACTAGCTTGAAATGTTCAGGAGGCTTTTCAGGAATTATGGATTTAAAAATAGTTTGCACTAGTTGAAAATATAAAGTAGTCCAGCTGATATTATTTTCCATAACTCAATCTGAAAAATTCAATAATACGTGAACAACAAAAAAGTGTGTTTCTCTTAATTAAATTAAAATTAAGAAATACTCGTACAAAATGGCTTCATATTTGTACACCAAACTCAAATTAAGAAGTCGGTAGCGATATGACAAACTGTAGGGTCCAAAGAGCATTACTATACCAAAAGTAACATCTTTAACATCGTGGTAGCACTGTTGTTCACCAAGTGGGGGACCCGGGTTCGACTCCCGGTACCGGCGTGGGTATTTTCTCCCACTGGGAGATCTGGTCCGGGGTGCACTCGGCCTCGTTAGGGGCCAATTGGGGAGCAAGTTGATTGAGAAGTAATGGCCCCTAATCGAGAATACCGCTTAACCGGCCGGGAGGGACAAGCGCGCTGACTACCTCCAGCACTGCACCTCATTCATGCCACCTCTGGTGAGCAGAGGTGGGGACGCAGGGTCGGGCGGTAGACCTGGGCCCAGATGGACTGTTGTAACAAGGGGTTATATCAAAAAGTGATGAAATATGAATTAACAACATTTGACTTACTTGTAATTTTGAGTTCACTATGTTTTATGCTCAGAGTTTTGGATTTTCGCAGATGCAGACTTGTCGGTCTGAGTGACTCAGTTGGTTTGGTGCTGATCTTTAGACTGTGGGCCCAAATCCGACTCAGATCAATAATTTTTACCTGTGCTTTAAAGACCGTTTCGTATATTTACTGGTATTTAAAAGAACCTCTGCGGGACGAAATTCCGGCACACCGCTGGTGCTGATATGATACAAGCGTCGTTAACACGAAATATTTATTTAACGCAAAACTTTTTAAAATATGCACTTCGAGTCATACTTTTGGGTATGAATTTTTATCTGATCCAAAATGAATTATTAATACCATGTCAGCGAAACGCAATCCAGCGCCAAATGCTTAAATAATTCCGTGTTAGAAGTTCCTTCTGGCTGTGTGGAGGAAAAAGTCTTGAATCTCGATGCAAAGGTCTCGCCAGTAGTAAGTTTTTTAAATCCACTTTGCGGTAATTGCATTTTCTCGTATTTCTAAGGACTGGCATTTGCATTGTCTCCCTCGTGCATTAGTGGTAATGTTATGCAGGGAGTGCTGAGGTACCTAGCTACCTACCTACCTCAGATTGTACTCTTGGTGGTGCAGCCGTGACCAAAAGCTTTTACTCCTCCCCACTTTCTCCCTCTGTCCAAACAAACACCAAGTAGGTACGGCGGCTCTGAAAACTTCAAGCTCGACATAAAAAGTGTACGAGTGTTGTTTTAACTGAGCCACAGGGGAAAAACAAGCAAAAGTGCTTGCCAAAGACTTTGGTTATAGTTGCTGAGAATACAACCGCTTCATTATACTGGTCAGGGATGAACTGTGGTTCCAACAATGTGCGACACTTGTCACGTCTCTCCAATATCTCTGTCGTTGATGAATCTGCTGCCAGCTGATTCATTGGTGAGCTCTGGCATATTCCTCTCAGACTATCAGTAAGTGTGTGTATGAATAGACAACACAAGTAAGTTGATTGAGATACCCAATGGAGTCTAATAAATGAGAATATTTCCTGAATATGCTTTTAAAAGAATTAAGAAGAGAGTTGATGAAGAAATTAACTAGGAACGTTGTACTAATAGTCATACGAAGACTATGCAATCCCGTGACTACAAATAAAGTTGATTCGTAAACGTGCCAGAAGTGTCTTTAAAATAAATTTAAATGTCAAATGACGGATATGGGTGAAAAAGTAATATTCGAAAAATAGAAATCGTATCCATGTAATACAAAACCGTCAGAACAATAAGAAAACTTTGATATTTATGCACATCAAATTTCACACTTCTTGAGTAAATCATTTCCCTAAAAATGCAGTTAGAATTCTTAAAATTAGACTGCAAGCATAGGCTTATAACCCACCCTTAATTTTGATTGAGGTTTCTGACATTTTTCTGCATATATTTTTACATTTTTTTTTCAGGAACTACTTATTCAGAACGATGAAAATTTTACCACTCATTTCTGGGTTGTTTGTAATGGTAGTGATTTTTTTCTTATAATCCTGTCATTAAAATCAATGCTTTATTATTAAAAATATAATAATATATTCATTATTTTTTTAAAATATGAACATGATATCTATGTAATCTAAAAAGTCAGTATGATAAGAAACCATTGTTTTCTGTAAGTACCAGACTTCATACTTCTATAGGAAGTAATTCCTGTGAACAATGCTGTTACATTGCAAGCATAGACCTTGCAAACTGCCCCTAAAGGGAGCTGCCACTGTTTGGGGTTGTAGAATTAAACCGTTTCTAAATCTTAGTACTAGAAACCGCAACTACTGAAGTTCACATACATATATCTGCTAACTTCTGAAGTATCAATACATTTATCGCTTAGAATAGTTTTCCGTAATAACAATGAGAAGTGTAAGTTGCCGTAGGTCATTGAAATATTAAGCGGCGAATCCCGCTGCGACTACCGTCAAGTATGTGGTAACCCGAACGTTGTCTTTAAGCGTTGCGGACTGCCGATGATCTATTACGTACATTTCTTCTGTAAAACATAAAATACTGTAACACATGAATTTTAGAAATACACGCCTCTTTCCTGAATTTAAGTTCCGTCCACTTAATCACTGCTCCATCTAAGTTTTTATGCTGTCAAATCTTAAGCTTCTTATTCACAAACTCCTTACTGCTCAATTCTAATAATTGTTTTCCGTTCTAATTTTCAGAATAGGTATACGTGTATTTGCCTAATTGTTTTCATAGGTATTATAACTTCTAATCAACTGCACTGCCTAACTTACCTGGCTAATGATGTCTTACCCACTGGTAGAATTGTAACTGGTACCTTTTACATTATGAAAATTATTTATTACAATTGCTGCCCTATCATATTGTATAGCAACACTACTTTACAAGTGCTACATTAGTAATAAAAAACTAGGCTGCATATTTTCATCCTGGCCTTGGCTAGTTACACACGCCAAGGTACGGGGCCAACCTGCGTTAATGACCGATACCATAGCCGGAACAATAAACCGTACAAAACAATCGCAACTATGTGACTGTCTGGGCTATAAGGGTCTTCGTTTTGTGGCACTCAGGGATATTCCCTTTCGACAACTTTCTCTTTTTCAGAACGTTTCTCTCTGTGTGCGGCGCCTATATAAGAGGCTGCTAAGCGCCAGGTTGGACAGTTAAAAAGTTATGAAGCTCTGAGTAGGCAGTGGACTGCCCCGGATGCAACTCTGTGTGAATTGTGATTCAGTATGACAGATCAGTTGTGTTTGTTCTGAATGCACACAATAGTGCCTTAAGTTAACACTACACTAACTACTTAAAGAGCAAAGAAAGTGTGATTAGCAATAACTGATGTTCTCATTTGTTACACTACTATTTAGCAATAATCAGTTGACTGCTCTCGTGGCTCAGACGGTAGAGTGCCTGTCTGTTGTGCAAGGGGTATCGGGTTCGATTCCTGGCCTGAAGGGTGTGGAATTTTTGTGGCTATTCCCCATCCTCTCTAGAGGCTGCAAGTATAAAAAGGATATAAATGTGTCGCGTGAATTCAATGTAAAGTTAATCCAAAGTTATAGAAACCAAAGATAAGCTAATTAACACCATTGCTGTTGGGCTATAGTTCCAAGAGGTTAAAAGCCACCGATATAACGTTCATGTTAAAGGCGAGATACAAATGGAATATTAAAAAATACTAATAATAACAATAACAAGAAGATAGTATATTGCGCTTGCCTTCTGGTGTATCTATGCATCTATGTTATATCTAACTCTGTTGTAAACATTTCTTTCAGAATTCAGCAGGCCAGAAGATGTTTGTGGTATGTGTACAAGACAAAAAAGAAATTAATCGACCTAAATATTTGAATATTTTCTCCCCTCCAAAAAATTAATTAGTGCTGAGCAGTAATTAGAAGACTTTATGTGAATACCCTTTCAGCTGTTTTTTTTTTTTTTTTCTCGAAGATATGATATTGAAAATAGTTTCATTAAGAAATTAAAATGCCTTTATACATTTTTATACGGGTGTTGCGGGTATAAGTGCAGATATTTTGATAAATAGTACCTTAATATGTATCCACTTCAGTGTGTTGATGTTTTTCCTCTTCGTCTAACAGTTTTTGTTTAAACCAATCACACAGCACACTACCGCACTTTTTCTTATATAATAGTAACTGCGAAACCAAAAGAACAACGCCTCCAAGATAGACTATCCATTTTGTTTCACAACTCAATGCGTGACCTACTGGCCTAGGTAACGTGATATCATTGGCCTTGCAGAAAGCATTGGAAGTCACTTATGATAAAGCATTCTACCTCATTACAGCATTCGTTCCACCCACTCTGTGTCATGTTTTCAATGGTACGCCTACTTGAAGGTATTAGCCAACTTGAAAACATACACTACTCTTAATAACTAAAATGATAAGTTTGCAAATGAAGCAAATATTGACGTAATATTGCTCATTAACCTGTCCTCAATTACTAGTACAAATATCTGCATTTATACCGTTTACAACTTGTGTATTTTACTGATTTAGAAGTACCTATGTCATTATTTTTGCTTATTTTATTATGTATTACTGTTTGAACCCGGAGATACTACTATTTATTTGCATTCAGAATTGCAATTCCAAGTAATATTTGGTATAACATGTCTCACTTCAAATAAAAATATATTAAATAACCATCAATTGTTTTATTTACAAATAAGCATTTTGGAAAGCGGGTAATGTTATAACAAATACGCTGTCTCCTTGTTTACTCTTTCAGAAACACTGGAAACTGCAGTGCGTGTAAACTGATATTCACCCCTCAAAAATTCCATTACAAACACTGGATTTTTCATTAAGCCCTAATCCATTGCCAATATACACTCCATTATAACGGTAATGAAGAGCCAAGCCCCTCGCAAAAGCGTGCCACATGATGCCTATAGCAAATTTTCGCATGAATACCTCAAAATATCGATATCCAGTTTGTTTTATCGGACGAGTGTGTACTCCAGTGAAATATGCTATCGCGTCCCGCACACACCTGCATAGGCTTGTGCTATACAAGCAAAATGTTCCCCAGGAGCGTCCAGATATTGCAATGGTATTACAGAGAGGCGGCTTTCACATTCGCTTTTCTCTCAACATTCACTATCAAGTGATTATGGAGCAGTTGGTGGAATAAATGGGAGGGGAAACCAAATAACTTGGAGAAAGCCCCTCCAGACGCCGCTTTGGGCACTACAAGTTCCACATACGGCCCCCTGGGATCGAACCTGGACCGCCCTGTGACAGTTGAGCGATAAAAACAAAATAATATGTATGGTGAATTTCGTGCTCGCCTGTTAGTATCAATGTCGGCAACTTCTCCGTCATCTGTGCACAGCATGTATGCATAATCTCCAGGCGAACGGATTCCACAAAGTGTGGCATTTAAAACGGAAGATATGTTCAGCGCTTACTCTGTGTGAAGTTTAACATGACGGCCCTCATAGCCGTGGTCGCCAGAGTGCGTGTCTTTGGCGCTCCGCTCACAGAGGGTCGCGAGTTTGATCTCGTCTCGAGCAAATGTAACATAAAAAAAAATTGATGTGTTGCACTCACATGACTCTCTCTACTCTTGTACTAACCTTTCTAACGAACTGTTATTCCTCTATCTCCATGTTAGTTAAGATAAACATTCGTACAAATTATCTTATTGCTTATGTCCTTGTAGATGCAAGGAAGATATTAGAATACAGAAGGCTTTGTGCGACAGTAAAATCTTTTTGACCTTTGAGATTCCGTTCTCTTTGCACGATTAACATATAAAAAAATGAACAATGTTGTTGCATTTCGCTAAAGTTCCAAGTTTTCCGAAACTCACACGTAACAAGGAATATCTCCGAAATGGTTCACCCTACAAGAAAATTTATTGAGACATAAATTGTGTATTTTAGCAAGATCTACATTTTTTGTAGAGTATGATTTGCTCTATCTGTAACGCTTTACCAGTTATGCAAAAGTCGTCCAGAGTAAATACGACTACAGGAGCTATAGCCAGAAAATTCAAGATATACATTTCATTTGTCATAAAAATATCTCAAACATGTTGCATTTTAATCAAAATCGTTAGAGCCATTTTCAAGAAAATCAAAATTTTCGAAAAATTTTCCATGTAAAGGGTAGTTTAGGGTGGGGCTATTTTCTTCAAAATCTTCATGTCACATCCTTGAACGACATTAAACTTAAATACCAACTTTGGTTTTTAACCTAATTTTCGTTTTTGAGTTATGCTGTCCACAGACTGACAGACTGACACACAGACACACACACGGACCTTTTTCTAAAAATGCTTTTTTTGGATTCAGTGGCCCTCAAAACATATATTTCCGGTGAAATCTCGACATAGAATTTTTGGGTGGAATACAATACTTCCCCTACTTACCAGCAGAGAAAGTAATAGTACACAGTGCTGAAAAACCCTGTCACAGTAACGCTTTACTGCCTATTCTCTCAGTATCAGTTGTAGTAGATGTAATATTATAATGACTAATTGCACTTTTGTCAGTGAAATAACGATACATTTAGCCACCTTGTTTCCCGCGTGTTCTTATTATTAGAAGCGGATGTTAGGAAGCATGGAAGACCTTTGCGATGCACATTTTAAATAGCTAGTTTCAATAGTAAACGTTTTCGAGGTTACCAACTGGCGCGTTGAATATAGTGCTATCTCTCTATACTTTCCAGTTTCAGCTTAAAGTAAGTAACTATGTACTGTTCACACATACGCACTCACATAGCACGCACATATGTGCACAAGAACCACTTTCTACTAACTTTTTTTTTCTGGATTCAGCTTGTCTCAAAAATGTATTTCCTGTGAAATTTTGGGTCGAATGCAATGCCAACTCTATGTGTGTGGTAGAGAAAGTAAACAATAGAACTTCAAAAGTCTGTACAAAAGTGCAGTAAATCAAAATAGTTTTCTGTAACTCTCTCTTTTTAAACATATGGTGCATGAGTCTGCCCTTTTGTTTTCCAACTCTATAAACATTAATTAAACTCTATTATACCGACCGATGCCTCGCACAAAGTGATTTGCTGGTCTCCCCAAGGTAACAACTGTGTGCAATCTCAGCTGTTTTATCTACAACGTGCATCGTATGTTGCAGCAGAGATATGGAGCAAACAAAAGAGCTCGCTCTCAACAAAAGTTTCGTCCTGTTTTTTCAGGCTTTAATGACCGCCCCCCTCCCTCCCTTACCGAGCAGGCAACACGTCTGTCCTGGTTGATAAGAACGGAAATCAAATTAAATGTTTTTCTTTTATTACGGTGTAGCTATTAGTTATTTCAACAGGCTGCCGCATACCATAGGCTTTCATGGCGGTTTGAAACTTTTTTCCCCCCACACAGTTTTTCTTCACAATTTTCTGATGTGTAACATTCACAGGCTTTTCTCTACTCACTATTCTACAAAGTATTTTTACATCTTATTCCTCTAACTCTTGTTAAGATAATCCATTTTTGAAATTCTACCAATATTATGAACGATTAAAACGTAAAATAAAATTACTGCATAATAAAATAATGGAATGCATTCCATATGATCGTCTTCCTCACTATCGAACCTGGTGCCTGGCTGGTCTTCACTCTGTCCGGTCCATAGGTTCCTCTGCGGCCCAACAGGTGACTGACCCTAGGCACTGGCTTATGAGTCCTAGGGGGTGTTAAGTCCTACATAGGGGGAGGATAAGCAGATGAAGAAGACAAATAAAATAAAATGCATTTTTAACTTTAAGAAAACATACATTTGTTCCATTTGATACACTGAAACTATCCAATAGCTAAAGACGCAAACATACGAGGTTGCAAGTTCGAATATCGCTTAGGATGAGTTATCCGATAAGTTTTTTTCCGAGGTTTCCCTTATCCTGAAAAGACGAATGACGACTAACTTAAAGCTCTATGGACTTCGGGCTCATTTGAGCATCATATAGCCCATTATATTCATTCAGCGTCCGTAATGGCCCTACGTTAGAGCACGTTAACATAAATATGTTAAAAAAAATACTACGCATGGCACGCATCCTCCAAATTTATTTTGTAATTGTATACTGCCTCTCAAAATTTCGTAAAACAAAATGTGTATGTAAGTTTTATTGATTAATGCTCCAATTTTGAGAAATACATTTTTCATTTTTGAAGAGTCATGAAATTTGGAAAGCAGAAAGTATAATCATTTTTCTAAATACTTAGGAATTAATATAAAAATCTAATATAGGCAATAGGCATTTTTACTCATTTACTGTTAAACCTGAATTATTGACGTAAAGCATCTTTATTAGACCAATAAATTTGCACATTGAAAATTAATATTTTAATAACCATGCACGTTAGAAGTTTTAAATATGGCAAAAACATCACGGTTAATGTATGTAATAACTGGCACTAATTTTCACAAAATATCCTATTTACTACAGATTTTTCGAATTTCACAGATGCACAGAAGCTCATTGCATATTTACGCATTGTGTGAGAGGAGTAATTGATGAGTTTGAAATTCCACGAGAAACAGGTGCTTAGCATTTGAAAAACGTATTAATATTCAAAAATTAAAGCAAAAAATAACACTTAGGTAATCGTTAACGCACCAACACATTATTTAGTATGCGCTGTGTGCTTTAAGGAGACGCACATTTTATTATCTTTAACAGCCTGTTCGTGGCAAATACAAGACAAATTGTATTTGTCACACAAACTCTTATACATGTGGTACAGAAACCAACATTGTTAGAGCCATCAAAACATTTTTCCGATCAAAAGGTGGTCGAAGTGGGAGCTAGTTATCACAATATGAATCAAAAAGTATAATTTTTCCTTGCGAAGAATTGCTCTTGATGTAAAGTTAAAATTTTTCGTCTTGCATCCTTGAAAGATGCTGGCTTTAATTTCACAAAATAGCATCTTCATTTTAAAATGCTTAGGGGCTTTAAAACGCTCATTTCGTTGACATATCGATATGGAATTTTAGGGTGGAATACAGTGCTTCTTTTGTCCACATTAACTAAGATTAAAACCGAAAATTTATTTCTGGACACTTTAACTCCTATGGTTCTCAGCATGCCGTTCTATATTGGGGGCCTCTTACGCCCCAAGAAATCCATTGCCCTGCGTCGGGTTTGAACTGCTATCTAGGGAACCAGAAACTAGTATGCTAACCCTCGACCACGGAGGACGATTTTAGATAGGCTGAGATATAAAGCGAGTTAACATTTCCAGATCTTTCTAGCTGTTCTCAAATTTTAGGTGACTCATCAGACTGAACTCCTGAAACCCCTACATTTCTTCATTTCTATAACCTCCTTTGACTGCTATGGAGTTTCGAGTGAAACATTTGATAGCGATTTTATTCTTTGAACTTCAATAGTATGTTGTGTACTAAGAAATTTAAGTGATACTTATCAGGTCGAGAATGTATTTTGGGAATACGAGACCCGCAGGACCGAGTTTTCCTAAGCATTCGAGGTCTGATGAGTAAGTTACAGTTCATGGTTAGCCAATTACTTTTCGCAATACTTGAAAAACCCGTAAAAAGCAATAATAAATCAAAATTGATTTTCCATATTTTATTGAACATTAAGAAAAAATTAATTCTCAATGTGAAAACTGAAAAGCTCTATCTAAATTATATGAGCAAAGCCTTCTTATCCACTCTTTTGTATATTTCATGTGAAAATCAAAGTTCCACCTCAAGATCTACTGAAGAAATAAATCGCTTCTTAATGTTAACATGTCCAATTTCACATCTTATATTTCTGTTAATAAATAATTCATACGTTCGTATATTTCGCTAAGGATTCATTAATAATTTATTTTTAGGTTACTATGCTGTGTGATGTTACGTCATTTGCTACTGGTTCTGAAGTATTAATGACTAGTTTTAGCCTTGTTGGCATGGGAATTTATAAATGAATTGTAAATTTAGCTTATACTACCAAATATGTGTTAACAATGATTAACTTACATATCAGGTATTTCAAAAATTAGATTATTGTATATTTTCGTGGTTTTCACTTATTTTGAGACGCACATGCACTCTCATACTTTTAGGCTCTAGGAAGGTAGGACATAATCCTAATTAAAGAAAAATTCCCATCCCCGACTGCAGGACCTCCGATGAGGTCAGGTTGTTGACCACTTGACCACGGAGGTGGTCGTCTACATTTTGTTAAATTAATGTCTAAAAGTTCATAACATTATGCAGTATATTCCAGTAGAGGTTCAAAGTTATGCTCCTGCTTTTGAATGTGGAAACTGCATCGTGAAAAACAAACCCAACCACGTACTTTATCTATTATGTAGTTTCCAATACATGAACATTGGAGTAGCTAGTTTTCCAATTTCACATTCATTGTAAAAATAAACTAACTGGCTGGCTGGCTGTTATCAAAAGAGCCCTTGTATCTCACCGCGTTATGTGAAAAGATCTCTCTTCCCAAATGGACCACGAATCACCGCCAGAAGCCACAGCATTGCTAGAGGTTTGTATTTTGTGACTACATTTTACATTTTCAGCTTTGAAATAATTAAAACAACTCATGCAAAAACATTCCGCTACCATTTGAAGTTGGGTTTATTTTCTGCCCGCTGAACAACACATGCATAATACAGCAGTTAGGTTAGACAGAGTTCCCAGAGTGAAGTGCAGTCTGGTCTTTTCGAACATAACATTTTGATAGTAAACTGGGGCTTGCAGATTTCTGTGTTAACTGGAGCCACTATAGTTCGTACAGAACAGGAGCCATACAGCATTCACAACTCAACCTCAAAATCAAATTTTGTACTCCAGTATTATAAAAGTTCTGAGACATGCATTCCACGATGAAGTGCTTTCACATGACTTTCCCCACCAACTAGTTTCTCCACTTTGAACTTCCTTTAAAAAGAGGAAGCCCAGTATTCCACTCTAAAATGCCATATCGACATTTCACACGTTTTGAGACTCCTCAAATAAAAAAATTGATGTGTTGCACTCGCATGACATTCTGTACTCTTGTACTAACCATTCTTACAATCTCTTATTCTTGTATCTCCTTTGTGTTAGTTGAATATTTCCTATTAGATGCAAGGCGAATATGGGAATACAGTAGAGTTTGAGCGATAGTCAAATCTTCTAAGTTTTCAAATCCCGTTCTCTTTGCACGGTTAAAATATAACAAAAACGAATAACAATGTTTCATTTGACATAAATATAAATTCTCCAAAACTCACACAAATAATAAGGCATATCTCCGAAATTTTTCATTCTACAAAAAAGTTATTAAGGCATAAATTGTGTGTTTTAGCAAGATTTACATTTTTTGTATAGTAGGATTTGGTCTATTTCTTACGGTTTACCAGGTACGTAAAAGTCATCCAGAGTAACCAGGACTTATATATAGCCAAAAAATTCAAAATATACATTTCATTTGCCATTCAAATATCTCTAACATATGGTATTTTAGACAAAATCGTTAGAGCCATTTGCGAGAAAATCAAAATTTTTTAAAAATCTTCCATCTAAAGGGTAGTTTAGGGTGGAGGAATTTTCTTCGAAATCTTCATGTCGCATCCTTAAAAGACATTAAACTTAAATATCAACTTTGGTTTTTAACCGACTTTTCGTTTTTGAGGTTCACTGCCCACAGGCAGACACACAGACACAGACGGACACAGACACAAGACATTTTTCTAAAAATGTCTTTTCTGGATTCAGGGGTCTCAAAACATGTATTTCTTGTGAAATTTCGACATCGAATTTTTGGGTGGAACACAATACTTCCTCTCCTTACTATACGTAGTAGAGAAATTGCAAAGGCGAAAGAATTAAGCAATTTTTACTTTCTCTACTGGTAAGTAGGGGAAGTATTGTATTCCACCCAAAAATCCATGTCGAGATTTCACCGGAAATACGCGCGCGCGTGTGTGTGTGTGTCTGTGTGTGTGTGTGTCTGTGTGTGTGTGTGTCAACTGCATGTGTAGACGCGACGAAAGGAAGATAGCGAATGAGTGTTGAGTGACTATCGTCAGAGTCTGCTAGTTTGAGAGACAAAAAGTTAAAAAAGACACAAAGGATTGAGAAAAGGTTAGGAGTAGAAAATAGTTGTGAACTGCAATATCACGAACGACTGAAGACTATTAACGTCAGTAGAAGAGAACTGTGTTGTGCAAAAGTTTTTGGAGGAAAATAAAATAAGAAAAAATAGTTGGACTGGACTTTCATCGTTTTTGTCATAATACCTATATTTGTGAATTTCACGACTTAATTAGCTCAACAATAAAAATATGCAATGATAATAATAAATAATGATAACAATAATAAGAACACGTCACAAATTTAGTATATAACTATGTTATATTACTATTTCCAATGTGCTGCTATTGTTGGCTATTTCTAGAATGATGGAACAAAAGAAACGAGGACTAGCCATGTTGTGTGTTAACACGATGCTTGTCATCAACAGTTTGTGTTTGATAATATTTTGGTATTAGTCTGCGCCCGTAGCGATGTAAAACAACTGCCGAGGGAGGTACAATTGTTCCTGTAGGTAACAAAACACTAACACAAACTCGACAGTGCTGCTCGTCATAACGTACGTTTGTTACTAACTTTCTCAGAGGGAAATGTTTTTTTTCCTTGTATCACAATACATATTTCATAAAAGCTGATGTGCAACAGTCACACACACCTTTCATATACGTTTTATTCTCCTACCTGCAGTACCTCCACAAGCAAATTACAATCCGCTTTAATATGCTTAACAGGCCTGAAAGCCTTCTTGGTTAAGTTGGTTTTAGAATGCCACGTGTCCCTCATGGCACGAGGCCTGTGGGGATTCTGGGTATTGAAAGAGATGAAGCTGCTAACAGTGGGAATATGTGACCTTTTATTGGTTTTAACCAGCACTAGAGCTATCATCAGGCCCAGTTAAGCTAGCAATAAGGGACTATTGCTCAGGGAACATGAGAAATACTGAAACCACATCTGAGGTCTCAGGCATTCCAAAGTTCACATAGAGGTAGGCCTCGAGAATTTCTGAAACTAAGCAGGGAAAGGCTGTCATGGGCAACAGGCCTTCTTGAAGGATACTGTGCCCACCTGCATAGACTGGGACAGTAAGCTGATGGTGTCTGCAAATGGTGCTCAATTTATTGCGCCAATGTCCATCATTTGCTCCCAAAAGAGCCCTCATTCTTGAGAGTCAATTTTCAAAATTAGAGGAGCTTTAAACAACCACGGGCGGCGCCGTGGCCGGGCGGTTAGATCCTCACCTCTCGCCAAGATTTTCGAGAATATCAACATTTTTCATACAAAGGGTTGTTTAGGATGGAGGAATTTTCTTCCAAATCTTTGTGTCGCAACCTTAGAAGATGTTAAAGTTAAATTCCAAATTTAGTTTTAATCGAGTTTTCGTTGTTGAGTTATGCTGTCCATAGACTGACAGATACAAAGGCACATAGATAGACACAAAAACACACGCACACAGACACACACGGACCTTTTTCTAAAAATGTTTTTTTGGATTCAGGGGGCCTCAAAAGATATTTCCGGTGAAATCCCGACGTCGAATTTTTGGATGGAATACAATACTTACTATACATAGAATAGAAAGTGAAAATGTGAGTCAGTTGGAGAATTTAATATAGTGCCGGCATGTTGCCATGGTAAGTCAGTTGGTAAGAGCAACCGGACGGAGAGCAGATCTGCGGTTCAAATCTCGGTATGGCATTGAACCTTTCTGTCTGATTCTACCTTTCCAAGCTTGTCTTGTGCAAGAACAATAAATTTCCCGAACATTCAATTACTGTAACGGGCACCCTCCAAGTTTCAAAATAAATAACTAAATATACATTCGTTGCTTGTATTCGCTTCATTGGACATACTTAACATCAGATTATAATGAAAATGCAAGTTGATTATAATGCTGTGTTAAAATATACGCTTCTATTTCAACACGATGAATATTTCGCTTCTATAACGAGCTGGATAAGACAGATTTACCAATTTTGAGATTAATTTGGAGTAGGAAATACGCATAGGTAGAAAACACAATGCCCAGGTGTAAAGTTGCAGAAATGCATTGCACATTCGTTCATACGAAAAGGTATTTAATGCGCAGGTAACTTTTTGAAGGAACAAACTTGTACTTATCCTTAAATCTATTAACAAGATTTCTTCATTAAGCCCTAAATGATCAATTGTAAATAACATTGCTCCAATGTAGAAGTAAAGCATCAAATAAAAATTCAGCTGATCTACTTTTTCACAGCCTTAATGTAATACTTTTAAGCAGAAAACCTAATTTGCATTTTAAAAGAGACGCACTTCAAATTTTATCTGAAGGTTTGGATTGCCTTATGCCAATATTGACGGACATGAAAGCACTGCACAGCACTGTTTCACTCGGACATGCAACACACAACATAAATACAGAGAGAACATAAAAGTAACGCAGTGTTTTTACTCACCATAAACCCATGTGTACAGCCAGTGGAGTGCAAAGCAACATTGTGACCTGTTGAAGAGAATAATAATTATTTTAGTGCCAGAGGTACTGGCAATTAAAAGGAGAAGTAACAATAAAACAGAATGTTAATTACATTTATAAAAAGCTCTCAACGAGTTACTGTTGAATGAAGGTTACATCTCTAGAGCACTGGTTGCTAGGTTACGAAAATAAAGATAGGAGTTGGGATTTTATGGATCAATTCTGAAACAGCTAAATGCATACCTGTTTATAGGTCGAACCACTGCAACATGCACAGCTATAAAACACTAGTTTGTGTGATCATACTAAAACCAAAATGTTCACACGTAGCAAAATGTGTAGTAGATAAGAAACGTGTACGAAATGGAAGAAGTACATCGAGAGGTGTAATAAGGATCAAAGAGAAGCTATTGCATGGATTAAACTTGGAGTTTGGAGTGCAAAAGGCATATGCAAGTATGGAGAAGATGCAATCCATGTTTTATGACTTGCAGAGGTCGTGGCGGACGATAAACAAGCGTTCAAATAAAATTGAAGTTTTTAGCAATGGTAAGCATAAACCTAAGGATTAGAACTTTAGATCTCAATATTTTCTACCTTTCGACCTTTTTATAGCTAGTTTTAATTCTGGTTTTTGCCCTTTGTTTGGTATATTTATGTATATTTGCTTTCTACTAGAACCTTTATTTTATATTAAAATCTCTGATTTTTGCCATGATTCAGTTTATAAGGGCTCTGATGACCAATAGATGATCGTTCTTAAACCATCATTATCATCATCAATATTTTATTAGAGGAAAACGTTTATACAAAGCAAATGGTTGAAAACGACAAAAGCAGTAGTAATGCAGAAACTTTTCTGCAAGCGATTGGAGATTAGTGATTTAGGAGAATTTATATTTAGAGTTAAGAAGAAATGTGTAGTGTAGGTTAAGCAAATGGAAGCACGTAGCATGGACAGTTTGAGAATTATAACGTAGAATTATGGGTTGTAGAAAGTCCTCCGTAGCGCAGTGGAAGCGCGAAGGATCCGGGTTCGATCCTCGGTACCGGCGTAGGGTTCTTTTCTCCGCTGGGAGGTCTGGCACGGGATGCACACAGCCTCGTTAGGTCGCGGAGAGGACAATTGAGGAGCTACTTGATGGAGAAGTAGCTACCCCAGCTCCTGAAGGTCGCATAACTGGCCGGGAGGGCTCGGGCCGCTGACCACGTCCCACTCTCCAGTACTGCACCCTACTCATGACACCTGTAGCGGGCAGAGGTGGGGGCACAGCGGCCCGGCAGTAAGCCTTGGCCTACGAAGGGCTGTAGTGCTAGGGGTTATTTATAAATACCCCAATTAAATGTAATTTAATATAAATGTACCCGTGTGGGGTTGCTGATCCCCAATAGGGCGCCTCCCTGGGTGGTGGATAAGGGAACGCCTCCTAGATATAGGTGGTACCGGGGAAATGAAATACTCGGGGCGAACCAAAATCAGCAGCAGCGTCTGTACCCAGATAGGGCGGCTGCAAATGGGTACGTAGAACTCATAGCCAAAGAGAAGGCGGTCTACCTAAGGGAAGGCACCCTAATACAAAGCTGAAGCAGGTTAGGAAGCTGCCAACTATATCTGCACAGCCCTCGTAAGGCGGTCAGATGAAAATTAAATTACTGGCAAGCGAAGTCAAAAGCTGGATGGACATACTGATGACGGACAAGGCACGAAAAAAAGGAAAATGAATCAAAATGTGCTATTGACCACTTGGAACATTAGAGGGTTAAATAATAAAGAAACAGAAATATTAAATGAGATGAAAAAGAAAAAAGCAAACATAATGGTCTTAACAGAAACTAAGAAAAAGTTGAAAGGAACGCAAGATATAGATGATTATCTACTAATCTATCAAGGAGTAGGAAGATACCAAAGGGCATCAGCTGGAGTAGCAATTATGGTAGACACTACATGGAGGAGGAAGATACATAGTTACACCTTTATATCAGAAAGAATAATTATTGTACGTTTTAAAATACAACGAGGATATATGACTGTAATAGGTGTATATGCACCGGAACAAGGAAGGAAGGAACACACAGAGAGATTTTATAAGGATTTACAAAAAGTTATAAATAAAATAAATAAAAATGACTATATAGCGATAGGGGGTGATTTTAATGCAAGAATTTGTTGTCAACCCCTGTAACTAATATAACTGGCACACAAGGAGAAACACTACAAAATGAAAATGGTAAAGAACTTCGACAATTTGCAATATTTAACGAATATAGAATCACTAATAGTTATTTTAGAAATAAAGAAATACATAAGTGTACTTGGTCTGCCAGAGGCTCAAAATCAATTATAAATTATTTTTTAGTGAATAAAAAATTAATACCGTGGGTCACCAAAGTAAGAGTATATAGAGGTTTTGATGTTGGAACAGACCACTTCCTCTTGACATGTAATATTAAACTATTAGAAAGATGGAGAAAACCAACCATGAAAAAGGTTCACAATGAAGAAACATATAAAGTCCAGTTATTACAAGAAGAAAGTATACGAAATCTGTACAAAAATAGATTATCTCAATATATGTTACAAAATGAAACAAGCACAGACATTGAAGAGGAATGGAATAACATAGCATGTGCAATAAAGAAAGCAGCATATGAAGTATTAGGAAGAAGAAGAAAAATTTCTTAAGAAGAAAGGATTGAGAATATGGAACGATGAAATTAAAACGGCTATAGAAGAAAAGAAGAAGGCTTACTTAAAATACCTGCAAACGAAAACAGATGAATTAAAAAATCATATAATGAAAAGCCCATCAAGACAGCTGGGACCGGTACGTATCTAATTTAGAACATGATTTACATGGTCGCCAATGGAAGCATATAGAATAATAAAACATTTAAATAAATCTGAGAAAGAAGCAGCATATATACAAACATCAATTACAGAGGAGCAATGGATTGAACATTTTAGGAACCAATGGTACAATGAAAATACAAAAAGAAGAAGAACCAAGCCATCAACATTTAAACGTAGACAAACTCCAAATGGAAGAACTAGAAGAATCCCTAAAATACACAAATAATAGAAGGGCTAGCGGCCCAGATGGGATAAACTCTGAATTAATCAAATACGCTGATATGTTTTCTAAATTAAGATTTTTACACCTTCTTAATATGTGCTGGGAAAAACACAGCATACCAACTACATGGCGACAAGGAGAAGTGAAACCAACTTATAAAAAAGGAGACCGAAATCAACCATCAAATTACAGAGGTATTACCCTTCTAAGTAGTGCGTATAAAATATATACTAGAATAATAGCCAGAAGAATACAAAAAATAATTGAAAATAAATTAGGAGAAGAGCAGAACGGATTCCGAAGAGGGAGATCTTGTACAGATGGAGTATTTGCTATAAAACAAATCATAGAAAAAAGAAGAGAAAGAAATAAGGGGACACATCTATTATTTATAGATTTAGAAAACGCCTTTGATAGAGTAAATAGAGAACTACTATGGAATACCCTGGAAAACAAAGGTATCCCTAATCAAATAATAGGAACTGTTAAGAGCTTATACTATGAGACAAATGTGTGTATAGGCCCCTTGCTAACTAGAAACAGTACAAAGTTTTTTAAAATAAACCAAGGAGTGAGACAAGGGTGTGCTTTATCACCTATTTTATTTAATATTTATATTGACGACATTCTAATTGAATGGAAAAAACATTTTAATAAGGAAGGAATATTAATTGACAATAAGGGTAGAATAAATGCCCTGTTATTCGCAGATGATGTGTTACTAATGGCAGAATCTGAAAGAGATCTGCAAATGTTAGCTTATAAGTTCCAAGTGGTGGCCAAGAGATGTAACTGCAAAATATCAGTAAATAAATAAAAAACAATGGCATTCATAGGTAAATATGGAATAAGAACTAAAATTGTTTTGGAAAATAAAATAGTGGAGCAAGTAACACACTTTAAGTATTTGGGGTGCGATATTACGTACAAAGAAGATAAAGGCATAGAAAACAAAATATACAAATTCCAGGCTATATGTGGAACCATTAAAAGAACTTTAGGTCGGAAAACAAGAAAAGACTCTAAACTTAATTTGTATAAAACATTGGCTGTTCCTTCTTTGTTATATGGAAGTGAAAGTTTGATAATAAAAGCAAAGGATAGTAGTAGAATACAGGCAGCAGAAATGTTATTTCTGCGGAACGTAAAAGAATGCACAAGAGCAGATAGAATAAGAAATGAGTCAATAAGAGAAGAACTAAATATTTATAAACTGGAAGACAAAATCAAAACAAATAACAAGAAATGGACAGAACATTTAATGAGGATGAGTGAAGAAAGGATACCTAAAAGGACCTTTTTATATAATCCATGAGGAGCACGAGATGTTGGCCGACCTCGCAGAAGATGGACTCCTCTGATGACTTCGCCGGAACGGGCTGCATAGCCTAAACCATGTTGTAGAAGAAGAAGAAGATATAAATGTAATTTAATATAAATGTAATTTAATATAAATGTAATGTAATTTAATATAAAAATAAATAATTAAAAATCCCTGAAAACATGGATTAAACTTTAACATCCTTTAGTTATTAACAAACTCTAATTTGATAAAATCATCTATACTTATACGTATTATAATTATATTACCCTTCCGGATAAATTGCCTCTGCGTTTGAGAATGTATTGCTTAGGTCAGATATCTTAAAATATTGCTCGTGATAATTTCTTGGAAACTCTAAAATCGGTTAGCTTTGTGGAATAAGTGCAATAAGTGAGTCAGTACAGAGAAGTTTGGGATAAAAACATTAAAATACTGGCTTCACACACTCTCGTGAAGAAAACGTAATTTAAATTTAAAATATAAATTCAAATTGAGTTTTTATTTATGAACGCTCTTTAGCTATAGTTCTCAGCGTCCCAGTCTATATTGGGCGCAACATTTTTCTCAAAGGCCTCTCTATCAGGCTTCAAGTTGTTTTACGTGTGGTAAATGTACGACACAGGATCACCCTTCCGAAGAAAGTCATCTACGGATTTTTACGCCCAAAAAAATCCATCGCCTACCGCCGGATTTGAACCCGTGACCGTACCTTGAGAACCAGTGGGTAGCATGTTACCGAGATGTGATTAACCTGTGTGAGCGGGTTGTGCAGTGGTAAATGCGATGTTCAACTGGTTTTTACAAACCAGATGGCCTTTTCCTCATCCTCTTGTGAAAGGCTGCTGGGTTTACATGTTAAATGTTGCACTGGAAGGATGATGTTATTCATTAATGCAGCGAGTCAGGCTTCAGTAAACAAAACCCGAACGAAAAACCTAATTCACCAAAGTTTTTGTTTCGTGCAAGTTGCTAGCAGGATTACCAACCACTGCACCGCAGGGACCTGCTGACCATTACTGATTTAGCTCGGCCGGAAGACGCCATTCTCACCCCTGAATATTTTATGCCACTAACGATGCTGTAGATTTTTGTCGATTTTTTGTTTTTTTCACCTGTCTTTTTTTTAAGTTGAAGTTTCACCATCATGAATTGTTTAAAAGGTTCTGAAAGTTTCAAACACGGTCGGAATAACCCGGTTTAACAGTGAGAGGACAGAGTGCATGGCCTCTCTGGAGAATAAATATCTCATTCATTCGCTTTTCCAGTTATCACTAGAGACAAACAGGTATGAAACTTGCTATTCTAAACCACCCTTGCGATACGGGAGCAAATAGCATCTTCAGTCTGTAGAATTTATTCCACATAACAAACAATGTGACAAATTACAAGTCCAGTTACTTTCTCTTCTAAAACTGAAACACAAAACAGTTCTTCGTTTTATCATTAACATAATTTACAATTCGTCGTGACCTTGCGAATCACGGCTGTTCTGTTTTATCGTGAACTTGAGACACTTCATTAATACAGCTCAAACAAACAACTCCTACGATTCACTCTCTAAACTGGCTCATTTGAAGCTCTCTTAGCACTTGCTGAAAACTTTATGTGCCTTCTGTCAAACTTAATTTGCGTATTTACAAGCAGCGGTGTGAGATAGCTAACCGTCCTCGGCCATCGCCATAATATTTGGATAAAATGTTCCTGTTTTGTTAGATTTTCGGTTTTAGTTTTTAAAATAATTCTCACTGGCTATGAACAAGACTTCCTGGATATTCCATTCGGGTAGGTTTCCACTCGTTTCAAAAAGTAAAGTACTGTTGAGAAAATACTGCATCTTCTCTATGTGCTGAACACATGTGAAATTAAATATCCTTTATTCTTGAAGAGTTCTAATTTTCGCTTTTAGGAGCATACTGTAATTAGTATCAAACAAATATAAGGCAGCCACCAACTTACTCCTGTCTTTTTTCAACTTTAAGGGAGTCACAATAATTAAAATCAATATACTAAAGGTAATTTGTAGACTTCATTGGATATTTTATTACAAAACAAACCGCCTAGTATCTAAGGTAGGCAAGAGGCTCGTATTGCATTTCACCCAAACTTTTTTAGTGGAGATCACAAGAAATGCCTGTTTCGAGGTCCCTGAATCAGAAAAGATACATCTCTGTGCGAGATATTTGTGAGTACAGCAGGAGGTAAAATAAAATAAAATGTTCAACGGTTAACTTTATATTTAAGTTCAACATCTTCCACGAGTACGACATGAAGATTTTAAGGAAAATCCGCATTCCACAGACTAGCCTTTTTTTTCCAAAATGTTGGATTTTCTCAAGAAAGACTAACGATTTCGATTAAAATACGATTTAAGATAGGCACACCAGAAATAAAATATGTAATTATATCTGCTATTTTTAGGAATAACAAAATCCTCATTCGGAACAATTTTCTATAGCTGGTAAACCATAAGAGATAGACTAAACCACGACAACTTTGTGACAGTGGGTGAAACATTGGGACAGCGACGCCGCATGACCATTGTTGTGTTTTACCGGGCAATATACAGTCCACCAGAAAGCGAGAAAGTCACCAATGTGTTCTTCTCTGTCAGCATAGTTTGACCTATCATCAAATTATTCCAGCTGCCTAGTATACAGATTATGGCTATAGCTTGTGGAAGCAAATTCGAGAAACTGGTTGAAACTTTGTGTTGGTGCAAGAAATCCACAAGTGCAGTGGACTTAAGATGGTTTTATCCAAGTATATTATGCTTCGTAATAATTTTGTGAATATTATATTCTAAGGTTTGTCTATTTGGTTGTGCTATTTCTTGAAAATAAGTAAAACACGAACAAATGCAACACAGCATTATGACACAAAATGATGGTGTATCGAAGTTGCACTGCATTGTTTAAACACATTTTATTTGTTTTCATTATTTTAAATCTAAATACTCCGTTTTAGGGTATAACATGCCTGGAAAATCCATAAGAAAGGCTGGATCATGCGACTGCTGAAATTATACAGACGCTAAACTGGAAGAAGCCCTGAATGAAATTAAATCAAATGAAATTTCCTTACGAACAGCAGAATAGCAAAGTTATTGGAAGCTTTGTTATTATAATGAGGGAGTATATCATCCAGGAATTATAGCAAAAATTAGTTAAAAAGGGGTATTGATCAACCAGTACATCAACGTTGGAGATTGCCTGTTAACAAAGATGAGATTTGGTGCGAAAATAAGGAAATCACGTCCGAACTAAATGTTCCTGAAGTAATCCAGTCAGTCAATCATTGGTACATTGGTACTTTAAAAACGGAGCGACCCAAGGTTTAAACATATGACCTACTCCCTTCATCTTTCCCTCTTATACCAAACTAAATATGTGCAAACTATTTACGAAAATTGCTATCTCGAATATAATGAACTAGTTAGAGTAGAATACTTATTGGTACTATTGGTACGGAACATCTACAAAAATAAAATTTCCTGATACATGTATGCCAAGTCTTAAAAATACTTAGATGTTAGTACAAATTGAGTGCAATCTCCTTCCTTTTATTAATGGCTACTTTGCGCCTGCGCCTTTGGCTTCCACTTAGCAATTATTCGTTTCCTTTTCTTTTTCCTTCCCTGATACATACATGTATACATTCTCATTACTCTCGTTTCTCTTGGCCTTCATGCTCTTCCCTCTTTGTCCCTTTTTTTTTTTTTTTTTTTTTTTAACGTATCTTGTTCTCCACATATGACATAGTTTCCCAATTTATTCCCTCTTAGGCCTTTAAGGAGCATTGGCCCTGTTCTCGCCCCTGTCTGCTACTTAAGTCAACATAATCTTCTCTCTCCCGGTGTGTCTTAATGGTTCTATATAAACCTAGAAACTTTAGTTTACAGACTCCCCAGATTTTCTTTTTGTTCCATTTATATGCCGTCTTTAACATCTAAGGTCATATCGGTGGTGGCTTTTCCTTTGAAAGAATTGTTCATCGGTAATGATGTTCACTCGCTTTAATATTTGTGTAACTTTGAATTTGTTTACGTTGAGTGGGATTTCTTTATACACATATTTACACTCTCATTCATATTTCCAGACCCAGGGTGGATGGGGAATAATCCTTGAAGAATAAAAAGTTCCCATCCTCCACTCAGGACCGAAAGTCCCGAACCCGGGACTTTGGATTCGCAAGCTAACCACTAGAGCACATAAGCAGTCCCCAGATTTCTTGTTTAATGAAGTAGATAGAAAAATAAGCTTTCTAATGAATACTACGTGGAAGTCATGTCAAACTAAACGACAGTGGGAAGAGAAAGCTATGGGAATGTAACACAAATTTTTATTACAGAAATGCACAAGCCATAGTACGTTGTTCCTGTTAGCGCTAAAACTTTCTTCTCTACTGAACAAAAGAGGAGCAATTTCCGTTTCACATTTGTTCAAGCACCAACATACATCTCGAATTTCGATTAATGTCACTGTTGAAATCTCGTTTGCTCTAACATCAAGAGGTCAAGTGGTGTTTGAAACAGTAAACTTTTAGAGTATGTACCAAACGCTGCCCTATGCATATTGATCCACATTTCTATTGTTTTAGTAAAGCCGACCAGCGAACCGAAAAAAACAATACACAAAAGCGACATGTTCGGTTAAGTACGTGCAATTCAGGACTTGTTTGGACATGTGCAATCGTTGATGCCTGTCCTGCTCTAAACAAACAAGGAATATCTTACCCCGTAAACCATACACACCAGATTTGTTGTTGCTCCTGTCCACAAAGCTTTCGTTTTATGCTTTACTCGTGCTCCAGGGATGGATTCTGTGAATAAGGAGTTAAAACATGGCAAGGGTGTTATTTTATGTTCGCTTTCATGGGAAAGGCCTATGTTCCTACTCAGAAAGTTGTTACCCACTACTCAGCTATAGTAAGTAGATGAAGTAGGTATGATATTCAGCCTTACAATTGCAAATGGAGATTTCAGCGGAAATTTTTGTTTTGAGAATCACTAGGGGATATGTGAATAGCGACCACAAGGTACCCAAGCTGAGCAGAACATTACTTCCACTTACTGGTGTTTTGCTCCTCACTGTAACTTTTCTATCTGACCTTACCTTGGTCATCTCTTGTTCTCTTCCGACCCCGATGCTATTAGGGTTCCCGAGGGCTAGGGAGTCTTTATTTTTCCAACCTCTCCATTTCTCTTATTTCTCTATAAAATCTTAACCCCTAACATGCTGACCTGTCATGGCATGTAATATGTCCTCTGATTGGTGATCAGAGGATATGGTCGGTGAATTTATTTTGATAATTCTCCCGGTCAGGTCGGTGAGACCCATAAACCAACGAGAGGTGTGGTCCTCCAGACATTCTGGGTTTGTGAGAGAGCGATGTGACCGCCAAAACATAAAAATATGGTGCTCTCTAAAAAGCGGTTACATTTATTGCTAAGTCTCTTCAATATTTATCCAATATGACTCGAGGGATAAAATGTTCCGGAATTAAAATAGTCCCCCATTCGGATATCCGAGCGGGGACTACTTCTCGAGAACCAAAACATTATATTAATAGAAGATCTAACATCAGACTTCTACAATGGAAAAACGAAAAGTAGAATAGATGTAAAACTCCATATTTAAGTTTGGAGTAGTCGAGGAACATGAGAGATCGGAAGACCGAGAAACCGTCGGAAGGACCAATTTTAAACTTTGTGAACGAATTAAAAGGCCCAAACCGTGCAGTAATTTGCAGTAATTTGTATCAAAACTAATCGATAGTGAGTGGAGGAAATTGTAGCAATGTAACACATCAGCTTTGTTCAACTAGCAAGTCGCTATCCTTTTTTACTCGTTTTCATTTGAAGAGCATGGAATTTCAAAGGCACCACATACAATCCGCTTTTTAGAAAAGGGACTTATCGCTTTCACCAACTACTTCCGCCTTGTACCTAAAAGAAACGTGTAAATTGTATGAAAGGTTACTTCAATTAATAAAACACACTGGGTAGCGCACGAAAAACCGGCCCCGCCACGAACACACTAAAGCGCGCGATTGCAGTCTGATCATTGTCGTCTATTATTGCGACTACAGTTTTGTGTTGTGTTTCCACTACCAAAAGCGTGAAGACTTAGCTAAAACGTGCGAAGTAAATCTCAGCGAGATGTATTCTCTACAAAGAAGAATCGCAATAATGGGGGCATACAATGACCGCCTAACATAGTCTCACTGTACCTCCGGTCTATGCCACATTGTTTATCGTTGTACGAAGTAATTACCATTTCTTTGGCTGTTTTAGGCCACGATGCAAATGCATCGATCTCAGCTGCTCTCTGCTTATAAAATATTGTAGTGTTATTATTTTCTTGTTCATATCAGTGTTAATTGTTACTTTAGACCTTAAGGGCAGTTAGTGAATTGTATCCTCAATACAAGTGATGTAATTCTTTGAATTGTTTTATATTTTATTGGCAAAACTGTAAAATTCAAATATTTATATTAAAATTAACTTAAAAAATGAGCAATTTATACATAATTCCTATTCCAACCTAGGTTCTTTCCCTGTAAGAAGTACAGCTAAAGTGTCGAGAGTTCTGTTCAGATTGGTCAAAAGTGAAGTTGCATCTAAGGGGTGGAATACTGGAGTACGGCTAGCATGTTGAAAATAGTGTACTATATTCACCTGGCCTTACAGCTAAAGTAATCAAATTAAAGGCGCAGTTTATCCATGTGATATATTTAAATTAAAGAGAAAGCGTAGTTTTTAGCTACATTTTAAAATTATAACCTAATATCCAGAGTAGTCACATATTAAATTTGTCCTAATTGGATCATTAATATGGTCACAATTGAATTCATAAGTCGCATACTGTCTTTGCCAAATGTATTTCTTGCAATCTTTTACGAAACTTACAGCTTCACGAGAAAAGTATGATTTTTGGGTCACTTGTATCTACACTGAAATTACTATAAACATTTAAACCTTAGGGTTGCTAGTCTGGTATAGCCTGTGCAATTCGTAGAGTGAGTGAATAAGTTGCTCTACGAGTTTTTAGGAGTAGTACTTATAGTTTGGAATCGCCCAACTCAACTTCCAGCCGACGGCTAACGTGTCGAACTCAAGACTTCCTTTACTCCTCGCGTAGGCAATTGTTACTTCCCACTCGCTGAGAAAATAGCAGCACAGCCGTACTAAGCTGGATATACCCAGACACTCATAGCTCACATGTGGCCAGAACGGAGGGGATTTTGGAGGTTTTTATCGAGGTCCCTATTTGAGTTGCTAAGAGATGGACGCACTCGGAGCAGCTCCACATACCTCTCTCCAACTAACCACGTGCCAGCCGGCGGTGAAACCACGCCCTACCCAAAACCGGAACATCCGCTAGACAAGCTCGCAATGTGTTTGACTATTGTGTTATACATCAGTTTACCATCTTGAATAAAGGACTATTCCTTCACTGGTCTTAATATTATTGTTTAATATACATGTTTCTATTTTAAAAAGAATAGATTTAGGTAATTTCTTAGATTTAGGTAATCTCTTAGATTAGGTAATCCTTTGTGGAATTTCATTTTGTGTTATTTCCCTTAATTGGTCTTTTAACGTCCATCTAATTGTTTTACACTACATTTTTCTGAAATTGATTTTTTTATCTTAACATTTCAGTTGAAGATAAAATGCAATATGAGTATAATATATACATACATGTACGATAGACGGACTGCCATTTAGTAGCTTGTGTGTAATATTTCTTCTCCAATGATCTATTTTCCATGGATTTTGTCAGATCTGTTCTCAAGTAACAATCAAATGTTGCTCTATCCTCCTTGCTCCTCTACAGAGTAATTCTATGATTTCTCTTTCCACTAATTGTGTGTACTTGCTGTAACGCAACCATCCGCTACAACTACATAATAGTAACCACATAAGTTAGTGTTTGCACAAATAGCGTCAGCTGCTACATAGTGTCTTGTTTATCATTATTATTATGTTATGTAAAATTATTGTAATGACATGCGCCAGTAATGTTTATAGAAATCAAAATGCACGGTCGACTGTTATTGCATGCTAAATGCCTTTGTTATTACAACAGGCTGCGGTGCACACAAATAATAATTGGCAAACCGTACAATTAACGTCAACAGCAACTGTGTTCTCTCACAGAGAGCTAGCCACTTGTTCTTCCTTTAATGGACAAATACATACAATTAGCTTTGTGTTCGCCATTCTAACAAAACATCTACCAATAGTACCTCTCCTGCAAGTGCTGTTGTAAAACGCAGAAGTTCTTCTTTTCCCAGCTAATACAGTTCCATAGCTATTGTATAAACTTTGTCAAAGCTGCGTGAAGGAAAACAAAACACCGAGTGCTGCAATTGGAGTCTGTAGTTCTCGTACTCCCTCCTTATTAGCTACAGTCATCACAAAGGCAAAAGGGTCATCACCTTAGACCACGGTAGAGCAGCTGCTTACTGGTGACCGGGTTTGATTCCCGATAGTGGCACGGGAATTTTTCTTCCTATGAGATCTGGTCCTAATCTTATGAGGTCCTTGGAAAACCAATTGAGGAGATACTTATGATTTTAACAAAATAAATTTACCCATGACATTACTCTTTGCTGATGAGCAAATTGTGATTGGTGATAGTGTGAATATACTCCAAATAACTGCTAATACTTTATCCGAAACAGGTAATCAATATAATTTACTAATATCCCCAAATAAATAAAAATTTAGAGCTTTTAGGGGCCAGGAGCCAATTCCTAGAAAAAATTATAATAAATGAGCAAAAAAATACACGTAAAGTAGTTCAACTTCTTAGGAACTACAATATCATTTATAACAGAAATGGACATACAGAAAAAATTGGAAATATTTAATTACTTTAATGGAACCATTTACAGAATACTTAAAACTAAAGTTAGAAAGGAAGCTCTCCTTAAATTATATAAAACAATGTCAATACCAACTATGAGATATGGAAGTGAGTCATGGACTGTAACAAAAACAGATGAACAGAGAATACAAGCATCAGAGATGCGATTCCTAAGGAGAGTACAGATGAACTAGGAATGAGTAACTTAAATGAGCAGACTAAGGAATGCAAGAAAAGCTGGAAACACCATGTTACAAGAATGGAAGACCACAGGGTACCAACATGAATGATGGAGTACCACCCTATTGGTAGAAGATCTTTGGGAAGACCAAGTAAGAGATAGAAACTACAACAATTTTAATCAAGAGGACGCAAGAGGCAAAAGTCTAATTTTTGTGGAAAGAAGAAGACTTAAGGAGAAGAAGAAGCAGCTCCTACCTGCATTCACAGATACACGTTTGTAGAAATGAATTTGTTACATATTCCTTGTAAGTAAACTGTAGCAGATGGTTTAAACGATAGTCAAACATTTCAAGAATTGATCGCTATGTGATGGCGTTGAAATTCCATTTTCTATACGAGAAACGTATAAATAATGAACCATTCAAACCAGTACAACCAATATACCTATTACAAATGGTCAACGCAAAAAAAAAAAAAAAAAAAAAAAAAAAAAAAGAAGAAGAAGAAGAAAAAAAGTTAAATCGTGTGCTTAAAGGACATCTACATTTGTAAAATTTTGTCCATCACTTATGGTTTACTATTTATTCAAGTCATTCAGACATTCAGAAAGCTGTGTAAGACCCAGAAAATTGAAGGTTATGTTAAACATGTGGTATTTTCATGAATATCGTTAGTCATATTTGAGAAAATGAAAACATAATTTGTCCTGTAAAGAGTAGTTTTGGGTGGTAGGATTTTCTTGAAAATCCTGTGTCGCATTTTTGGAAGATGAATTTAAAACACCAAGTTTAAATTTAACACTTAATTTGAGTCACGCAGACAACGATACACACAGACCTTTTTCAAAAAAAGAAAAAAAAATATTTTAGATTCGGGAGACGCGGAAAGTATTTCCGGTAAAATTTCGAAATAGAATTTTTGGGTGGAATACAATACCTTCCATAATGATCATGTACCTGTTAGAGAAAACAATGTGTGTTGGAAGTGATATTTCTAGATATTTTACTTTTGAAGTGCATATAGGCTAAATAATTCTATACTCTCTTTGTACTGAAGATATAGAAAATCCTATGTTTGAAACCTTTCTATGTGCTTCTAGTCTACTACAAAATTAGTATTTTACTAAAAAAATGCACACAAAATAAATTTTGAATACCGCATATTTTTAAACCAAGTGTTTTAGTAGCTCAAAAATATTGGGCTAAGGGAAATGAAGGTCGGCTGAAGGTCATTTTATGCCTCTAAGGTGTGTACAAAAAATGAGGTCTCTAATATCAAAACTTAAACCACCTCCATGATTATACAGATCAATTCAAACCTCTAATTAGTATAGGTGAACGACAGGTTCAGGCAGATAGGTACAAGAAGCATTAACATATTCTTTCTTCTTCTTTTTCTTCTTCTTCACTTCACGGCCTGGGCAGAGTTCCAGTTCCGTTTCACAATTGCTCTTTTAACCTCTTTTTGACTCTACCAAGATCTCTTTCCTTTTGGTTGATAGTGGAATATAATCTTAGCCAGTCTTGTTTCGGATATTCTCTGTATATGTTGCATCCATTACTTTTTATATTTTTAAATTTTACTACTTATTGAGTTTATATTGAATTCTTGTCTTAAGTCTTCATTTTTTTATTTATCTAACCTAGTGCATTCCTTTGTTTTCCTTAAAAAGTTCATCTTTGCACTTTGTATTTGGCTTTTCATTAGAACCCATGTCTCACTTCTATAGAGTAGGGTAGCGACCGCCACTGTTTTATAGAATTTTAAGCTTTTCTCTCCTCTTGTTTTACTTCTCAAGGTTCTATGTACTGTTCCACATATCATTAGGAATGTTGCAAGCTTTTTGCTCACCCTTTTTCAGTTATAATGTAGATTACACTCTAAATAGTTGAACACTTTTACTTGTTCTAATGATTTATTTTCTAAAATTATTTTTTATCTTATATGCTGTTTTCCCCAAAAGGGCATTATAAGAGGCTTTTTTGTTATCTTAAAATCATATGGTTGGCATATCTAGTTCAAGCGGTGTAATGCCTACTGTAGTTTATGCTCCATTTCTTGTATTAAAACCACATCACCTGCACGTAATAAAATATTTAAATTGGAATTATTCTTTGTGCCAAAATTAATGGCCTCGCATCCCTGACAAATTATTTAATGAGGACTAGCTGTTTTAAACTTTAAAAATCCTTCTACGTTTCTCATAACGCCAGAACCTTCAGCTTCTCATATCCATTCCCGACATCCATTATAAACTTTTCTTTTAATCCACTCCTGGTTTTGCCTGTGGCTTTGGTCTTCCCACTTCAACATAATATTAGACACTTTCAACCTGTTTACAGACTTCGAATTCGCAGTCACAAAGTTAAGCAAGATTCTCTACCCAGCATCTGGGAATGTGGCATGAGATTTCGAAATATGCTTTTTCCTTCTCCTTAAACAAACAGAATTGTGAACTAGAGGGGATGGGAGAGAAAACCAATGATTGGGAGCGCAAATGCACCCAAGGCAAAGTAAACATAAAAAGAGATGGAAGCTCCAAAAAGAGGGGGAAAGTGGAGAAGGAAATGGAAGCAGCAGCAGCAGGAGTTTTGTTCCTTTCTTTGCTTTAGCATCAGGTACGTACGTATCTTCCTCGGATCAGAGTGGTTCGATAACGATATTGGTAACAGGCTGACGTCTTATCTACGTGGAATAGTGTTAGAATCTCACCCAAGAGTAACGCAACGTATTTATGTATCAAGTATGCAAAATAAGAATTCAGCGGTTGGATCAATTATTTCAGACGACAATAAGCTCAGTCTGAAACACCAGAGGAGTCCGCTAAAACATTCGAGTACGTGGTGCACAGTAAAACCTCTCTCAATTATATTACATAGAAGAAGTACAAGTGAGTGAGTGAGTGTGAGTGGGTGAGTGAATGAGTGTGAGTGGGTGAGGGAGTGAGTCGAAGTTAGTGAGTAGAGTTTATGGTCCTTCGACAGCTAGGTCATTTGGGCCAACGTTAAATATAACTGGATAAATATTTTAAGGCAAGCTATCCTCATAGTTGAATGAAATGGCAGGAAGCGTGAGGTCTTCTACTATGACCTTTGTGTATAATTTGTCAAATATATTTGTTTGTTCATTGACCATTTTCTAGATATTCCTTATTATTTTCAATATTTATACTTTTCTCAAATTGGAAGCCAATTTTTCTCCTTGTCATGCAATATGAATGAAATTTAAGTATTATCACACAGCGACCAGCTCTTAAAGATTTGACTATTGATTAAGACTTCTGTATTTCGCTATTCCCTTTGTAACTAGAAGAAAAATGTAATAAGCGTGTTTTTAATAACATTTATATCGATTAACGTAAAAATAGAAGAATAAGAATCGTTTGTCGAAGACGGGGCATAGAAAATCATGTGAATGTAAGGCATCGGACATTAAGAGAAATGTCAACATGCTATTTCTCCGTCTCTTTCTGTCTCTCTCTCTCGCTCTCTCTCACTCTATATATATATCTCTCTCTGTCTGTATTAGAGTACTGTAGACTACTATAGTTGCATGAAACGCTTTAGTAAAATTAATAATTCACTGAAGGTCCTTAATTTTATTACAGAGCCTCTACTCCACGTTACAAGATCGAAATGAAGGATCTCTCGAGGTAGGCGTTTTCCAATTTACCAGGAAATCCTCAATTTTCCTTGCTTGTGTTCCATCCACGCTTTGTCTGAACAAGGTGCCAACGAATGTACAGAGCTTACCTCGAATTGTGTTTGGATTTCCCCACGTAATCCTCCAAGGGTCGAACCGTAGGAAGCAGAATAACAGCGCAGATAATCTGCTGCGGTATCGGATTGTCTGGGGTGCTTTGCTCTTCCTTACCAGTCTTGGAAGACATCATTTGGGCGTGAGGAAAAACAGAACATTGAATAGAAAAGAAAACCTTTCAAGTTTCCTTCTTCAATATAGAAGTATTGCTCGTGCAAGTAATAAAATGTTGAACATCAATACACAAATTAAAGAACATTCTTAATTCAAAGGAAGCAAGTAAGATGGTTCCGTTAGAGGCTCACATTTAGGAGGTCCCGGTTTCGATTCCCGTCGACTCCACTCGGGCCTTGTGAACTAGGGATTTTATGGTTTTCTTCCAGTCGGTAGGCGAATACTGGGATGGCATCTCATATATCGCAATTTCCTTTCATTCCGTTTTCTCAGGTTTCAGGTTCAAGGTTTCGTGACGTATGCTGCTGTAGGACAGATAACGCGGATGCTTGCTCAGAGGAAAGAATACTCCCTGGACACAAGAGGGCTGCTTGTTCGACGAGTCGTTCGTCACCCTCTCTAGGCAGCTGAAGCAGTGCCACGGTCCTTCGAACCTGAAACTGTTAACTTCCTGAGGTTCCTTCACTTTATCGCTTCCCTTCACCGTATAACCTATACCAATGTATTGCCTTCAACTGGGTAGAAAACTATTTTTACATTTATATACGACATGGTACACATAATGGGTAAAGAAAGTCGTCGAAAGCTGCTCTTTCAGAGTTGTATATCCAAATGCAAAGGTATTTTGCCTCCTCAGTGACTATATTAAATTTCCTAACCGTTTCCACAAAATACTTGAAGTAAAGAACAAAGTTTGGGGAAATTCTGGTGTTAATTTGCAGTTATCATTACTATATTAATGCTTCTTGAACAGTTCTAGGTCTGCCTAACCTCATCGCATACATTCAGAACAGAAAGCAGTGTTCTCTTTCCCGTAGTGAAAGCTTTGCACTCACAAAAAGCTTGAAGGGAACGTTATAGATCCGCCTACGCTATCATACGCTTCAATCTCCCTTAGTTCAGTTCAAATCGCTTGAGGGCGCTTTCTGAAAGTTAATCTCTACATCTTGCTGCTCGTGTAAAACATTAAACTTTTCCATACATCTTCCAGTTGCCGGAAAAGTCAGCATTTCTGCTTTCCGTCGTTCAAACAATTTTCGTTCTTTTTTATCGTATCGTAGCCTGCCCCTTTGCGCCATAATTACTTCTTCTGTAGCTTGCATTAACTTCTAAGATGGTCTGTGCTACATCAACACGAAATGAAACACCGTGGGCGTAGCTGTACAAACGTTTCGCTATGTGCTACTGAAATCCAACATTCATTCGTTCTCATGGAGTAGAGGAGAACCATTCTTCCTATGTTAGCTATGTTAAACTTGGCAAATTCGATATATGTAGGTTCCACACAAAAACAATTACTTCTAGGAATGATTCTTTTACATAACATACAACGCTGTGAACACTTCAACATGGGTGTTAGAGGCAATTGAATTATTTTATTAAATATAACTGAATAAATTCTACGTCTAGTTTTAGTTTATTGCGCAAAGTTAAGCAGAGGAAGTACGGTATTCGACCCAAAATTCCGATGTCAAGATTTCACCGAAAATATATTTTGAGGCCCCCTGAATAAAAAAGGCATGTTTAGAAAAAGGTCCTTTTGCCTGTATACCTGTGTGTGTGTGTGTGTCTGTCTGTGTCTGTGTCTGTGTCTGTGTCTGTGTCTGTGTCTGTGTGTCTGTGTGTGTCTGTGTGTGTCTGTGTGTGTCTGTGTGTGTCTGTGTGTGTCTGTGTGTGTCTGTGTGTGTCTGTGTGTGTCTGTGTGTGTCTGTGTGTGTGTCTGTGTGTGTGTCTGTGTGTGTGTCTGTGTGTGTGTCTGTGTGTGTGTCTGTCTGTGTGTGTGTGTGTGTGTGTGTGTGTGTGCGCGTGCGCGTGTGCGTGTGCGTGTGCGTGTGCGTGTGCGTGTGCGTGTGCGTGTGCGTGTGCGTGTGCGTGTGCGTGTGCGTGTGCGTGTGCGTGTGCGTGTGCGTGTGCGTGTGCGTGTGCGTGTGCGTGTGCGTGTGTGTGTGTGTGTGTGTGAGAGAGAGAGATCAGCATAACTCGAAAACGAAAAGTTTGTTAAAACTGAACTTTGTTTTTAAGTTTAATATCGTTCAAGGATGCGAAACCAAGACTTTGAAGAAAATTCCTCCACCCTAAACTACATTTTAGATGGAAAACTTTTCAAAAATTAGATTTTCTCATAAATGATTTTCATTAAATTTCCTTATGTTTATGATATTTTTATGGCAAATGAAATGTATATTTTGAAATTCTGGGTGTAGCCTATGTAGTCCTGTCTACTCTTGAAGACTTTTGCGTAACTGGCAAACCCTACGAGATAGACAAATCTTACTATACAAAAAATGTATATCTCGTTAACACACAATTTACATCCAAATGCATTTTTTATCGAGTGAATCATTTCAGAGACATGCCCTCTTATTTGTGTGAGCTTTGCAATATTTATTTTCTCAAATGGAAGGTCGTTTTTCACTTTGTTATATCTTGGCCGTGCAAAGAGAACAGACTTTCAAAGTCTTCATATAGCGACCAGCTCTAAAAGATCTATCGCTGAAAGCCTACTGTATTCTCATATTCTCCTTGCACCTATTAGAAAATTAACAATAAGGTAGTTTCTGCAAATGTTTATCTCGACTAACATAGAAAGATACAGGAATAGTTAGTACAAGAGCAGAGAAAATCATGAGTGCAACATATCAGATTTTTTTCAAGAAGAAATTGCTGTTCTCGATGTGCATTTATTAAAAGTTAAAGAAAAAGTGCTAAACATGTTCATGACTGTAGTAAAATAATTAGCGCTGGTATTAAACATAATTATTTTGAACTTCTTGAATTAATCATTGCATATTTTAATCTAGTCTAGTATTTTAAAATGAAGGAAGGAATACTCACAACATACAGAAATCGTATTCAAATAGCTTTGAAATTCCCTATTCTTCCTAGGGTTATCAACAAGTCCCTCCGCACCATGCCGCTGCCTATCGCTCATGATAATATTGGTATCCTCTTTATTTGCATTACCTTTCGTGAATTACATAGTGAGTCTATCCCATATTTTATTTCGTGGAATTTTATAACCATACGATCGCGGCAGCCAGTGGTGGCACCGGAATTCCCGTCTCTGGGGGAATCTTGGTTATACAAGAGCGACTTCTCGATAACCCTATATAACATGACAAAGTAAAAATCTTGTTGCACTTACATGAGTTCTCTACTCATTCCTGTGCAAATTATTGTTAAAATCGCTTATACTTGCATCTACTACATGCAATATTTGTAGAAGTGAGTACAACAGGATTTCGCGATTGAAATTCGATTTTTTGGGTTACTGAAACTAAATTAGTAAATAATAAATAGGAGGCATTTTATGGTATACTTGAGGGTTTTATCACGTTTGCACAGTTGTTACTTTCTTTACCGTAGTCCCTGATTACCCACGAATAAAATCAGTGGCAATATTTCGATTACCGGTTATGACTTACGCCTCTCACCTTTATAGAATAAATATATACAATTCACCACACAGGAACCTTCGCAAACAACCAGATACTATTATGGATAAGAATATCTACTACTGCGTCAAGAAACTTTGGAAATAAAAGGAGATAATTCAAGCTCCACTAATATCCAACACTTTCTCTACTACCTACCTAGTGCGTATAGGTGGTGTACTCCACCAAACAAAAATCTACATCTACATTTCACATGCTTATTAACCTCCATAATCCAAAAGAAAAAAGCAGTTTTATAAAAACTGTGTGACAGTTGTGTGTGAGAGAGAGTGTGAGAGAGAGTGAGTGAGTATGTGAGTGAGTGAGTGAGTGAGTGAGTGAGTGAGTGAGTGAGTGAGTGAGTGAGTGAGTGAGTGTGTGAGTGTGTGAGTGTGTGAGAGCGTCTGTGTGAAAGCCTGTGTGTGAAAGCGTGAGTGCGTGCGTATGTGTGTGTGTGTGAGTGTATGTATGTGTGTGCGTACGTGTGTATGTGCGCCTGTGTACAGCACAGCTTAAAAAAAAGGTCGTTGGTAGTTAGTTCAGCCTCTTCCAACAATTGTGATACAGAGATTTCCAATAAATTCTCCCAAACGCAAACTACTACTTACATGAAAAGAACATTTCATTATTTTCGATTTACTCAAAAATGGCTCTAACGATTTTCATTAAAATATATTGTGTGTAACATTCTTGAGTGACAAAACTTATATCCTGAATTTTCTGAGAATAGCCCGAGAAATACACTTCATTCTGAATGACTTGTGTAACAGGTAAAGCGTAAGAAACAAAAGCTTGCTTCACAAAAAGTGTAGATTCGGTAAAAGCACACAGGCTATATGAATTTTTATAGCATTAACCACTTCCGCGGTTACCTTGCTATTGGGAATCTTCAAACAGGTATACTTCTTGCCAGCGTTTAGTCGTATTCGTTTTTCTCATAATCAGTTCAGTCATCAATAAGGTTTGGACGCGGTTGCTGTTTCGTTGCACTTTGGCTGGAAAATGGTTACGTGCGCACAGGGTTTCACTGCTACTTCTTCCTCCTCAAGCACTGCCTGCCGTTCACCCTAAGCGCTCGCTTGTAAACAAAGTACCGGTCGGTATACTAGAAGTGCACCTATCCTAAATACATGCCCGAAGCCATGTCATCAAATACACATCTAATCCTTAAAAATTGCTGAAAATTGCTTTGGCGTACTGTATTCTTGTTCCTGCATAAGATATGCACATGTATCATAGAAATTTATCTCGATTAACAACAAACATAAGAATAAGGTTTTGTAAGAATACCCTGTATAAGATTTTAAACGATGTATTGCTCATTAGTTTCTTTTGTCATCCGTGGTACGTTCTTTCCTGATGTAATAATTTAGAATGTTTGTATGCAGCAAGATGCTTCTTTTTTACCTTTTTTCTAAGGCAAGATCTCAGTTCCTTACCTTTTTGCTGCTTGTTGTTCCCGGCTCTGACTCAATCGATACTTGCATGTCTGTAGAGTTGGTGACTACTATCTTATATATAGTGACAAGACTTAATATATAACATTGATCTCTTTTATCTTGTTTATTCTGATTTATAGTGATTTATAATCCTTTTAAGTTACAAATCCACTGGATTTCTATTACATTGTATTCTATTTGCACTTTTTCGAAGCGTTGTTATTTTCCTGTAACATGAGTATGGTCTACCCAATTCTCTATATTTTAGGTTTATTATGGGGGTTTACAAATGCAATTTGTCTCAGATTGAGTAAAGAAACTCACGTGATTCAACACAGGATCTGTTTAAAATACAAGTTTAACGCCTCTGCTTACTTCATACCGCATACTGGTAATAGATGAAACAGAACCATAACTGGGAAACGTTTTAGGTGTATGTTTACCAATTGTGAAGGTGTGGAAAATCTGCGTTATTCGTGTAAGTGGTGCGTTCTTACGCTGTACCTGGCTGTTGTTGAACGGCATAAGCGAACAAGTTCAGGAAGCTGAGCATCTGGTCATCCTTATCTCCAAAACTGTTCCTTAATTATTTGCAAGGTGCGTGAGTGGCGTATCAGAGAGGTCCATGAAAAAGTAGTGCCTGAATATTCAAGTGGAGACACACACTGCAAGCAAGGCGAGGATGGAATGAATGCGGAATAAGAGGACAAATCGATAAAGGAAGCAAGTGAGGCTGTCGGTGTTGGCGAGCTCCCTATATTGCCTTAATGCTGGGATCGCTCCTTAATGGACGGATGTCGATAAATACTACAAGGGAAATTGCACTTGAGATCCAGCCCGACAAAATTTACTGGCAAACACTGTCGTCGATATGCTCTCAGATACCCTTGCAATAATATGGGGCTTTTAGACAAAATACACCAATTTTAGCTGCCTATTTTTTATTATGCAAGCAAGTGTATATATTCTTAGAAGCCCAGCTTAAGAAACGCGGAGTCTATCTTGAGAATCTGGAATAATATCGAGGTGTTTGTATGTGACTCAGTCCAAGCAATTACAGCAGAGTGAAGCGGAGGGCTCGTCCATGTACACAGGACGAATTTACTAATATACGAGTATACTGTTTGAGAGCATCTCTCAGTTTCTTATCGTCTTACGGCGTCTAGCAAGGAGTGAGGATGATTGCTAACCAATGAATGTGCTTGACAGTTGCAATACGAGGGCAGAGGCGTGGCGCTGTAATGAGGACAAGGAAAGGCGTGGGAGGGGGAAGGGTAGAGGAACATGACCACGTTTTAATTTTCTTTATATTTATCTCCAACTTCTTAATGCCCGTCATGGAAAATGTAAGCAGCATTTATTGAGTTAAACGATTCTGTGTAACAAGAAAAGCTGTAACTTCGTCCGTAGAACCACAAACGTGTAAGCCTTTACAGTAAACATGATGCAGTATTGTTTGAAAAATGTAAAAACTGTTTATTCATTCCACAAATTCTTCCTATATTTGCACTGGAATTAAAATTCGTATCGAAATAGCTTTAAATATGTTTGTTACGTTATGTTATAATACACTTTCTGCTTTCGAACGAGCGGTTTTCTTTTAATACGTATGCAATAAACCATGTTTCTTGGATGGCATTCAAATTTAATTACATTTCTGTGGATTTGCAGTTTCTGAAATTTGTAGAACTGTATTACCAACTTGACATAGACCAATAATTTGTTCACGTGTAGCTTCTCATGTACACGGTACGGTGTGAAACAAACAGTTGAGCTTAGTGACTAATGATTACTGAGCGACCAGAACAAATAAATACTAATCCTTTCAGGCCGACGTGTCATTGGTTAAAACTAACATGTAGCATGAATGGTGCTGTCATTGGAGAATGGTAAAGCGAGGGATAACGATTTACTGAGTGATCAGAAACAATCAATACTTTCCTTTCAGGCCGACGTGTCATTGGTTATAACTATGTCTAGCCAGTTTCACGAATAGTGGGGTCATTGGAGAAGGCTAAAGAGAGAGAGAGAAAGAAAGGGGCGCTACCAAGGCCTCGTTAAACAATCATGATACTCCTGCATTTTACTAAATTCATTTTGTCTGCTAGACAAGAAGTGGGCAGAATGTTTGAATCCCACAACTTATACACATAACCTACAAAGACAAACGCCAGTATTCTTATTTTGCGAAGTCAAAAACATCCTCTATGCAGCTAGGTAGAGAGTTCAACAGGAGCAGCGAACGTCAAGAAGTTAGGGAGTGGAAGGGGTAGGACTGAACAGCAGTTCTGTTACTGTTTCTTTGTGTTGGTGAAGTGAAAATCACATTACGGGAAAAGCATTTTCACCAGAACCTGTCCATGTCTTGCCTCTCCATCTAATTTTCATTGCGGGTATAGGGGAAACGGCTTAATGGCGGCTCCTAAAAGTTTAACTGGCTGAGATTACACTAAATTGAAGTACTGCCAACCTACAATGGGATTTACTAGTATCAAACTAGTGCGTAAAACCTACTTTGCAGATCTGGTTTTGAAATAGCAATGACAAAATCAGATCCGTTACTTTTCTATCACTTTATTATCTTCAAAACTTTTACCACAAATACAGTTTTCTTCTCGTCGTTAGCACACTCTACAGACTTTCAGGCTATCACAACTCACAATTTTTACTTCCCGTAGCCTTGCTCAGTCGTTTCTGCACTTCCTCTGTCTCTCATACGCTAATTGCGACGTTACGATCACCCCCGACGCTTGTTGAATATTTCTACGACACGCACAGCTTTCTCACACTCACTGTCACACTGACCGACTCATGTCCGTAACTCCTTATATATTGCGGATGACGTCACGCGCCTTTTTCGATTTCTACACACACGTGCGCGCGCGTGCGCACCTGCACGGACATATCTGCACTAGAGAGAGGACTCGGAACATTCTCGACACCCATTTTGTTTCTGCCGCCTCTATTGCTAACAATCACGCACACACAGCAGTCCCGCTAGGCATCCTGGCCTTGAACGTCTTTGCCCGTTCACTAACACTACCTTTGGTGTGGAGCTTGGCCCCGTCCGTCCTTTGTTGAGTGCCAAGTCCGAGGTCACAAACCGACGAGGAAGTCATTAAAACAATGTCTTGTAGTTATGTACGAGATAGGCACACGTGAGGCACAACGGCATCTGGAGAACCATTTACACCGAACAGTTTGCCCTCCTGCAAGATAAGACCTGTATCGTCAACTTAACAACTTCAATTAACACCAATTACGGCCGAATCTTCTAGGAACAGTTTTTGGTATTAATGTCAACTAATCAGACGTAAAGTCACTAAAAGTAACCAGAGAACACTACTACGGGGTAAGTGTGTCACAGCTTTTGGTGAACTCCAATAGCTCTCTTTCTCCATACCAAATGTGCCTCTAAATACATTACAAACAGTGTATGATACAATGGTTAGGCCAACATTATTATACTGAAGAGGAATTTAGGAGATGATACATAATGTAAACAAAATTCAACATAATTTTTGGAAACGTATTCTGGGATCGATAAGCAGTTCTTCGAGTTAGGATGCTGGAAAGATGCCATATTTGCTAAAATAAGTGCAGTTCGATACTGGCTGCAAATAATTAAAGGAAAAGAAACAACTTTAAGAGCAAAATGTTATTGGCACTAAATTAATAAATGACAAAATTATGAATTACAAGCGATACTGGCACGACAATGCAGAATAATGGACCGCCAAACAGGCAACACAATATAAACCCATAGGAACTAGAGATGTTGGATGACCTCGAGGCCGATGAGAGGGTGACTGAGCCGGGACAGGTCAGTTTAGCCTAACTTGATGAAGACGAATATTTCTCCTCAGAAATGTACTCCGCAAATGCATATCTATTTTTCTTTTTGTCCTTTCAAAGAATACTAAATAACCCTGTTCCCTCTAATATACGCTGTAAATTCGTCATATCTCATAGATTTTTATCTTCCTCCATTATGTTCTAATTAACCGTCTAGTTTCTAAACCTGTTTTTAAATTAGCCGTCTACATAACTAATAAAAATTTGAGGTATTGCATTTAGATGATTTTCTTTACTCTCTCTTCTACAGGTATTTCTCAAAATGGATAAAAGGTTGTAACTAATGCTTATCAAAATACAATTCTTATAGGATACATTATATAGTTAAGTTACAGCTATTACTTCCCTGTATTTAAATACCTAGGCCGACCTTTCCGCTCTTCCTGCTGAAGTTTAAATAAAAGCGGTAGAAGTTCCGCAAAGAAAGTAAAGCACAGAGTATATTCATTTTAATACTGCAAGGAAAATCTGAAACTCACATTTGTTAGCTTTTTGATGTTCTTGTGAAGCAAGGTTGGCAAACTGGAAGTTAAAACTAATTAAACACCATTAAGATGCATTTCTCCTTGGTAAAAAGCACTCAGACGTAGATAAAGTCCTCTCAGGCAATTTGTAAGCAGTCATAAGCAGATTTATATCGCACAAACGGTCATTAATCAGAGGCAAACGGCATTTATGGCTAGAAAAATAAAATAAATGGCAACTGTCTTGTTGGTGCAAAAGAACACTAGATAAGAAATGCTGGAGAAAAATAAATTACAAGCGTAATTGCAAGAGACAAAAGCAGCAGCCCATAAAGGCAGGCAGGGACAAATGACAGGGGGAATAAAAGAACGGTTCGAACTAACACTTTGATTCGTAATGAAAACAGGAGGTAAGTCATCACAGTAAACATGGCAAATTAACTTATAACGGCGGAAATAAAACAAAAGTGTACGTACCTTATATGCTAACGTATCACTCTGGTTTACAGTTGTTTATTTTTACCTTTGAACTTGGCTCATATCCTTTAAACAAAATCTGTTTTTCATTCGATGACATTCCCTACATATTCTTCAACAAACTATTCTTATCCTAACTTATTCTTCTATGTATTACAGGTGAACCAGATAAAGATTTATACATAAATATTGTTTTATTATACATGTCCTTGTAGATACAATGGCAATAGGGGTATCTCGAAAATGGTTAACCTTACGAAAGACTTATTTGATATAAATTGTGTGTTAACGGAGATCTACGTTTTTGTGTTGTAAGATTTTGCCTAAGGCGGCGCCGTGGTCGAGCTATTAGAGCGTTTGCCTACCACCTAGGTGGCCCGGGTTCAATTCCAGGGACCCGCATGTGGTATTTGTGGTGAACGAAATGGCACTTGGGCGAGTTTTCTCCGGGTTCTCCGGTTTCCCCCGCCACTCATTACACCAATTACTCTATCATCACCTTTCCATTCATCGGTTTCCGTCTGCATTTCATAACATCCTCTTCCTGTCATACCTGGTGATTGGCTGACCACCCGCTTCCAGGTCTTCACTCTGTCCGGTACACAGGTTCCTGTGCACGCGTCTGACCCTAGACACTGGTTTATAAGTCCTAGGGGATGTAAGTCCTACATAAGGGGAGATTAATCACTAATCAGGTAGAGAAGAAGAGAAGATTAGGTCTATCTCTCACGGTTTACCAGTTATGTAAATGCCATCCAGAAGAAGAGGATTTTTAGAACATTCCCAGAAAGTTCAAGATATACATTTCATTTGTAATGAAAATATCTTAACCATATGGTATTTTAATTAAAATTATCATTTTTGTGAAAACCAAAATTTCCGAAAAATGTTCCATGTATAGGATAGTCTGCGGTGAGGAAGTTGCTTGAAAATGCTCGTGTCACGTCCTTGGAAGATGAATTGAATACCAAATTTGATTTTGACTCTTTGTTTTTGAGTTATGCTGTTCTCTCTCTCTCTCTCTCTCTCTCTCTCTCTCTCTCTCTCTCTCACACACACACACACACACACACACACACACTCCTAAAATGCTTTTGTGACGATTAGTGAGCCTCAAAGCATAAATTTGCGGTGAACCTCGAAACCCAGCTTTTAGTTAAAATACAATATATACTATATGTAGCAGAGAGAGTACTAACTGACAAATCCATGAGGCGTATCGGAAAGAACGTGAAACTGCCAAGTTGTTTGTACGCAGAATAAATCATGTGGCAGTTCCCACAGTCACATAATCGTGATTGGCGTACGAACAACCAATAGGTGAGACACGGTCCTTCTTATCTATATACAAGCCGGGAGACACCCTGAAGATGCCCAACGCAGTCTTGGGTGAAACGTCAGAATAATTCATCGACTGGGTCACGGTCTACAAGCCCGAAATCTACCATCTATTGGGTTACCAGTATTTATTTCTCTCTTCAAGGCATTTAATGGCTTCTGCTAGTACACAATAGTGAGCAAAGCAAACTTAAGTAATGTACAAAATGTCACGAACCCATGAAATGCTAATTGTCTCTATATCAAGCATTTTAATCCAATTTTTAAAATAAAATGGGTGTTTTGTACTCGAAAAAGAAACGGAAAAGGCATTTATAAGCATTATATGTTAACATAGGCAAAAATACGCTCATTCAACTTTATAAAGAAGAGCTCCAAGGGTAGTAAGTTGAACTAAACTTAAGCCATTTATATCATATCTATAGTGATTAAGAATAGGTATTTTGCCTAACATCCGTCTCTAGTAATTATACGCATTTCATGTTTAAATCTTATTTCTATTAAGGCCATTTGAGTATTTTTAGAACATTAATGAGTCAAAAAATTTTCTTAACATTTCTAAATGTATTTAAAACATATGATTATGTTACATTCACCTAACTTTCTCTAGTGACACTTCTACCAGCTACGCAGCTGCTACATAACAACACTACCTTCTATACAACTGAGAATTCACTTTCATTACCCATTTCATTTTAGGCATGAGAGAACGGTAAACTAAAGCGATAGTCAGATTTTTAAATGGCGCATCTGATGGCTTTTAAAGGACATATTTCCACATTTATTGCATTACTGCGAGAAGAACGAACAGGTATTTTTAAATTCATATCAATAACAAAGAACATCTAAGAAATGGTTAATATTATAAAAACTCCACTTGACATGAAGGTTCTTTAATGGGATCTACATTATCTAATTCTTACAGTTTGCCAGTTGTACAAAAGCAATTGCGAATAAGTGGACTTCTTCAGAAAATTCAGCACAGTACATATTTTATTTACATTATTTTGTTGATAAGCACATTGTTACTAAAACTGTATTCCTTCATATTTTAGGTACATACGTCATGCCAATGAAATACTTAATCATATATCACATATCCATGAACTGTTTCAGAACTTCGGCTCTCGCGTGAAAAACAAGCCATTTAGTTTTGATATTTTATTAACTTTGGCATATGATCATCCTGTTATATTAATTGGATGCAATGTTTGATTTAAACCTTTTTGTGTAAATATATGGATATTTCTACTATTATTATAATTATATCATTATTACAGAATAATTTTCCATTGTGTATATAACATTACAGTGTTATTACGGAAATAATTATATGCATGATGAGCTATGCAATGAAATATATGCACGTTTTGTTTATCGGAGCGCACAATAGGTTATGAACAATGTTAATCATTTTAAATGTTCACTATAACGACCCATTAAAATCACAATTATTCTACGCAGTTGTTACGGTTAAAAATATGATTTTCTCCGCCCATTTTTTGTTTATTGAATCACTTTTAAGAATTATTCTTACAAAATGTTATTTATTTCCCTGATAAGTAGACTTAAAGTACAGGAAGCATTATGTTCCACACAAAAGTTGGGTACCGAGATTTCACCGGAAATATCTGTTTTGAGATACCTTGAACCCAAAACAAGCAATTAAAAGAAGTCTGTTTGTGTGTGTTTCTTTTGTCTGTGTATACGTGTGTCTACTTCTGTGTAATAGCTCACAAACGACATGTTCAAACCATTTATTTCTATATTCTTCTATTTTTGTTACTATGCTGTCTATTTGTAGTTCTTTGCGGATATATTTACTCTTGTTATCCAAGACAGTATATCCTGCCACATGTCAAACAAATTTAATTTCTGCTGCTTCCAATCTTCTTAGCGTGGTTTTATTGAAAGTTCAACATTCCGAGCCATAGATTAAAACAGGTATAGCTCAAACTTTATAAAGCTTGAGGAGAGTTTCTCTACGAGTTTTCTTTCCTAGTGTTCTTTTAATTGTACCACACATGTGTTGAAACATATTAAATTTTCTGTTAATATCTTTTGTGCGATCATTTCCTAAGAAAACCCCTAAATAGTTAAAATCAAGTACTTGTTCTATTAAAAAATTATTTGGTGCTATTTTGGCTCCTATTGGATTCTACCCATGGAATGCCATTGCTTTAGTTTTAATTACTTGACGATATTTGTAGGTTATATTGAGCAGCAACTTTTTCTGATTGAAAAGCTGACATCAGTTGCTATCACTACTTGATCATCGGCAAAAAGAAGTGTCTGTAGTTTTCTACTATCTATTCTAAAAGTTTCAGATAAAATACATTATCACTTCCTTATGACGTCGTCAATATATAAATTAAACAGCGAGTGCTAAAGGACACCCTTGTCTCACTCCTTGATTGATCTCTATATTGGCAGTTGACTGTTTCCATGTTTACTTTCTCTGCTACGTATAGTACGTAGAAGAAGTGTATTGCACTCAAACATTCAATGTCAAGATTTCACTGGAGATATATGTTTAGAGGCCCCTGAATAAGAAATAAAAAATAGAGGTAGGTGTGTGTGTGTGTGTGTGTGTGTGTGTGTGTGTATGTGTGTGTGTGTGTGTGTGTGTGTGTGTGTGTGTGTGTCAGTGTCTGTCAGTCTGGGCAGCATAACTCAAACACGAAAAGTTGATTAAAAACCGAAGTTGGTATTTAAGTTTAACATCTTTTAAGGGCGCGATACAAAGATTTTGAAAAAAATTCTCCATCTTAAACTACCCTTTATCTGGAAAATTTTTATTTTCTCGAAAATAGCTCTAACAACTTTCATTAAATTGAAAGATATGTTTATATATTTAAGATATTTTTATGACAAATGAAATTATATTTTCAATTTTCTGTCTGAAACCCACGTAGTCCTGTTTACTCTGGTTGACTTTTGCATAACTAGTAATCCGTAAGAGGTACACCAAATGTTACTATAAAAAGTCTGATGAATTGCACTCACAAGATTTTCTCTACTCGTGTACTATTCTTACAAACTCTTATTCTTATATGTTCTTCGTGTTAGTCGAGACAAACATTTGCAGAAATTATGTTATTGTTTATCTTCTTGTAGGCACAGTGAGAATATGGGAATACTGTAGATTTTTTCGTTTTTGCTTATGTTAAGCTATGTTATTAATAATACATTTTAAGAAAACAAAGCATATACCAATAAAGATAAAACATTATTGAAATTTAACCTTTCTAAGTACAATTCTTTTCCGCTGACCCCCAAAACAAATATACAAGACATAATGAAGGCAAGTTGTGTTGGAAAGAGTTAATATTGTGGCGAAGGTGGCACATCAAAGGAAGTCCAAGGTCAGCTACCTCACTCCACTACGCAACGTGCGACAATGGCGCTAAGAATGGCGTTTCCAGGCAGTTCGAGAATCTTCGAGTGCAGAGCTTGATTACGAGAAGCTTCACGAAACGTCGATTTAAAAAAAAAAAAAAAAAAAAAAAAAAAAACACTAGTGCCCAATATTCGACTATATAAGCTAGCCACGACGTGCAGTTTTAACATATTAAGTGAGCTAGTAGAATTGTCAGAGTTCACTAGTTGACTAGTGTCTGTTTCAGGCTTACGACAGAACAGAACATCTGTAAGTTGCAAGGCCACGTATTGTAAATGGTGATTTAGAATAAATAAGTAAATAAAAAGTAACTGTACTTGTCGCTTGCCACAATATGACATTAAAATTGAGGGATGAAACATTTCAACAGTTGTCTTGTCGCAAGAGATGTAAATCACACGAAGTTCAACAAACGTCTTTCCTCCGTTTGCAAGTAACAAAGGCTAATTGTTATTCAAGGGATAAAGTAAAGCTTAGATGCAAATGTGCCATTTCCAAATAAAGTAATAAAGTTTGAGAACAGCTGTAGGAAGATAGGCACTGTCTACACAGCAGAAGCTATTCTAGTTTACGATATTGCATCAGATACCATCGCGTTGAAGCGTTCTAACATTTTATGTACGTTCATTTACACGAGTGCCAATAAACCCACAATGTTCCAACTATACTTCACGTACATTTTTACGGTTCTTGTGTACGTGATTACAAATACGACTCTTGTATCGATGATACTGCAGTCGACTGAGGGCATTACTTTAGATTTTTATGAAGGAAACTTTCGTATAGAATGTTTGTTTACTCTAGACTATACGTTACGTAAGAATGCACTTGCTGATGTGTTTCCAAAATGTAATTTTCTATTTTAGAAATACGACATCCATGCTAACGCGTATAAGTCCTATCCTAAAAGTAGTTACAAAATGCAGGAACCTTTGTACATGTTTGCACATTTTCACCCAGTAAAACTACGAGGGCAATTCGCAAAGTAAGGTCCCAAATGCCATATCTCATATGAATTTCGCGCCAACATTGAAACGCACATGAGCATCGACTCCCGGCATGCCTGGTGCCTAAAATAATGCCATTTGATTGGTGGTGTTGCAGTATGCTGTTCACAATGTCGGTTAAAAATGCTTAAAATAATCGATGGAGCCGCCAACTATGAAATACGGTCTATGATTCGATTTTTGACAGCAAGGAACGTTTCAGCAGCAGACATACATCGACAGATCAGTGAAGTGTATGATCCCATTGCGATGAGTGAGAGCACAGTGAGTAAGTGGGTCAGAGCTTTCAAGGCTGGACGGGACAATGTCTATAATGATCGCGATCAGGCCGACTATCAATGATCGCAGAAGATTTAGTTAATACCGTGAATGAAAAGATCCATGAATTACCACTGACTTTCCAGTGGCTATCCTCACAAGCTCTTCTAAGACTTCTGCATAAAAAGCTTGTAGAACATGAAGCAAAATATTTAAACAAATATGATAGTATGCAGAAAACACATAAGGCATTAAACAAAGCAACTATGAAATAACTATGATGGTTTGATGTGTATAAATAAATCGGACCTACTTTAAGAACTGCCATCGCATTTAACAGGGATGGGATCTAGATGTCCTCGATACCGCGTGGTATCCAAGTATATGAAACTTCATAATTTTGAGATACTTTAACATTTGTAAGTTTTCCATTACTGAAACATTCTGGTTTCGCTTTATACTATATGTTTAAGGAATGAAAGGAGCCGGAACTTCATATTAATGTCTTGCAGCATGGCACCCAAAGGGTTGCTGCACTTCGTTACACCTTGACTGCATTTACTGTGAGTGAATCAATGCAACATTCCATAGACTTTTGTGTATAAAGGGAAACGTGCAAAACAATGGGAGGAGCTGAGCTACTCACGTAACATGCAGTGTTAACCGAGTTGTGCATGAAGCTGATTTAGCTGACGTACTAAATCACGTTTCTCCAATACCTTTGCTTGGTGACTCACTCTCAGCTATTACATTTAATATTCTTTTTTTTTTTCTTTTTTTTTTTCTGTGCTTGATTGCCCTGCCCTTATGCAGGACTTTACACCCCCTAGAACTTACAAGCCAGTGTCTACGCTCACATACCTGTCGGCGAGCACAGGGACCTGTGTACCGGACAGAGTGAAGACCTGGAAGCGGGTGGTCAGCCAAATGCCCGGTATGACAGTGAGGAAGAAGATGATATGAAATGCAGGCGAAATGGATGATAGGAAACATTGGTAATGGAGCAATTGGTGGAATGAGTGGCGGGGCAACCGGAGAACCCGAAGAAACCGCCCTGGCGCCGCTTCATCCACCACGAATACCACATGCGGGCCCCTGGGATCGAACACCGGGCCACCTAGGTGGTAGGCGAACGCTATAACCGTGGGTCTTCTCTGGGTTCTCCGATTTCCCCCGCCACTCATTCCACCAATTGCTCCACAATCACCTTTCCATTCATCCATCTCGCCTGCATTTCATATCAGCCTGTTCCTCACTCTCATACCTGGTGCTGCGCTGACTACCCGCTTCCAGGTCTTCACTCTGTCCGTTCCATAGGTTTCTGTGCTCCCCGACAGACGATTGACCCTAGGCACTAGCTTGTAAGTCATAGAGGGTGTAAGTAATACATCAAGGGAGGGTAACCAGGTAAAGAAGAAGATTTTAATTAAATAACCTTTAGATGGTAATTGCTGCTTTATGCCTGCCAACTTACTGGTGGTTTTAAACAAATAAGACGTGTCTGGGCAATGTTTGAGAGGTAGAATCTGTGGCTCAAATCCCAGCTATGACATTTTATTAATATCTGTGGTAAAAATGCAAAACGCTGGGAGTCGGGAATTTCAACTTCCCGCAAATAATAGCATGAGTGAAAAATGGATTTAAAAAAAGAAACTATCGTTGGAAAAACCTTTTTGAGGTTACATCCCACACTTGTAAAAGAAAATCAATGATTTTATTTTGATATTTACCGACTGGTGAAGCTGACCCCACCAAACAAATCAGTGTTCAGGTTGCCACGGTAATCAAATAATATCAACACACACTTTTTATCTTTGTAATAGGGTTAAAAACCCAAAGTTCATAAAGTTATGGCAAACCGATGTGTTGGTTTGACATTTAAAATGTTAGTTCAGTTGGTGGAAATACCTAGTACTTTTTTGTGGAATAATTACGTGCCAGAGCGGATCTGCACTGACAACTAACATTAAAGGGGTAATAATGCTTGTGAGAGAACGCGAAATGCAAGATTATCATCCAAGGTATGAGATGTCATAATAACTGCAGACTCAGCTTGGCTGTCACTGCTGATGCTCATCTGTTCTCCAACTCAACCCATGCTGACAGCTTATCATTTTTAGACATATTCTGCTTCTGTTAATTTGGGAAGTGTTACTCTATGGTCCCTACCCCAAAAATTATTGGAGCTAAAATTATAGGACAACGAGGCTTATGATTTAACATACGTTATTCAAGTAGGCTCAGCTGTAAACTCATCCATATGTACATATTAGAGGAGCTAATATTCTAATTGAATCCATCATGAAAGTCCATTTAACCCTCTGCTTTTATCTATGGTAAGTATGGGAAGTGTATACAAGTTTTGAGCTTCCTCCAATAAAATATTTTTGAAAAAGGTCCGTGCATATATTGGTGTGTGTGTGTGTGTGTGTGTGTGTGTGTGTGTGTGTGTGTGTGTGTGTGTGTGTGTGTGTGTGTGTGAACTACATAACCAAAAACATGGAAAGATCAATAAATACAAAAATTGGTATTTAAGTAAAGCAATTTCAAAAAATATGACACCAAGATTTTGAAGAAAACTACCCTATTTAAAACTGCATGATAAACGTCTAATTAGTTTTATTTTCTAAAAAATGTCAAACTATTTTGATTAAAATATGTTTAAGACGTCCTATATGAATGTAATGTGCTGCTAATTCTGAATGACTTCTATAACTGCTAATCCATAAGCGATAGAAAAAGTATGACTACACCTAAAATGTATACCTCTCTTATTAAGACCTATGGCCATGCTTGTTTGTGTTGTTAATGTTGCGGGTGGGTGGATGGGTGAGTCGGCGGGTGGGTGGGTGAGTGGATGGGTGAGTGAGCGGGGGGGGGGGGGTGAGTGAGTGGTTTAGAATGAAGGAGTTGTCTTGCATCCCTTCACCCCTTCACGTTGTGTGCTTCAATATGAAGTTGTCTGAGGGTAGAACCGGAACAGTGCCACAGCTGGAATTTGAACCACAGACTCTTGGCTTATCAGGGGGGTGCCCTAACCATTAAGCTACTGTGACAACTATCAGAAAGACAGTCTGTGTGCTCACACACGGCTTGTGTGTTTAAAAAAACACCAACAGTAAGTTTGTTGATCTCAATAAATAATAATTACCATAAAATTGTCTGTTTATCCGACTTTTCATTTTTGTCGAGACAATACACAGTCGCCTGTGGACCTCAAAATTAACTTTTTAATTCCCATGAACCTAATCCTTCGGCTGGCAACAGGAATTAATATTCTGATCACATCACAATATTGCAATTACCCAACAAATATGCTGCATTATTAAAACCTTTAATAAGCACTCTCATCTATAACGGTTAAACCTAAATCGGTTCGAATTTCATAGAATAGTCTCACTTCTGAAATGCAACATACCAAAACATTTCCTTAGAATTAAAATTACTAAGAAATAAATTCAATAAAAGTTATCTTTTTATATACTTCTAAACGTGTATTTTTGCTAAAATATAGGTATCAAATTTTGTGTTTGTGATAGTAGATCCACTTAGTGCATCTAGTAGTAGAGAAAGGACAAAATTCAGTAATTATATGTCTAAGGCAATAATAGTAGCTGAATCCAACAGTCTTGGTTGAGGTTATGAGACGAATCTGGGATATTGTTTCAAATTCCGCTCTTGCTGCACGCTAACTCTACGTTAGAATAAAACTGAGTTATTGTAGAATTGCACGGTAAATTATCTTTCATAGAGAGTATGTTCTTTAGCAGCGAAACCCTTTAGACCACATTTATGCTGACTGTAACGTTTTCGGGGCTGCGCGGCGCTGCGGTCTTTGATAATAACTCCAGCTTTGTGAAAGTGCACGATTCGGTTATATGTTGATGCAGTTCACTCTGTCGGAATTAATTAGAAGGTACAAAAAAGCGGGTGTGGGGGAGCTGTTACTCGGATGGGGGTGGGAAATCTCTTCTCCCACATATAATCCTAGCGCATAACTTGGGTTTAACTAAGCGTTACTGTACGAGTCGCTTTATCACACAAGCCCAACGTATCATAGCGCCCTGCACTTTCTGAATACACTTTTTTCCTAGGAGCAAGTTCTTACTCTGTTTGCTGTCTGTCTAGCAGTTTTAAGGACATGTGTAGGTGCTGCTGACGTGTTCCTGTCTCTACTCATACCAACTATACTTACAAAACACTATTTTTACTTTCTCTACTACATATAATAAGTAGGCAAAGATTTATATTCGATCCAAAATTTCGATGTCCAGATTTCACTTATTGATGGCTTAAGCATAACTGGTAAACCGCAAGAGACAAAAAATGTACACGTTAAAACACACTAGGTATGTGCCAATGCATTTTTTTTTTTTTTTTTTTTTTTGTGAAAAGAACCATTTTGGAGATATTTCTTGTTATTTGTGTGAGTTTCACAATACGCTTTTGTCAAATGGAAGGTCGTTGTTCACATAATAAGAAAGTCGGTGTCGGGATTATTATTAAATTTAAATTATTTTGTTATTTAACGACGCTGTCAAATGCCGGGATCACATCATCGTCGCCGGTGTGCCGGAATTTCGTTCCGCAGGAGTTCTTTTACATGCCAGTAAATCTACTGACATGGAGCTGTCGTTTTTAAGCACACTTAAAAACCATCTGCCTGGGCCTGGTTTGAACCCGCGAACTTGGGATCAGTAGGCCAGCGTCTAACCAACTGAGCCACCCAGACCGACTCGGTGTCGGGAGTCATGTCCCGTTACGAAGACCACACCGGAATCCTCCCAACACTCTTCCTTCTCTTCATATCTATTACGTCACCAGCGAAGGGTAACCAGGAATGGGAACAAGTAACTGTGCTGTTTCTCCCTCAATGGATCCTGTCTTAAGTACTCTAAATCCTGGGCAAAAGTTAACCAACATTATGTCAACTGTTTTTTCATTCATACCGTAGACCAGAGGTGGGCAGAACAGTGCCTGCTCCGAATCCACTGTGCACACAACCGGCACAACATTCTTGCTGGTTGAGGTGTTAGTTCTTTGCCTTTTAAGCTCTCGACAGAGGTGGATTGATACAGTAAATGATCAGCGCGTTTGTTTTAAACAGAAAAGGGGCAGACATACTTTTACTTCAAACTTCAAATTCTGGCGTAATATCTGTAACATTGCCCCGAGAGGTGGTCATCTGAAACGCCAGATCTCAGTTTTGAGTTTGCTATGTTCATCAGAAAATATTTTTTTCACAGACACACATGGAGCAAAAAATTGCTGTAACATAAGCAGCAAATTATTTCAGACCAACATATTTTACTTTACACAGTTCTTTGGATATCTAGGTCTGTGTCAACTAAATCTCTGCACTTATTTTTTGTCACTAGATCTGTTTGTAGATCTATCAGTTCACATTGCAAATTAACTCTTACACTGACAACATCTACAGTAAAAGTGTTATCAAACACTGAAATGTCATTCTCAAGATTCCTGAAATCATGGAATCTATGTGAAGTAAACTCAGTTTTTAAGGTTTCAGGAATAGGAACATGAATAACTATTTTATCCTCTGGCACAGCACCGAGTGATTTTATACACTTGAAAGAAGTGAAAACCATGTAATATGTTGTCACACAGGAGGTAGAAGGCGGTGACACACATAATTCCTCCACTGATACCAGTCGTGAAGTGACCTATGGACTCCGGAAATCAACTAAGGAAGGGGATGTGTTCTGTTGTGTTGCATAGTCAAACGGCGGAAGATTCACGAATAACAGGGATTCACGAATCCGCTTTTGCCCACCTCTGTCGCACACTAAATTTTGAAAGCTAAAATTGAAATCAGCCTGAAAAATCAGTGGTCCTCCGTGGTCTAAGGTTCCCGAGGTAACATATTCAAATCCGGTGGAGGAGATGGACATTTTTGGGCGTAAAAATCCTTAGCATGGCTTCCTCCGTAAGGGAAGTGCGGTTAGAGGTTCTGTGTCAGATTTATGGCACGTAAAAGAACCTTAAACTCAATAAAAAGTAGTCTTTCACGTCAAATACAGAATACGACGCTGAGAACCAAGCAGTTAAAAGCACGAGGATTCGATTTGGCAATTTCACCATAAACATAACGCAATGGTGACTAAGATGCCAGTACCGCACTAAATAGTTAGCCACTACTATTCTTTCATACAGTTGGGTGTAGGCTTAAATTTGAAAGGTGAAAATCGGAATTAAAACTTCAATCACACAACTAGGTGTGTGCTCTCAAAATGATTTTGACAACACTGCGGTATACCAGGGATAAAATGCAACAGTTGAAGAATTTAGTGTTGTACAGACGGCCCAGTTAATGAGAATAGCGGCACGGAAAGCCGAGGATCTGTGCTTCAAATCTATATTTTTCAGTCTGACCTTCCCTTATCGGTCAAACATTCTTGAAACCTTTAAAAGGAACACCTGTTCAATGTTTGTTAACTCCTTGTTCTTCTGGTTCATATATATGGAAAACACTTTTTAATTTTTAGTTTGAATATGCATAGCATATGTTCATAGCATCGAAGTTATCCACTAAGTGTGCAAGTTCATCCCACTAAAGACAAAGCTGAACTCCACAATTAACAGGCGAATAATAATAGACGACCAGTGATCAACTGCGGTGAGCCGGCACTTTCACCAATTACGCTCAAGTTCGATTCCTGATGTCGGAACTGCTATAACTTGCATTTACAATGATTAATGGAGCAATGCATGAGCAATAAGGGACTCTATGACGGGGCTTCTCAAACTGTGCATTCAAACTTCAATACGACATACAAAATTAACTCAGCTATTTATTACTGAACGGCTCAAAGTTTGGGGTTATGACGAAAAAGAGGAAGGGGGAATTGAAACAGTAGAAATTAGATTTTTGAGATCTAATGTGTGATATACTCCACTTGATAAAATAGAAGAAGAAAAAAAGGAGGGAATTAGGTATTTAAATGAACAGACGGGATAAAACAAGATAGAAGTGATTAGAAACAACATACACAAATAATAAACATCAACCACATACCAAAACTGATTAGGAACTACAACCCAAATAGAAAAAAAAAAAAAAAAAAAAAAATGGTGGAAAACCAAAGACAAGATGGGCTCAACGGTGTTAAAGGAAATGGGACAGGAAGAAGCCATAATGTAGCAACTGCTGATGCTGCTGATGGGGATGATGATTGAAGCCCGGAACCGCGTGCGATCACATGCCACACAGGTTAGCTGGACAAAGAGAATGAATGACGTCAGCCGTCGTATACGCATGCGCATCAGGAGACGCCTGCAGCTGTGTACATGCGCGAGTAGCAACAATAGAACCCATGTGAGCTAAACTTGAGCCTTATCGCACAATCTTCTAATACCGATATTTACTAAAATTAAAATGTAAAGTAGGGGAATCAAATTAATTTAAATGTAAGTATTCCAAACGATAACAGTGACTGTGGTATAGAAGTACAAGGGGATGTAACTGATTAAAAGAGTGTGACAGAAGTCAACCTGGACTAGCCGATTAAAATCAAGACCCTTTATGGCAAATTAAAAAAACTAATTAATACATTAAAGTGTTACAAATTTACGTCAATTTATTTTGTCGGTGAAGGAAACTTTACTAAATGACTGAACAATCGTTAAAATGCAAGATGGTCAGAATGTACCTACTCTTGAATTGCGGATGAAGCTCACCCTTGTGTATCCATGCTTGAAGTAGGGTTAGGGCTAGGAGTATACCACGGAGGAATAGCTCGCACACTTAAGCTACATAGATCAATTGCAGTTGACAAGGGTTGCTTCACGAGCAAAGGATGAAGTGAAGCAACGGCAAGGAGCTAAAGGCCGCAGGCAAACAGACGCGTGGAAGCCCGTAACAATTCCAGGCTCGATGACCCGTTCCAAAGAGGGCGATGAACGACCGTCAACCAGCAGCCCTCTAGTGTCCCTGGGGAGTAGGTACCTTTTCTTTTGAGCAAGTTTCTGCTCTCAACACTATATTCTTGACTATAGCATTCGTAGACTAACGTTTTGCATCCATTCTAGTATGCTCTTTACGTTATTAACTAAGATGAAAGTATATGCTCAACAAAAAGAATAATCAAAAACATTCCATCTACAATCCTGGACTATAAAAGGAAGGACCAAAGACAAGAAAGAAAAAAGATCTGATGCAACAAGATAGCAAAAGAACCGAGTGAAACATCCAACAAAAGCAAATGACATGAAATGTTAGACGAGAAAGAGTGTGTCACTGAAGTTTAAAAGACAATCAGAACGAGACAAAAACAAAGCAAAAGCAAGATAAAAGGGGAAAAGAATGCTATCACAGGCAGATTACATTATGAAGGTACCCACTCTTTTGTCTTGCAACACGGTTTTGTAACGGAGCAGAAAAAAAAGAATCCTGTAACCCGCACTTCACATATCCAGTTTGTAAAAAAGACTAAAATAAATAATCAAAGAGAACAGCGTGTAAAGGTATTATTTAACTTTATATTTCTGCTCCGACAATTTGCAGTTATAGTTCATGAAATTAAACCGTAAAATAATGTGCAATTACATTAACAGGGATATAAAAAAAAAAACGAGATGGCTCCGCTGTAACGTATGAGAGTCGGCCAGGATGGCTCAGTTGGTTAGACGCTGACCTACTGATCCCAAGGTGGCGGGTTCAAAGCCGGCCCAGACTGATGGTTTTTAAGTGTGCTTAAAAACGACAGCTCCATATGTCAGTAGATTTACTGACATGTAAAAGAACTCCTGTGGGAAAAAATCCGGCACACCGGCGACGCTGATGTGATCCTGGCAATTGACAGCAGGACGATGCTATTTGTGCTCTAGAAACATTTCTCCCTCGCCCTTGACGGGACTATCTCGTCTACACTGTATTCCGAGGTTGCGAGTCGCTTAGGCAGTACTAGTCGACGGCGGTATTGTCTTGGAATCCTTAGCGACCCCAATTTTGCTTACACTCGTCGCCCTTCGAGTCTCCGCTTCGTCTCTTCTTCCATGGAGTTACATTGGAAGCACGAAGGGCCAGCTATGGCCTACCTACGGTGCCATGCTGCAGTTACAGAAAGCACCTACCTAATTTTTCTTAAAGAAGTAGGAAAAATTAGAAATGGGGATTATGATTATTTTATCCAATTGAGAAAGTATCTAGGATCACCGCAGATCAACCACTAGTATGTTGGATGTCATACTGAGCGGAAAAGGAAAGGTAGAAATCCTCTTAAGGGGTGTCTGTACAAAGAAGAAAATTACAATAGGTCATATTAGTCCTTGAAAGTATATTTTAGAAGCAAAGAATTATATAACCCTTCGTCGCCTTGTTGATGCAATAGATCACCTAAAATAGCGGTAATATCATCATAAACACATAGACTTCAGAAGACAATGTTTTGCTAGTTCATCCATCACATAATGGATAATATATGGAACAGGGACTATCAATAAACTCGGCTGCATTTTGGAAATATGGATTTGTGTAAACCGCACTGTAACATGACGTGGGAAATATTCTACACTCCTAATGCGCTCGATCATTTTTCCAAGACTATACATGCATTTTCATATGAATCCCGACACTAATAACAGTATATTGATAACCTAGGCATCGCTGAGAAACTGTAATGGCAAAGAAATACGTGTGGCATCAGATTTTAAGAGTCCCAGCCGCGGGTTAGTGAATCTGACAACAGTTTGAAGCGCATCTCCTCTACAAGACAAACTAATTTCACAGTTCATCTCATTTTCCACAACTTGCAACATAGCAAGCAACTTGTGCACGGAGCTTGTCTGCTATCTGGAGCTTCCATTTCAGTAAATCAGAGCTGGGGCAGGTTGGCTATCTCACAGCATTTGTTCTCGACTGCTCCAGATGACGTAAGCAAGCTGTGTAAAACCAAGTGATGAGGCAAGAGAATAAATCCGGAATAATATAGAGAGAAAATGACATGCAGCAAGTAGTCGGACTCCATGGACGTGGTATCAGTGTTTGGATGGTATTATGCCCCGGGGCCTAGCATTCCCCATGGTGTTGTAGATAACATACTTTATGGACAGGAACTAGAAACTGACATCTCTTGCCAGGGGCGCTTTGTCCTGGTTTAAGGCGTAACCAAACTTAAACAATTTTTTTGTTCACACTATCGCAGCTTTATGATAAACATGTCAGAAAAATATGATGCATTACATTCACATGCTTTTCCACCCCTCTATCGTTTATTAATTGGAATCCAAACTATTATTATGAAAACTGATTTTTCTATTTACTTCAATTTAGGAGAAATTGCTAACTTACATGATTATAAATATATTTGCTTTAAATCTATGGTAGACATTACTCACACAATGAAGTGTACATACCAAATTTTATTGGATTATATTTATTAATGTTGAAGTTAATTGTATGAACACAAAGTAAAACAAACAAGAAATGCTGCACAAGATGAATACAATTTTAATAGTTTTAGTAGTTTTATCTGAGGGAGTTGAACAGAAAAATTGTTGGAAACACATTCACTATTACACTTTTAGTTTGGTAGAAAAAGATGTATTACATTTGTAAAAGCAGTTTCCCAGGTAAGTTTAGGTTGCTAATTGAATGTAATAACTAATAAGTAGATAAACATTTTACAAAAGTGATTTCCCACGATTTTTTCAGTGTACTTTTTAGATTTTTGCCTTAAAATTTTGATGCGAATTGAATGATAATTGTACTGTGTGGAGCATTTTGAATCTCCAAAAAAGTACTAAAAAGGGAAAGGGACAAAATCAGCTTTGAAGTTTCAAAGGGCTGCTTGTTAACACGTGAGGGACGTTTAAAAATCACATGACACGAACCATTGAATGACAACAGATACAGATTACGAAAGTACAAGGTTTAAGGATAATTATAGGTACAAAATACAATTTCATTTTCTTTTATATTTCTTTCTTTTTTTTTTTTTTTTAGAATTTTGGGCAATTTTTACCCATGTGTACCCTTAATATAGATAAACGTTTGGAGAAATAGCTACAATACACATTTCATTATACATACAAAGGGAATAGCGATAGTCAAATGTTTAAGAACTGCAAACTGTATGCTGGCCTTAAAACTTAAGCAATTACGAAAAACAACATGCTCAAATGATTATAAAAGAATAATTAAGAACTCAACTCGAAACCATTAATAACGGATACATTTCAGAAACGCATGATGTCACAAAAATCTTATTTGAAATAACTGGTGTTTAAAAGAGAGAAAGACGTTCAGCAGATATGCAAAATAAACTAAAATTATAAATAAATAAATTTATTGATATAAAGTTCGTTGCGAATTAAGGGTACTTCGCAGGTAATTCAAGATAGACATTTTGACTGCCTCTGCAGTTGACTGGTCAGCTTCTGTCTTCTCAACGAGAGGTCCCGAGTTACATTCCTGGCTTGCTTTGGGAATATCTCTTCAACGAGTATAATTTCTTATGCCCCTAGAGGTGCGGAAGTATCACTGTAGGAAGCGAATGAGAGTGTGTTTAATGTTGAAACTGATGAAATTTCAACAGTAAGCTGGTCTCTCAGTTGGTAGAGCACCTGCATGCTATGTGAGGGGTTCCGGGTTCGATCCCGGCTGGGGATTTGAAATTCTTCTTTAGCCATGACTATTCTCTCTTCTCTACGGAGCCTCGAACTATGAATGAGAGTGTGTATGTGTAATCTAATGTACCACAGACAGAAAAATCCAAAACCCACTCACTTATGCGAGTTAACACCACTGCCGATATGTTCCAAAGGAAAGTGCGCTGACATGACCTAAAGGTGGGGTATAAAGGGGGGCGGGGAGGGCAGTAGAGAAGAAAAACAGTAAGTAATCGTACAATTCAGGGACCAATAACACCTTAGCAGTTTCCCAATTCAAAGTCCAATGTTACCAATTACATTTTATTTGCCATAAATATCTTTAATTTTTTGCTTTACACAAAAGGTCACGAGCTTCAAAAATTTCGAAAAATGTTCCATGTAAAGAGCAGTTTGGGATCGGGGGCATCCTCGAGAAAATCTGCAACGCAAGTTGTGTTAATAAATGCGCAGTTTGCAATGTAATTAAGGATAGCAGATAGTGAGAAAACATTTTTGGGGTTCAGAGGACCTCAAAACTCGTATCTTCAGTAAAATCTCGACATTGAATTTTTGGGTGGAATACAATACATCCTCTACTTACTACTCGCAGTAGAGGAAGTAGGAACGTTAGAGACAGAATTTAGAAAATCCAAAAGAACGAAACTGACGTAAAGCATACATATTGTCGGAAGTAGATATTTTTGAAAACCTTCATATTGTATCCTTGAAAGATGTTAACTTTTGTGCTTCCTTCAAGGAAGGTTCTTGTGCCACACTTTGCAATCCACCAGTTCTTATTCTTCTTTTTCACTCCAGGAATTATGCAATGCTGCTTGCTTTGGCTTTAAAACGTATCTGTTTTCTTGGTCTTCCTGGATGTCTACCTCCTTTAGTTTTACAATACAACACCTCTGTTGCGATCTTCTCTTTCAGCATTCCATTCATTTCCGTAGTTTATAATTTTGTCCTCTAAAAAGTTTATTTCCAGCTCTTTCCTCATTTTTCCATTTGATATTTTGTTTCTAGCAGCCTGCATGTTGGTTTTGGTGACCTTAATCAACATCCACATTTCAGATCTGTAAACAAACTGTTGTGATTTTGACATTTGCAACAATAAAGCTTCACATATTGGAACCTTCACGAGTGTAAGCACTCATTCTACAAGGCACATTACCACGTGCTATACAAATTTGAACAGAGGATGGAACAAGCATCCTGCCTTGGTAGGGAAACAGGGAATAATTATTACATAGCCTAGGGGATGAAGCTAGCATGATAATGAGTTAGCTTCCTTCGCTAACCCCCGCCCCTCGCCTCATCTTGGTGTTAAATCAAACCCTTCCCTTTGTCGCCTTGGAAACTCACCAAAACTAATACTAGATTCGATTCTCTAGGGTCTTCTTATTTGTAGGTTATGGGCAGAGAGTTATGGGGTCTTAAAATTCTGTTATCACAAAACGTTATACAGCTCTCGTATACCAATTATATTGACTTTTAACGGTAATGCACTGCTTGCGAAGCTCGTAAAATACATACTCTTAGCGCCCAGTTCACCACAGTCACATATTATTAGATTATGGCACGAGGTGAACACTCATTTTAATTCCTAACTCTCCACGCAGTAATTACGCATATTTCGCCCAAAATTACAAGTATATATCTGATGTGTCGAGCTCACACAAGGCAAAAAATTTCAAAAAACATGACTGAGCGAACGAGCTATATTAGTCGATGATCTCAACGAGTTCATTAAACATTTCATTCCAGGACGGTTGTTTCTCTTCAAATCGGTTGCCACAGTTATCAAACGGAATGATGTAGTAAACTATCCCACAGAATTTTTGATTTCGCTGGAATTGCCTGGATTAGCAATTGAAAATAGACCGCCATCATCATGCTGCATAATAGCAATGAACCTCGACTATGCAATGGAACAAGACTAGTTGTGAAACAGCTTATGAACAGCGTCATTGAGGACCGATTATCAAGGAAAAGTACAATCAGTTTTGATGTTTTGATTCCGTGCATTTCGACGATACCAACAGACTTGCCATTCGATTTCAAACGGCTGCAATTCCCCGTGCGTCTGGCCTTCGCGAGGACTAGCGTGGAATAACATTGAAACTAACGAACATTAAGGTATACAATGGTGAAACTTATTTTTGTTTGTTTAAATACAGGTACAGTTTTATTTGACTGGGGAATTGTTTTATAATCTACATTGCTCAGCTATGTCTCATAGGAAATATGAACATTTATTAAAATACCTCAACATAAGTAACGCCTGAGGGATTGTCAAATAATCGATAAATTCTCGAGTCACGAAGTGAGGAGTCTAGATAATTTAACTATCCCGAGTTGCACTTAAGACTATTTCACGAATTAAAGAATGATATTAGCCTATGAAATGAAATTAAATGCTGTATTTTAATTACTAACCTCTTAAAAGAAACAAGAAGTGGGCATACATGTATGAGCGTCCATTGGGACGCCCTAGAAGATTCTCATATTGATGCTTCATTTTTGTAAGATATTGACAATGTCAGAAGTTGAAGTATGTAGTGTTAATTTTTAAAAGTTTGTCAAACTGGTTCCAAACAAATATTCTATTGTATTCATGTTCTGAGGTTTCCCTCTTCGAATTATTTTGTCTATTTCAGTATTAAATAGCTCACCGCAGCGAGCATATTTTACATTTGAATAGCGGCTCCATAGCGTCAAATTACGTCAGCCGTTGCGGATCTGAACCACACTGCAGCTAGATTTTCTAACCTGTCCAAACACAAAAAAGTAGGAGAGGTGATAATTAAAATTCAGAGAAGCTGATAATGAAATGCAATAATTTTTTCTGCGAATGAAGGCTGTCATGGGTTGAAATTTTAAAAAGTTATGCACATGATTGGTTTATTTCAACCAAGTCACGTATGAGTGGAATAGTCACCATAATTAGTGTGATCCTTTCTACACAGAACCCACGCACACCCTGGGATAGAAATCTCAATGCTCGACCGTCGGCAGGGCGCTGGACCAAAGGCTCTCGAGACATTGTCAGACGGCGTGAGGCATTATTGCTTCTAGAGTAGCTACCAAATAAGAATGAACATGGACTCAACCAATGACGGCATGCTACTCTCTCGGCGTTGCCAGTCGCTCAGCGAGCGGGAGACAAGAGATAGAACATATGCCTGTCTTTACCACACTGAAACCGCCTTGTGCGTAAACAAGTTGAACCCTCCGAGATGCTGTAGTTATAACGAGTAGGATATTCACCCTTGTCATATAAACCATCAGTTGTTCCATGTAAAACACATTTCTGAAAATCCTTCAAGTTGGCAGTACGTTTTTTCCAAGACACCTAAATATCGGAAAATCTGCTGATTTAGTGAACTGCTTAACAATGTTTGTCACAGAGTGAGCACTCATATGACAAGCTGGAACTGTTAATTCTTTTCGACACTAAGCTAAATATGCAGGTACGTTCGAAAATTTCTTTGACAGCTGTTTGAAAAATGAATACGCATGAAAAACAATATTTCTAGTCTGCTTATTTAAAGTCTTACGATTTGTCTCGTAATCACTATTACGCATACTTCTACTGCACTTGCTAAGTGACATATTTAGCGACTTTGAAAACCACGTCTGCGCTTTTAAAGAGATCACTACTTTACTGAATTCAAGTTACAAAGGGCATCTCAGCTGTGTGGTGTATGTGTTTTTCTTCACAGGTAGCGACGGATTCTTCTCTTTATGGTCAGGTATCTTAGCTTTGCCTATCTGCAAAACCAGATGCCCAACAAACATGGGGTTTGGACAGTTACCACCAGAAAAATAACTTTGTACTTGGTATGGTATGTGATGACCAAGTTAAATTCTGCTCAACTCGCGCGCACCAGAGCGAAGAAGCGAAGAGTCGAGGAAACTGGTGTCTATAGCCGGCTTCCTTATCAGCGAAATAGATACGTGCAATATAAAATCTAATTATGGAGTAACCTGCTCCAAACAACGCAAAGAATGCCGGAAGTCCATTTAGATCAGAATGGAAAACATCTTACTTTTTTGAAGTCTCACGATAGGGGCCAAATACCTCTTCTGCGGTACAAGAATTACGTGTGTGAGAAAATTATAGGTTAAAAGACACTAACAGATTACAACCAGAAACCTAAGGTGAACTGGGAAGAGAGCAGGAATTAAAGAGCTTGCTGTATCTTTTAGAAAATGAAAGTGAGGAAGGGTGAAACGGCAGAAAGAGAGAGAGAGAGAGAGAGAGAGAGAGAGAGAGAGAGAGAGAGAGAGAGAGAGAGAAGCGCAAGGAAAGAGTGAGTGGAGGTTTGCACCGAGGTCACCTTTTCATAGTCGGATTTTACACCTTGCACAGTGCATTGCACCTGAGCGGCTCTCTCCTAGGATTTCTGAGTCAGCTTTAATTAACCCGCTTTTTAAAGATTTGACTGCTGATTCAGCCCCTTGTATGTCCTTTGTAACTACAACGTAATAGCTGCGCTGTGGCTGAGTGGTGAGATCATTCACCTCTCACCATAGCGGCCAGGGTTCGATCCCAGGCGACCGCATGTGGGATTTGTAGACAAAGTGGCGCAGGGTTGGGTTTCCTTTGGGTTCTCCAGTTTCCCCTGCCATCTCATTCAACCGATGCTGCATGTTCATTGTATGTATCACTCAGTGTCACCACCTATGGTGTCGCGTGTAGTAACAGCAGGCAAAAACAACGAAATACCAAATAAAGCCATTTTTACAAACCAATGTGTCGATTCCGGTTAACTCGATAGGGTAAAAGGTCATGTCTGATGCAACCCAGACTGACTTTTCTTTTATAAAACACCACCTACACAAACTCAGCGATTTACAGACGCTTATGAACGCAGCTAAAGCACTTCTGGTATGATTAAAACACGTAATACCAGGAGTGCATTTAGTCATCAAGAGTTTAATCGCAAAATTTGCAAAGAAAATGAGGCGGGGACGCATTTTAATAAAGCAGGAGTTGAGAAGTACACAGCATAACAAAAGAGCTACAAACAAGCAACAGAATAAAGCTTTCTTTCTGCTCCTGTGCGTCCTTAAAGGAAATACACTACGGATGGCTACACAGGATGTTAATCAAACACACATCCCTTTGATCGCAGTCGAGTTTTTCATTAAATAATAATTATCAACAGCGTGAAAATGTTTCCATCTGAACAAAGGGATGTGTGTATGTCTCCCTGTAATTTTTGTCGTTAATTTGATTCGTCGGGTCGTGGATTGGAAGCGACATAGCGGCTATGTTTGCTTTTTTTCTGTTTCCATGCCAATGCGCAATTAACTGGCTACAACAGTGAATAAATGGACAAGCTGCTTTCACCAGACACAAGTTATTTAAATATGGACATCATGTGATTTAGTATTCCTTCAGTTCTTGTAGTATACTGTGTTTCACAGTTTAATTTATTTATTTATTTTATCATACTTTACAATATCGGCTTATTAGTGTATGTTAGCCTAGATTCAGTCTATTTTGTTTCTTTTTCCAGAAATAATACTCTTATAATTATTGTTCAAATTATATTTGATCTAAACGGAATAACTGTTTTAGGTAGCATTAAATCAATTTCATATATTAAAAGGACGTCAACTAGAAAGAAACGTAAATAAAAAGGCAATCGAGATAATCTAATAGAAACAAGTCCACATTCAAAAACAGAGCTAGTTTTCCATCTTTAATAATTAATTCTGGTTCTTTATGACATTATTGCACAATAATCTAGAAGGGTTTTTACCTCTTGCAATTGTATTTTCGTACAATCCCGAAAATTCCAACAATTTCCCTGAAATTTATGCAAAAGTATGTGAAACATCGGCGGTAAGTCTAATTTCCCTTATCAACCCCCCCCCTCCCCCCAATAGTCTTCCTCGTGTTGGAAATGTTGTAGAGCATACCGGGTGAAAGGGAACTTATTGCATTCCTTCTAATGTTGTATATGCTTTATAAACAAAAAAGGTCCAATGACATTTTGTTCTTTGACCAGCCGATTTCGAAAAAATAAATAGTTTGTGTTCCAAATTGAATGCGTAGTTCCACAATAATGTACGAAGATAACAGTTTGTTACCTGTAAGATGCGTAGAGTAACTTATTTCTGACACAGTTTCGGTATTAATTATGCGACATCACATAGCATTTAAAAACAATTAATTGAAAGAATTAAAGGGATATTCCACGTAGCTTTTTCAAACGTGAAGTAACTCCACAAAGTTGAGTTGAGGTTGGTCAGGGAATTGAAACGGCTTCTGGATGTAGAGAAGTCACATGCTTGCAGGGTGGTGCAATGTTTTGGGAGGTAACTATTCTGATTGGCCTATACTCACACAGTGAACATGGAAGGAGACAGCATGGTATTTGTTTATGTTCACAAGACAGTGTTTATGTGGTGGTCTAGTGAAAGTGACACCCACACAATCTGGGTGTTGCCAACTTGGTTTCGACAAAACTAAAATATCTCCGTGGAAAATGGTCAGAGACAAAAACGTGAGATGCAAAATGTATTCCAAATACCGAGATGTATCACTGGTTTAAATTAATGTAATGACTTCCCTTCCACTCTGTATAATTACCCTTTTGCCGTGAAAAAATGTTAGGAGTTGTGTGGTATAACAGAATAGCTATAAGTTGGAAGGTCACCACTTATTGTAAATTGTGTTATATATATCATAAGCCGTTTTAATATTAGGATTGCACACACACACACACACACATATATATATATATATATATATATTACATTTATGCAATCCTAATATTAAAACGGCTTACGATATAAATCGTGTGGAATTACCCTATTGCTGGCACCAGTGACACAAAATTAATTACGTAATTACCATGGCAACAAGGCAGTAAGGCCATCACAAAATAATTTTCTCCAATGTACGTGTAAGAAAACCTGATATCGTCATTCTTGCAAACTACAAAGCTTTTGATATTCTTTAGGTAAAAATTTATTTTTTATTTTCCTGGGATTAATATTCTCGGCAGTGTTCATTTCGTTCAAAATGTCAAGCAGAATACAATCCATCTTTTCAATAATTTTAGCATGTTCAGCCTGTAAGTGTTAAAGCAAATCAAACATCTGCTTAGCAACCATATTACGTCATGCATCTGTGATCTCTGATACATTATAATTTTACTTTTAGAAAATGTACTAGAGGTTGTAAGTATTTTAATGGTAGAATTGCATAAAACCTTCTTTACACTGATCCTGTCTGAATTATTCGTAGCAGCTATGAAAATAAACGACAATGGACTGAGAAAGGATTGTGGTCGTTGCAAATAAAATATTCTGTCTCACATCGTTTTTAGTAAAATCCACGGCCTTGTGTAGTATTTTCTTTCCATTTTGAGAGCATAGGCACAACAACTCATCCCGGATCCATTAGCGTCCATCATACGAGCATACTAGCATTAAGCCCACACTTCAGATATCCCGCCACATTATTTATGCACCAATGGCCAGACACAAGGAGACTACAGTAATTACGTCACAATGCTGCTGCCTCAGTGCATTAGTTACCTTGCGCATGCGTAGCTCTTAATGAGCTCACCTCCCCCATCTGGGTCATGACTGGAATTTACTGAATGACTAAGTGCATGCATTCAACATTTACATCTGAGGTTCTTGCTTGTAAACGAAGAAGTTCTGGAAAGAAAACCTACTCATTACACAAAAGCAATTTTTAAAAACTTAATTTTGTGTCAGTGTTAAGTGACGTTCCCCACCTGCTATTCTTATGAAGGCCCATTCTTCTTCCTACTTGAGATAAATTCAAAGAGAAATGGCTTCACTGCATATTTCTTCATGGATGTTTAGACGAATGATAACCTAGCACTTCAGACAATATACAGAATGTTAAGAGTACGAGTGTTCATTTTCCGTATTATGGTAGTTTCAAATATGGCGAATAAAAACTCCAATAACAAATTCATCTATCGTGAATGGTGAAGGAGATAATGCAACATTACTGAACATATTAACTAGTAACAAATTAGCTCTGAACAGTCAAATGTTTTGTTTACTAATCGGCTTACGCTACCATGCAGGCGTTCACACCTCGACGAGTGATAGTACAAAGTAGTCCAGGGCTCAATAACTGGTTTTGCACCTTTCTGTGCTCCAAGTTAAGAGAGCAGTGGTAATTTTCTTTCCGAGCAGTCATCGTGAGACCTGAGGAGATAGTGTTTACTGTCAACATTCCTGACCTTCCGCTTTATACGCACACAAAAGTTGCGCGATTTCTAAACGTGTGTTCATGAATTTATTCCAATGGACACGCTGGAATTCAATTACTTAATGCAATTTTGTAGCTAAACGACTCATTTTAGTAACACATGAAAAATACGCAAATAACTCATCTTTTCAAGTTCTGCTTCTCCATGCTAATTACAGAAGTAAACGATAAAGAAACGGTAACATATTGGTAATCAAATATTAGTCCAATTTTAATTTTTATTTATGGAACCATGCACTAAAGAGGATAATGATAGAGGAAGTTATCTTTCAGCTTAACGTAAAAAATTCGCCATGATGGCGCATATGATGTTTACAGATGTTTTACAGCGTTATGTCATAGCATGTTTAACCATGCAACACCACAAAGCATGGCAAGTTTAATATTAGATTTTGTGTTAACCAGCTCCACCTACCATCCGCCATTAAATTTTGTGGCAGCCACAATTCCAACTTCCTTATGATTAACCTCTTCATAAACGCCAAGCGACATACGAAAACGTACCGTAGAAAAATGTGAATTTCTTCAAAACGCATAATTTATTTTAAGTAAACTTGTCCGTAACGGCAGCATTTGAAGGATAACCGTTATTATTCGTTTCAATTTTTTAAGGACTTCTTATGTTTATGAAGTACTGTTGCTAGTCAGAACTTTCTCTGAATGTCAGGGAAAGATTATGAAACTAAAAAGCCAGCATATAGCGGCTCACCTGAATATTGTGAGAATGAGGTATCTCATATTTTAGAACTATCGAACTAGATAATACACAGTGGAAGGGAAGTCATTACATTAATTTAAATCAATGGTAGATCTCGGTATTTGGAACAGTTATTGTATCTTAAATTTTTTCCTCTGGCCATTTCCTTCGAAGATCTATTAGCTTTGCCGAAAATAAGCTGGCAACACTGCCAATTGTGTGGATGTTACTTTCACTAGGCCGGTACATAAACAAACACCGCAGCGTGGTGTCTCGGGAATGTAAACAAATACCATGCCCTGTCCTTCTATGTCTACTGCGCGAGTATAGGCCAACCAGAATCGTTAGCTCCCAAAACAATACACCACCCTGCAAACGATCGCCATTTCAATTCCCTGACCAACCTCAACGCAACGTTGCCGAGTTGCTTCACGTCTGAAAGAGCTGCTCGGAGTATTCCTTTAATTCTTTTAAGAGATTAAATATTTTGAAACCCTGTGTGATATCCCATAATTACTACCGAAGCTATGTCAGAGATGACTTACTCTACGGATCTTAGAGATAATTATCTTGGTACATTTTTGTGAAATTACGCATCCAATTTGGATTAAAAAAAAGGTTTATTCTTTCGAAATCGGTTTATCAAAGAACAAAATGTCTTTCTTTTTTTTGGGTAATTCTTCTATGAAGCAGATATTAGAAGAGACGCAATAAGTTCCCTTGCACTCGGTATAGATGACAAGCGCTGGTACAGTAAGCCCAAGATCCATGGTTCGAATCCATGCTATAGCACTGAGCCTTTAAATTAGTTCTGTATTATAAACTAACCCCAATAGTGCAGTTAACGAGAAGCTCGGAAGTTGTAAGTAGATATCTACATGTAGCATTGTAAGCCGCCATCAGGGTACGATATCTTATGATAAATGAGATCACTGGGATACATTTAATGGAAAGAGAGAAGCTTAATGTACGTTTGGAAACGTTGGTCATAGGTGCCCAATAGGTATGAACATGTTTCGCGGTACGGCAGCCATCGAAAATATTAACAGTTCACAGACGAGAAGAATGCTACTCCGGGGTGAGGGGACGGGAGAGTTTAGCAATGACGCTGACAACTTGTTTACTAATGCCAACAATGGTGGGATTCCGCTCCACTACACGGAATCGTTACGAATTTATCCACTCACAGTTTATCTATTCCGAAAACGCAGTCGCCTGATGCATCTCACTTATTTATTTGTCAGCTATAAACTGCTTTCTTTCAGCAAGGAGAGAGTGGTAAATTACGTAACGAACTCATGTCATCTCCAGACTCGAATACAGAAATGCGCTCAAAAATGAATGAGCAAATATTTTAACATAAGATGTGTGCAGGAATAAACTGCGTTTCATTATGAACGGGGGCAGAAATCCTTGGCATACATTCCTTCGGAAGGAAGGGAAGTAAAGACAATGGTCTCGTGTCGGAGATTTACGGCACGTAAAAGAATCACAAATCTGATCTTTAAGCGCTCTTTCAGGACGCAGAGAACCATAGTAGGCAAAGAGCATCTAGAAATAAAACTCAATAGACAGGTAAGCATATAAAAATGGCTAAGTTTTCGCCTCGATTGATCGATATCTAATTCAAAACGAAGTATTTATAAAACAGTAAAATCAAAGTAGAATAATTAGATTTCGGTAGAAATATTTGCATAAAAGTGCAGTTAGCAGGAATTTCCTAAAAATTATAGATTAAATTATTATATTGTTCACACTGTTAACACTGTACATACGTTTTAGGATGTTTCCCACCTTTGTTGTTGTACGTTTATATATTATAATTTAATTCCTTATATGTGCATATATTCATTTTTGACTTTCTTTGTGCTACTACTTTTATTAATTCTGTTGTTTTCTTTGACTTATTTGTTTTATACCACCTCTGTATATGTTCATTCATCTTACATAATTTCCTTTTTGTATACTTTGTCCTTGAGGCAGCCTCCTCATGGGGGAAGTAGTTAAATAAATACATAAATAAAAAAATAAAAAATAAAAAAAAATAAGTAAGTAAATAAATAAAAAATAAAATAAATAAATATAAATAAATAAAAGGCAAAGAAATAAAGGTCGCTCAAGCTATTCCGCGAGCTTCCCAGATCTGCTACAAATGGACAGGCGCAGGCTTAAAACTGCCCTTAAAACTACGCTTTCCCGGAAACTAAACACCCTTCTATACCCAATATGCTCCACACAAATTAGTTTACAAAATTTGGAGCTGCCTTTCAAAAACGCAATAGAACAAATCTGATGTGTTGCGCTCACATGACTTTCTCTACTCTTGTACTAAACATCCTTGCAAACTCTTATTCCTATACCTTCTCCTTGTTACTTGAGATAAACATTTGTAAAAATTGTACAGTAGGCTTTGAGTTCTAGTCAAATCTTTTAATGCTTTGAGGTCCCGTTCTCTTTGTACGCTTCTGGAAAGTTTTAAGTTTTTCGAAACTGCCACAAATAAGAAGAAATATGTTCGAGATGCTTCACTCTACAAGAAAAATGTATTCAGACATAAATTGTGCGCTTTAGGGAGATCTACATTTTTGTGCGGTAAGATTTTTTCTATATTGTAACAAATTTACCAAATCTTTTTTTTATTTTCTCAAGCTTCAAGTACAGCCACACTACTAGTTTCTGTCTCTTAATCTTTACAAACTCTCACACAATCAAAACTGTCTCCATGGCAACCTCCTTGAAAATCAAAGAGTCTTAATGACATGGAGAAGCCATGTCACACTGCTCCCTTCTCAATGCTGAACGTCCCGAACAGCACCATCGTAACGGGCCAGACGATCCAGGTGTACCACTAACATCTTCCCTCGGGGCACCTTCTGGATGCGGTAGACTACGTCGTTAATCCTCTTTACCACTCGGTACGGTCCTTGCCACGGTTGTTGAAGTTTTGGGCAGCGTCCCTTGGTCCGGGTAGGGCGGTACAACCAGACCATGTCACCTTGCTGGAATCCTCGGCTGTTGACGTGCCTGTCGTACCGGGTCTTCATGCGGTCGCTCGCCATCTGGATGTTCTGACGAGCCATCTCGTGCATGTCGTGGAGATGGTCTACTAGACTCTCCACATACTCGGTTGCCGGCCGTTTCGCTTCCGGGGGGCTACCAAAAGCCAGATCACAAGGGAGGCGTAGCTCTCGGCCGAACATTAGGCTTGCTGGTGTCATCCCGGTAGTGTCGTGTGTCGACGAACGGTAGGCCAGCAAGAACAGTGGTACCTTGAGGTCCCAGTCTCTCTGATGGCTGGCCACGACCTTCCTCAGGTGCTCCTCTAGGGTCTTGATGTATCTCTCGACCATGCCGTCCGACTGTGGATGTAGGGGTGTTGTGCGGGTCTTGTTCACCCCAAGTCTTTCTAATGCCTCCTTCATTAGGTGGGACTCAAAATTGGTGCCCTGATCGCTGTGGAGCTCTAACGGGACCCCAAAACGGCAAAATAGCTGTTCCACGAGGCAGTCTGTAATTGTCTTCGCCTCTTGGTTCGGGATGGCATACACCTCCGGCCACTTGGTGAAGTAGTCCACAGCTACCATCAGGTACTTGTTGCCTCGATCGGACACTGGGAATGGTCCAGCTATGTCGACGGCGATGCGTTCGAAGGGCGCTCCGACGTTGTACTGCTGCATGCGACCCCGGCTCCTAGTCTGGGGGCCGCGACTCGCCGCGCACACGTGACATTGACGGCACCAATTCTCAGCGTCTCCTCGGAGCTTCAGCCAGTAGTAGCGTTGTCGGAGTTTGTCGATCGTCCGGTTTGCTCCTAGGTGTCCGCCTGAGGTACCGGCGTGCACTTCCTCCAAGACTTCCGGGACCCTACTTCGGGGAAGTACCAACTGCTCTTTCTGGGTCTTCCCATCAGGTGATTCCCATACCCGGAACAACACGCCCTCTTTGGTCTTCAACGAGTCCCATTGGGCCCAGTACGACTTGTATGTAGCGCTTCTGGGTGCGATGTCCTCCCAAGTTGGTCTTGTCCCTGCCTGCACTTCTCTCAAGAGTGGCCCCAAGTCGGCGTCCGCCAGCTGCTCCCTCCTCAGGCCCGCGCTATCCCATCCGTCCGCAGGCACTGCCGTGACCACTCTGACAGCTGCGGTACGCTCCTTCTCTTCCACTCTTGCGCATTGGCCGCACTCTTCTAGGCAGGGTCTTCGGGACATGGCGTCTGCGTTGCCGTGGCTCTTCCCTCTGCGATGTTCGGAGGTGAAGTCGTACTCCTGCAACCTTTGGACCCAACGGGCTGTCTGGCCCTCCAGGTTTCTAAAGCTAAGTAGCCAGGTTAGGGCGGAGTGGTCTGTCCTCAGATGGAATGGCTGACCGTACAGGTACTTGTGGAAGTGCTCCAAGGTCTTCACTACCGCCAGTAGCTCTCGTCGGGTGACACAGTAGTTCTTCTCTGCCTTGGACAACGTCTTGCTGTAGTAGGCTATCACCCGCTCGTGGCCGTTCTGGACTTGGGATAGGACGCCTCCAATGCAATGGTCGCTGGCGTCGGTGTCCACAATGAAGGCGTCGCCTGGTTGCGGGAATCCCAAAATAGGAGCACTGCAGAGCGTCCTCTTGAGCTGTCGGAAAGCACCTTCGGCGTCCTCCGTCCACACATAAGGTCGATGTTCTTCCGTCAAGCGAGTGAGGGGTTTGGCGATGCTGGAGAAACCCTTTATGAAGCGGCGGTAATAACTGCACAACCCAAGGAAACTGCGCAGTTCTCGCCTATCCTTTGGGCGAGGCCAATCTCTCACGGCCTGTGTCTTCTCCGGATCCGTGGCCACTCCGGTTGGTGAGACTATGTGGCCCAAGTAGTTGACTTCCCTGCGGAAGAGCTGGCACTTCTTGGCGTTCAGCTTCAAGCCGGTCGCCTGCAGTCTCTGCAGCACCTGGCTCAGTTTGTCAAGATGGTCTTCGAATGTCTTGCCGACGATGATGATGTCGTCCAGGTATAACAGGCAGGCGTCATAAGTCAATCCTCTCATTACTGACTCCATGAGGCGTTGGAAGGTAGCTGGTGCGTTGCAGAGACCAAAGGGCATAACTGTGAACTGCCAAAGCCCTTGGCCTGTGGAGAATGCGGTCTTCTCCTTGTCTCTTGGGTCTAGAGCCACCTGCCAGTAACCCGATTTCAGGTCCAGGGTTGAGAACCACTGCGCACCAGCAAGCGTGTCCAGGGTGTCGTCAATCCGGGGTAAGGGGAAGCAGTCCTTCCTGGTGACAGCGTTCAGCTTCCTGTAATCTACGCAGAAGCGTAGCTCGCCATTCTTCTTCTTCACCAGAACTACAGGGGAACACCAAGGACTGTCAGATTCTTCGATCACTCCCTTGGTTCTCATGTCCTCCAGCATGTCTCGTACCGCCGCTTGTTTAGCCAACGGAACGCGTCTAGGTGGTTGCCGAATAGGCCGGGCGTCTCCGGTGTCGATGTGGTGAAGCACTCGGTCCGTGCGGCCGTAATCGCTGCTGCCTTGGCTGAAGACGCGCTGATATCGTCTCAGCAGTTGTTGGACCTTCTCTCTCTGTTCAGCGGTCAGGTGGTCGGCCGCCCTCTCCAGTAATTCTCCCAGTCGGAGCCCCAAGTGTTGCGTCGGCACCGGCTCCTGGGTCTTGTCTATTGGAGTTACGCTGACCACGGGCTCGCACGTCCCCAACTCCGTCCCGGCCTGGACGTCGTGATCGGTGTCTGTTGGGTTGAGCAGTCTCACCGGCACCTCCTCTCGGCACGGCAACAATGTCCCGGCTACACAGAGCCCGTGCACATGCGTCTTCCGGTCCAGCAGCATGTTCTTCTTGCGCTGGCCTTCCAGTCGCGCCGTCACTACCATCTCGCTTCTCGCGGGGACAACTACGTCTTCCCTGAGAATGACCCTGCAGATTCCAAGGCGTTCTTCGGGGTGCTGGAGCATTACTTCCTCTCCCTTAAGCCGCAGAACCTTCTTGCCGATGTCGACCGTCGCCTCGTGGCTCCTGAGGGCATCCAGTCCCAGTATCACCTCCTCAGCCACCTCCGCCACGAACACCCATAAACGCAAGACACTTCGCCCCAAGGTCAACTGCAGCAGGGCCTCCCTCTCCACAGGCAAGGTGTCACCCGATGCCGTCACTAGTTGGTACGGTCGGCTCGGTTTTCTCGACGGCAAGCCCCTGGCTACGTCAGGTCTGACGACAGTCACGGCTGCTCCAGTGTCAACAAGCACGCGGCACGGCTTCCCTCTCACCCAGCCGTCCGCGATGAGGCTGTCATCCATCCGTCGGCTGACGGCGCGCAGTATCACTCGAGGGGATGATGGTGACGGCGCCGACGTGCCCCTCGCCACGCCGGTCATTACTCGTTTTTCCGGCTGCTCTTCTTGGTACCGGCAGTCTCTCATCAGGTGTCCCGGCTGGCCACACCCCCAACACACACCACCTGGTCTTCGTCGGCGTCCCTGGACTGGTCTGCGGTCTTCATCGTAGCGGACACTCCGTGTCTTCGAGGTCGGGGTAGCCGTCACTTTGGCCGCTTCCATCCTTAATGCGGCCGTAAGTGCCTCGTGGATGGTCTTGTAGTCGCCGAGCATCAGACGTTGACGTATCTCGGCATCGCGTACCCCGTCGACGAAGGTATAGGCGGCTTCTCGGGATACGAATTCGGAGGGAAGGTCGACCAAGGCTTTGCTGGCTAGCTGTTCGATTGCCAGGGCGAACTCCTGCAGCGTCTCCACTGGCAGTTGCATCCTAGATTTCAGTTGGCTGCGGTAGGCTGCGGCTAAGCGGTGGTTTCCGAATCGGTTCTCCAGGGCCTCCCAGATGTCCTTGGGCGCCGCCGCTGTCTGAACTGCGTTCAGCACCTCTGCAGCTCGTCCCTGGAGGCTGGCTATCAGCTGCGCGGCCTCTTCTTCTGGCGACCATTTGTTGTGCTTGGCCACTGTGTCGAATTGACGGCGGAAGACCTCAAACGTTGACGTGCCATCGTACTTCGGTGGTTTCACGCGCGTCGATGTTGTGTCGCGTGCTGGAGCCTCGGCCTTGTAGTCCTTGAGCTTTTCACTAAGCATCCCTTCCACCATTGCACTTAGCTCCTTGGCGCTACCGCCGACCCTGTCTTCAAGAACGCTAAGCCGTTCCCCGACATTCTCCAGGGCGTCAACGCGTTGGCCGAGGTCCTCCATCTTTCCACCGAGCTCTTTCACATCCTTCCTCACGCCAGCCAGTTGCTCGTCAATTTTCGCCGATAGCTCCGTCTTCATCTCTTTCAGCTCGGCAGCGAGGTTGTCGTTTGACGTTTCCATTTTGGCAAATAATTCTTTCATCATTGCCATCATCCTGGTTTCCGAATCTCCCTCCATCCCACTTCTGACACCAAATGTAACAAATTTACCAAATCTTTTTTTTATTTTCTCAAGCTTCAAGTACAGCCACACTACTAGTTTCTGTCTCTTAATCTTTACAAACTCTCACACAATCAAAACTGTCTCCATGGCAACCTCCTTGAAAATCAAAGAGTCTTAATGACATGGAGAAGCCATGTCACAATATCTTATGGTTTACGAGTTATTAAAAAGTCATCCAGAGTAAACAGGACTATATAATATACATTTCATTTGTCATACAAATACCTTAAACATATGTCATTTTAATCAAAATCGTTTAGCCATTTTCAAGAAAATAAAAACTTTTGAAAAATTTTTCATGTAAAGCGTAGCTTAGGGTGGGGCTATTTTTTTCAAAATATTCGTGTCGCATCCTTGAAAGACATTAAACCTAAATACCAACTTTGGTTTTTAACCAACTTTTCGATTTTGAGTTATGCTGTCCACAGAATGACAGACGCTCACAGAACTTTTTCTAAAAGTGTATTTTTTTTTTTTATTCAGGGGCCTCAAATATATATATATAACATTGAAATTTTGGGTGAAATCCAATACTTCCGCTACGTACTACGTAGAGAAAGTAAAAATGATCACAATCTTTCTTTAATGCTCCAATTTTGGGAAATCAACTATAGCGTTTTGAAAATGCAACAATCTTAGGGAGTACAAAAAGTGATAGTTTTTCTGCAATAATTAGAACTTATTATGTTGTAGATCTCTTTTGTAAACTCATTTACCGTAAAACTTCAATATTTTAACACTGCATTGTGTGACCAACACATTTCTGTGATAATAATTAATATTTAAATAACCAAAGAAATTACAGCTATGAAAAAGGGCTGATATATTACTACAATAATATTAAATAACTATCCCAAATTTCAACAAGATGATAATTATCGCGTGCAAATTTCACCATGTATTACCCTAAATTAAATTATATTAGCAGGCCTTCGATGAGCCCATGAAACATGCATGACAGGAGCAACAACACAAATATATTTCAACACCCAGCACACACGTAACCATTTTCAGAGACGTATTATAGCGTCAAATTAATCAATCCGGAGATTAGTACGCTGTCCAAGCTAGGAAATAGCAAATACCTATATAATCGTGGGCTATAGGCATCTCAATCATGCCATAACGGACGGGCTATGGCCCACATGATGTGCCCTATATTACGTAAACTGTGTGGGAAGTTAGAACCCCCCCTCCCACAGCGCCCCCGCGTTCTAGAAGCCCTGGAGTGCTTGCATAACGCTTGAACGACTCCTTACTCCATTATGTTAACTCTTTCCCGAAGCCAAACACTGTTTCCCGATACAGCAAAAATCCCTTTCCTCCAGGTCCTAACTCATGCAATTTTTTATTTGCAAGTTAAAGCTGGGAGGCTTATCTTCCGTACCTGCATTTTGGAGCACTTTCCTGACGTCAACAGTGCGCTGGCCATTCGTCTTCTGTTTTTTTATCTCCGTTATGCTTCCAGACTCGATTCGTTAGCAATATTTTTAAAGTCCGCTTGCCGGTAAACCGAAAACATTCCCACGTGATTAACTGCCGGTGTTTTAAGGGCATTAACCCATTTATGTCTGGATGCAAGATATGGCAAAATGTCATCTCCACTTACAGTTCACCTTTCTACATGGCTGCCCTCGATATTCTATTCTACACTCTAGTTTTAATTCTGAGTTATTTGCAAGGGGCTTTCACGTTTACAGAGCGTCACTCAGATCTCTAAATTGCTGCATATTAGTATTAAGACCCACTTAGATTTCATTAACAGAGTGTTTTTACTGGGTAAATACAATAGGGCAAGGTACCCAGCAGTAACCAGCGATTCAGGAGGTACCATGTTCAAATGGCGGTGTGGTTTTGCTCGGTCGCTAGAGGAATGCTGGGTTGGTTACTTTGATCCGCGAATATTGGTATCATCTGTTTCACCACTACTTCTTGTTATTTGTGCGAGTTTTGGAAAACAAATTTTCGTCAAATTGAACATCGTAATTCATTTTTTATATGTTAGCCACGCAAGGAAAACGGAATTTGAAAGCTTTAAAAGATTTGACTATCGCTCAAAGCCTACTGTATTCCCATATTCCCCTTGTACCTACAAGGAAATAAGCAGTAAGATAGTTCCTGCAAATGTATATCTTAACTAACACGAAGAGTTTGTAAGAATGGTTAATACAAGAATAGAGAAAGTCATGAGTGCAACACGTCAGATTTTTATTATTTATTATTTTTATTATTTTGGTTTATCCCAAGTCTATAGCAAGAGAGTTACCAATCATTACCATTAGTTGACATTGACAAATAGCTTGTGATAAGACTACATCTAACATACCTCACGGGTAAATCCGTACTAAACGGATAGGTACCGTGGGCATACATCCCGCCCGGGTAAACCCGAGCGACCTAATTTGGCTCGTGGCTCTAGAAAAAATTTTACTTCACAGGAAATGTAGATCACCTTAGAGCATTTTTGTGGTGTTAAATATTTCCATGATATTCCGTATTATTGCTTCACGTTTTAAAATGCTTAACTTTCTTAAATGGGAAATCGTTCTTCGTTGTTTTCTTTCTTCCTTTTGGCCGCACAAAGAGAAATGAATTTCAAGACCACCGCATAGCGACCCGTATTTAGAACATTTCACTACCACTTGAGCCTAATGTATTCCTGTATTACCCTGATTCCATTCTACACACAAGAAACAGTTTTTGCAAATGTTTCATCAGGATCAGCATGAAGTACGTAAGCATTTGTAAGAATAATTTTAAGAGAGTGCGTAGAAAAACACACAAGAGTGCAAGAAGTAACATTTGTGTCAAAAAATGTCTGGTTGGAATTAATTTAGGCCACAAAGGAAAATCATTTGATGACCTAAAAAGCTAGAGGTTTGTCAGCAGGTTTATGCGTGAACCTCTCACAGCACCTTGCTCCAGATTCTACCCCTCCCCCCCCCCTCCCCCCTTCATCTGCTTCAGCAACCTCTCATACGGGATCATCAGTTGCGTATTGTGTTATAACACTACGCAGTTCTCTTGAGCGAAAAGTATACCAACGTGCAGAAGGTATTTGGTGGAAAATCATTGCTCTGGGTCAAAGTGATATATACAAAGCCATCTTATAAATGAATCATATATGAAAACCAAAGATTTATTACTAGAAATAGAACTAAATAAGCTAATCATCTCGCTTATGCAATTCAAAATCCGCCACGAGGCAACTCCGGTGGACGCCAATACAGTCAATCAAGATAAACTCAGTATATTATTTCCTCAAAGATTTGCTCGAAGAAATAACTTCTAGACGGACTTGAACACGCAAGGAACTGAACTTTTTCCATAACTACCTTCGTAGTTTTAATCATAACTTCAATACGGAAGATATCTACGAGTATATTAAAACATCCTCGGTCTCAAAATCCATAAAAACAAATTGTCTACTCACTCTGTACACCTTGAAAGGCAGCTTATACACTCACCTGCAAGAGAAAAGAAAAAAACTTTATAATATCCATGTAATTTATAAATTAAATATATTTAAACACACTAATATATTTAAAGGATATTCTCTATGCGCTGTCACGCTCTGGCAATTTTACTAGCCATTCATATACAGGTTTTACTTTCTCTATAATGAGCATAGAACGCAAAAATAGAAGTTCCATGAATAAACGCTTAGAAACAGATCCGTGTGTGTATTTGTGAATAGTATAACTGAAAAATAAAGTCATTTGTATACTAAATTAGGAATTTAAATGCAGCAACTTTCAAGAATGTGACTCGAACATTCTAAACGAAACACGTCCACCACAAACTACTTCTTAAATGGAAAACTCAACAACATTTCATTTTGCCAAAAATGCTGATTTTCTCAAAAATGCCATTAACGATTGTGATTAAAGTATTATATGTTTTAGACGTTTCCATGCTCAAGTTTTCAGGAATGGCCTCTGAAATCCTGTTCATTCTGGATAACACTTACATAACTGGTAAACCATACGACCTAGACAAAATATTACTGTATAAAAAACATAGATCTCGCTAAACCACACAGTTTAAAGTTATGATATAGACAGAAAATCCAGTAGTTAGATAGCTGACCTATTTTAGGGCTGTCATAAATGCACAACCTGCTAATAAATCCGTAGGAAAGGATAATTTTAAATATGAATGATAAACGATAAAACAATAATGTAAAAATGCTTAGGTAAAATGCAATGTACAAAATTATTCTAAAGTGAGGAAATAGGACAGTTAACCATTTTAAAATTATTTATATATTTAATCTATTGTAATATACAGATGCTGGTGTAAAATGAACACAGAATCACGGATAATATGTGAGCCAATATCTTCTAAAATACTTGACCAACTCGAACCGTCGGAACAAATTGACAGTAAATTTAGTAATCATTACACGAGCACGAAAAACTGACCAAACACTTCCCAATTTGAAATTGTGTATTTGTCTCTTAAGGAATATATAGGTATATTATATTCCTCGTTATTGGTTTGAATTTTCCAATACTGATACTTTTTTCAAGTGGAAAGTCGTTATATTTTCTCCAGGTTATACAAACAGAACGAACGAAATTTTACAAGCATCACATAGCAACCAATTCTTAACTGTCTATTAACCCTGCTGTATTCTCATATTCCCATTGTTCCTACAAGGAAATATGTAATAATATCATTTCTACGAAGTTTTATCTCCATTAACATTAAGCAGATAGGAGAATAAGCTCTTGTACGAATATTTTGCTAGGTAACTGGGTAGATACATTCTATACTGTTTGCGTAAACAGGAAAAGAAGGAAACACGAATGCAAACCAATAACAAGAAATATCTCGGAAATGATTAACTACAGAAGTAAATGTATTGGAAATAAATTGTGTATTTTTACGAGATGCACAGTTTTTGTAAAGTAACATTTTGTTTTCAAAACTTATTCGGAATGCAGAGGGTTTTATAGGCTATTCCTATGAAATTAAAAATAAACATTTCAATTTTGTTGTAAATATCTTAAAACATACTTTTTTTTTAAATTGTTGACAGCCATTTTTAAGAGAAAAAAAAAATAGAAAATTTTTGCATGGGTGGTTTTACGGTTACCATTTTTTTTTTTAATATCTCTGTGTCGTATGCTTGGAAGATCGAGAACTTATATAGCAAATTTATTATTTTACCGACCTTTTAGTTTCGAGTTATTTTGTTTAGATGAACCTCATTCCAAAAATGCTTTTTTTTCGCGGTGGGTGGATTCACGAGGTCTCAAAACAGTATTTCCATCGAATTTTTGGGTGGAATATAAAACTTCCTTTACTTACTATACGTAGTAGAAAAAATGATACAGCCGGGTTATCTGTTTAATCACTTAATATTTCAGATGATAAATCCCCTGGCCAACGCGCAATCCCCCTCCACTACACGTGTTCAACGGTCCCAAAGTTAATTTTAGTTCATGTACGTTAAACCGGTGCATGTGTCCTAAAACGTTCGCTCTAACCTTGGTATCGAAGATACTAAGTAGAAGATTTATCTCTCGGAAGGAATATTCATAACAAACAATAACGTAGGTATAACTATGTGCTATTAAACATCCAGGAATCGAAACCTACACCTCAGATACGGCACCCTAAATAGCGTTATAGCAATTCAGCAAAATGTTATGTACTTAAGTTCACAGAATAGAGTATTAACTAAGTAAGATTTTAAGACACATGAAATTCGTTATATTTCCTACCTTTTCTTAAGTTTGGCCGCAACGCCAATGTTTTCATCCCCTTAGATATCCGATACTATTACAGTACATATTTATGAGCTTTTTGTCATTTCTGAGCATTTTCCCTTTAAAAGTCAATGTGCTCGAAAACTTTATACTACCTTATCTTCAAAAGTAAACGCAGTTTTGGATTCTTCAGGAATACCATAGGAGCCTTTCGCTTTAACAAATCAATGCAACCGAAAACAGCGGTTATGTTGGCAATAAAAATAAACCACCCACCCACACAGTCACTCAGTCACTCACTCAACCACCCATCCACCCACCCAGAGGCCTTTTTCTAAAAATGCTTTTTTTATTCAGTTGGCCTCAAAACATAAACTTCCCAATGAAATCTCTACATCAAATTTTTGGGTGGAATTTAATAATTCCTCTATTTGCTACACGCAAGTAGCAATGAGTTTTTTTAAGGGTCTGAAAGTATTTATTTGCAGACAAATCTCGATATGAAATTTGAGTGTTTTCTATACTACTACTTCTTACTACAGGTAAGTAGAAGGAAAGTAGAAGTGCTGTTTTTATTTAGAGAATATCATAGCGTTTATTTCCGATCTCGAATTTAAGTGGAATACACTATTTCTTGCCTACTTTAGGAATGTGACGGAAAAGTAGTAACTGAAATGCTTCAGTAGGACAATTAAAACAGTCTCTAGAAATTTCCATTTAAAGTACACGGGGATTGGTTTTGTTTTAAATACAGCACAGTAGAAATAAAAACAAAAGAATGTGCAGGTTCCCTTCTTGTTAACTTCGCGTATTCATCTAGCGGAACTGAGGTCAATTTCAGAACGGTACACCATTTGCAATATTTTTCACGATAAACTTCATGGTTGATTAATTAATTTCAATACTGGAAGCGAGAGTCTGTCAAAGAAATAAAAGACTGACGTCGCTGGCCGATATTGCGTTACAAAGTAATTATATAGAGAGCATCATATTTCATACACAAGACGCTCTTACCCCCCCCCCCCTCTTTGTGTAATTAGAAACACCGTACAGGGAGAAAAAGGGAAATTAGTTCTTTATAAAAGGTGTTTCTTTTCTATGCAAGGACGCTGGCTGTCTTTTTATTAAACATATGCATACAACTAACTTTTTTTCCCCTACTCCTGAAGTTGCTTCATTAAGCATTTCGTTTCTACTTTCTCTTCCTTTACCTAAGACCACTAAGTTTAGTATTAGACCCTAAAATGCTATAGGATGTCTCTGTCTCTACGCTATTGGTGCGTAATTCTTAGCGACAGGCGGTCTCTATGCCGGACTTCCTTCTGTCTCACTAGAACAATTACGTGCGACAAATGCGGAAATGCAAATACTCAGCAGTTCAGCTATGACCTTGTGACTGACACTAGTGAATCCCAGGTAGCGCGCTAATGTTTATTCCTGTCACCCTGACGTTTTACAGCCTGCTTCAAAACTAACTTATGCTTTCTTTCCCGGGACAATACATATTACGCGAAAGACATACAATAGCGTCTCAAACAAAGCAATTATGGTCATACCTTCAACAGTATCACTAATAAATTATGTTTATTGGAGACTCAAAATTGACACGGTATTATATTGCGGCAACACTGGCACTGCTTACAGTTCAATGCCTTGTAGACAGTAACTTTGAACTGCTGGGGTTACTCTATTTACATCGTATCAAGTTCCCCACTCCACAGCGCTATTGCACGTTCAAGGACAAAGATACTTTCCTGAGTCAATGACAGTAGTAAATAATGAATTTTTACTTTCTCTACTGCTAAGAAGTAGAAGTCGGTTAAAAACCAAAGTTGGTATTTAAGTTAAATGCCTTTCAAGGATGCGACACGAAGATTTTAAAGAAAATAGCTCCACCCTAAACTACCTTTACATAGAAAATTTTTCGAAAATTTTGATTTTCTTGACAACGGCTGATGATTTTGATTAAAATGTCATATGTTTGAGACATTTTTATGACAAATGAAATGTATATCTTGAATGTTCTGGCTATAGCCCCTGTAGTCGTATTTACTCTGGACGAGTTTTGCATAACTGGTAAACCCTTAGAGATAGACCAAATCTTAATGTACAAAAATGTAGATCTTGCTAAAATACCCAATTTATGTCTGAATAAATTTTCTTGTAGGGTGAACCATTTCGGAGATATTCCTTGTTATGTGTGTAAGTTTCGGAAAACTTAAATCTTTGGTGAAATGGAACATCGTTGTTCATTTTTTTATATGCTAAGCGTGCAAAGAGAACGGAATCTCAAAGCTTTAAAAGATTTGACTATCGCACAAAGCCTTCTGTTTCTAATATCCCCCTTGTACCTACAAGGACATAAGCAATAAGATAATTTGTACAAATGTTTATCTTAACTAACACGAAGAAGATATAGGAATAAGAGTTTGTAAGAATGGTTAGTACAAGAGTAGAGAACTCATGTGAGTGCAACACATCAGAGTTTTTATGTAAGGTTCAGGAATCCTCGGATAGTTGAATAATGCTTATGAAAGATATATTTTATCAAACGGAGACACTGAAACATCGTTTTTAAATCTGAGCTGAGTTGCGTTTAAAATAAACTGAGCACTATTTCAAGACTCGTGCGATTTAAGCAACAACAAACTTAAGAATGGATACTGAAATTTATTTTGATACCGAAATTTTTAACTACTTTAAAAATATTAGTTAAAATAAAAGGGAAATAAAACATTTAATAATAATAATAATAATAATAATAATAATAATAATAATAATAATAATAATAATAATAATAATAATAATAATAATAATAATAATAATAATAATAAAGAATAATAATAAATATAGGGAGATAACGAACAAAAAGATGGTAGCTTCTTAAGTGGGAATGGCGAAGCCAATGCAGATTTTGTTAGAGAATTCTACTTAACAGCACAACATCCATTGAATGAGAAATGCCACAATCTTTGAGATGGTTAAAATAGCCTCAACATTATTTGAATAGTAAAACAACGTACAACTCTGATACACAGATTTTCGTTTCAATACCGGAGTATTCTTTGCGATTGTAAAAGTCATGCATGCAAATTGAGGAGATTACTACACAAAGGGTAGTTTGAGGTAAGGCTTATTTTCTTAAATCTTTGTATCACATCTTTGAAAAATGGTAATTAAATACGAATTTTTATATTTATTTATAATTTCATGTTTGAATTATGTTATTTAGATAATTATGCTGCTTTTATTCAGGGGATTTCGAAATATGTATCTCTGGTAAAATCTCAATATCGAATTTTTGGGTGGAATGCAATACTTCCTCCGTTTATTGTAACTCAGAGTTAGGTACATTAAATAAAAATTGCATCTTAGATGAAATGAAAGCAATGAAAACGATAAAATGGAAAGGATAAAACTAACTCATTACATTCCAATATTTTTGGGAGTTATCGTAACCTTATTTTCTGAGCTTTTCCTAAGTTTAGCAGGTGTACTTTTAATATTAGCATTCTTTCAAATACATAATATAAGCTTCTGGGAAGAAAGAACAACTGGTTTGTCCAAATTTATAGCATATCTGTCCCATGCTAGTAACATGATTCCGAAGTGAAATAGTCTTATGTAACGAATTTTAACGAGATATTGACACAACTATGGGAAACTTGAGAGAAAAACAGGCTATTGAGGTTAAATAACACTTTTGTTATTTAACTTTGATTGCATTTTGAGTTACCCCAGGAAACTTGTGATCCGAGGTAGTGTTCTACTTTCCTCATCCACCAACGTCTGTTGCGGGTGATCGGACTTTACGGCGACATAGTGCAAAATGATAAGCAAACCGACGAACAAAGCTGGGGAATGGGTTAAACCTCGTGTTCCCTCCGTTAGAACTAGCACAGCATTGTTCACAGATACATGGAACTTTTCTCTCTTTAGTCTTTCTTTATTTATACATGGAATTCAAAATGTTTATTCTTGATTAAGTTGAAATATCGAATATTTGATGAAATGGAATATTTTCCCTACTTACTATCGTAAGCGGTAAAGAAGGTAAGAATTGTAAACTGCGATGATAAAATGAAAACGATAAAGTTTCTTTAAATTTATCACATGTGCATTCCCTGCTAGTAAACTCGTTCTAACATGTTATTTAAAGCATTTTAGCGAGATTTTGTTAGGACTAAGAAGAATTAGGCAGAAAAATATGCTCTCTGATGTGAAAATAGCAATATGTGGATGTTGACCTATGATGTTACACTGAGCAAGCAGCACCCATCCACTCGGCTATCTGCTGTTGGGCTGATCGTTGTGTTCCAAATGAAGAGCTTAAAATATGAGCAGCCATCCATCAAGGATCTCATGCACATTAACACCAAAATCGATTTGGGCCATAACTTAGGGTGAGGACGGATATATGTTTGACATGATGATGTGGACTTGTCTTGCGCAGCCCTGAGCCCTGTATTGTTTTAGACGAGCTAACGGAGATTAATGGCTTTCTGAAAGCATTCCATCCAGATGGCGTCCCATAAGCGTATGTCATGTTATGTAATCTACCACATCCATATGTAGCAATAAGACCGGATATTCCACCTGACCGACTATTTATATGTGTTCTATTTGTGTCCAGTCCGTGACCTCTCAACTTTTGGTGCTGCTGCTTAACTCTTCCAGCTCTATAAACGCTTCGTGTCAAAGATCGGTCATTAACAATAGCTTAAGATTATACCCATGCCAGTTCAGGCATAGCGTGTTGCATTTGGTGTGACCTCATTTTCTGTCTACCATAGACATAACCTTTATTGCATACTGTTGCACATTGGCAACAAAGATATTTAGCCAACGACTTTTTATTTTCATATTGTACCAAACTAATGTAACTATAATCCTCTGTCCCTGTGTATGTGACTGAAGTACTCCTAAACGGCTGGGCTGATTTTTACGAAATGTTGTGTGTGATTAAGTTGATTCGAGAATAGTTTAAATTCACAATTTGATCTGATAGAAATTACTTTTTAAATTAATTTATTTATTCATGTGTTGATCTTCCGATGGTTTAGGTTCACAATTGTATACGGTAGGCAGCACTGCGAGAGCTTTTCAGAATGTTTTTATATAATTTTTGGCATATCAGTCAGACCAAGTAGCTGGTGCTGCGATTGGATTCTAGTCTCGTAGCTTAAAATTCTTATATACCTAGTAGAATTGCGCGCTTATTGAGAACGTTATATTATTTATTGAAATGATGTCCAAAATAATAAGATTTATTCTACACAATGTGTACATATGAGTTAATACAATGGTGATCGTCAGATTCGATCGTCCTTTGCATAAACAGAGTGACTCCTTGATTGGCATGTAAGTATATGATATTGTCCACAGAGGGTGCAAGTATATAATTTCGACGCCAGATGGTGACTGTTGTCCACATATCTTATGATGGAATCTATGTGCCACTGTTCTCGTGTATATATATTTGGCACCTATTCTCGAATGCCTGACTAGTTGAGGCAACGGTGGATTACCTCTATGAGGATCCTCCACCACCTCACGAGGCGACTCGCATACCAATTGTCACACCAAGGCAAGTTTCCTCGCAAATTAGGTGTCTCAAACCCAACAAATCCCCTGGATATGATGGTGTTACGACACATATGTTACAACACCTGCCTCGCAAAGCCATTATCCACTTGACGAGAATTTACAATGCTTGCCTGTATCTCCGACACTTCCCTACTGCTTGGAAGGAAGCGAGGATGATTTGCATATTGAAACCAGGCAAGGATCCCAAGTTTCCATCAAGTTACCGTTCTATAAGTCTACTCCCAATAATTTCAAAAATTTTTGAAAAACTTCTACTGTCCCGTCTAACTCCTCTATTTGAGGAAAGGAGGCTCATTCCGGATCATCAGTTCGGATTCCGTCAAGGCCATTCCACTACCTTACAGCTCCTGCGTCTTGTTGAGAGGGCTGCCCTGGGTTTCCAGGAAAACTTCAAAACTGTCGCAGTACTTCTGGATGTGGATAAGGCCTTTGCAACAACATGGCACCAGGGCCTACTGTACAAACTTAGAGATGCAAATCTCCCCTCCCCCTACCTGACCCTCATAGCCAGTTTCCTTCGTGACCGCACTTTCAGGGTGCGAGTGGAGGGCAGGTTATCAACTATCAGACCAATAGCGGCCGGAGTACCGGAAGGTAGTGTTCTATCGCCACTGCTCTTTGCCGCATACATGTCTGACTTCCCCGTTGAACCCAGCACTGTTACGTGCCAATATGCCGATGACGTCCTCATACTGGCCCGTAACAAAAATCTACGTTACTGCCTTCCCCCATTGCAAAGACACCTAGATGCCATTGAGAGTTGGAGTGAAAAATGGAGAATGGGAATCAGTCCACAGAAAAGCTCTGCTTTTGTGTTAGGTAAAATTCATTCCTGGAGACCAGAAAGGGACCTGACACTCGGTCAGAGGAGAATCCCTTGGGTCAACACAGCCAAGTACCTTGGTGTACAACTAGACCGAGGACTTACCTTCACCAAACATGTGACAGCTAAAGCTGCCCAAGGTCACGGAGCTCTGGGAAAGCTCTATCCCATCTTTAGGTCAACTATGCCTACACGACTTAAACTACGCATTTATCGTGCGATCATCCCTCCCCTGATCCTGTATGGATGCGAGGCATGGGGATTCGTGGCTCAAACCACCATCCGCAGACTGCAAGTCGTGCAGAACAGGGCCCTTAGGATGATCTACGATACTGACCGTAGATTTTCTTCCCATATTCTCCACACTCATTCTGGCATTCCATATATTGTGGATGTTGTGCGAGATAGAGCCCGCTCTATGTATGCGAAACTTACACCACACCCTAACCAGCTGGTGAATACCCTGGGACAATATGATCCCCATCTTCCCAGGAGGCGCAAAAGCTATCGTTTACCCAAGGATGTCTTGGGCTAATTAGCTTCACTGCTTCCTCATTTCACCAAACATTCCAATGCATTCGGTTTCTCGCTAAATTGACACTGCTTGACTTGCTGGTTAGACAAGCTGACCTTTGCTAAGTGAGCAGAGGGGCATGGGTGCCCCAGGATGGGTAGACATTCTAACTGGCACTCATGTCCCTAGTCTATAGCAAGAGAGAGTAACCAATCATCACCATTGGCTGACACTGACAAAAATAGCTTGTATAATGACTACATCTTACATACCTCACGGGTAAATCCATACTAAATGGATAGGTACCGTGGGCATATATCCCGCTCGGGTAAACCCGAGCGACCTGATTTGGCTCTTGGCTCTTGGCGAATGCCTGAATGTTGGCTTCTTCCTTCTTCAGTGTTCGTGGCTGGAGTTAGAGAGAAATTCGGGTCTATGTTTGCTGCTTTTTCTTCCCTGATTCTTATGTGTTCTTCAAAAGCCGGTGTGACTTGAAGACCGTGGCTCTGTCTTATCTCTTTCACAAAGTAGCCTGTGTCCGCCAGTAAGTTTATTATCCTTGATCGGGCTATTTGGGTACTTGCAGGGCTCTCTTGAGGAAGGATGCTTTCACTGCCTCGAGTCTCCTCAGGTTCGCAGCTGTTAGATTCACCCTGGGGAGATCCGGGAGTACAGGGTAATTCCAAGAACAGACACAGCGAACAGGTATGAAAAACGCCAATAACGCTCTTAAGAGTAATTAAAATATGTGCAAATGTGTAAGGTGCAGTATTGAAATTAGAATTTTACATGATATTTCATGAATTTTAACGACTTATACACGTGCATGCAATAACAATCAATTTAACATACACATTTAAATTACCAGTTCTCATTTGATTCTATGCAACTTATGAAGTATTCAACGACCCATTGGTTAGTCATACTAACAATATAATCATATGAATGAAATTTCGTCCACAATTTCTTATATATAAAGGTCGCTGTATGTGCGTATGCCTGTATGTGCGTTTTTTCTAAAAATATTTTCGAGACATTAAAATATGTATTTTCGGAATCTCAATATCGAAATTTTTGTTGAAATGCAATACCTCCACTACCTACTTAGATGCAGGAGAAATGAAATATATGTGCCAAACTGTTAGTCCAATATTATTCTAAAATCCTCTATTTTCACTTTTTAATGCCCAACTTTAAATGCCCAACAGATCACTTAGCGATAAATAGTATTATAGTCGTTATTTTCTCTAGATAGAGAGCATGTTCTAGTAAGAGTTAGGTTCCTCTAAGATTAACTGATTTTCATTACAAACAAGTAGTTTAAACTAAACACTACGTACAAAACAGAAAAGGCCTGAGATGCTTTAGATACGCAGTTTCACTTTGAACGCGATTTCTCGTAATTTAGCTTTTCTGGATTATCTGCATTACAAATAACATAGATGGGGGGGGGGGGGGGGAAGAAAAGAAAGAAAAAAGAAAAGAATATACTGATATTACGTACCTAGTTATTCTTTTATATATTCTATAACGATAGGTCTCAATTATTGGATATGTTTACTTCTTTATAATATGAACATTTACCAACTTAACCAAATTTGATTTGTTGATACTAATGGTGCTGTTAAACATTAATTGTCGATAGAAAGTTTGTACCGCTAGCACGGGCGATTCCGTGTGACTTGCTATTATGGACAGAGCCAATCTACTGGAAGGTCACATTAGTGTATAAATGCTCGATTTAAAAGTGAACTCCCATTTGTTCCAGCCAGCTGCACATTACTTCATGATCCTTTAGAAGTACTAATGTTGCTGGTACTTATTATGTGCGTAATATTACAGTATTTGCGCAAAACAGTAACATAGATCAAAAGGCTGCACATAGTCTTTAGCACAAATACTTCTTCTTTATTTAATTACCCTCCCCGTATTCAGGACTTACACCCCGCACCTAGGGCTTACAAGCCAGTATCTAGGGTCAGACGCCTGTAGTGGAATGAGTGGCGGGGGAGACGGGAGGACCCAGGGAAAGTCCGCTCAGACGCCGGGCCCACCACGAGTACGACATGCGGGTCCCTGGGTTCGAACCTGGGCCGTCTTGGTGGTAGACGAACGGTGTAGCCACTCAGCCACGGAGCCGCCCTTCTAGAAAAACTACGAATACATATATTATTACATAAACACTCTTTAGGTATTCCATAAAGATAAGCCTCAGTTATTGGATATGTTTGCTCCTTTATAAAGCGTAAATTTGTCTACATAATATAAGGTGATTTGTTGATATTAATGTTCCTGTTAAACATTTTGTCGATAAAATGTTATGTCATGCTGAGTATAATTACACATGATTGGTGCGTAGAACAGAGAATTCAAGAACGCGCACTGGTAGCAGTGGCACGGCCGACTCCATGGTTGGTCCGGCCACCTCGATGTACAGGAACACGTTTGTATCTGAAGAACCTTTAAGTAGTAATTGTGTTGGTGGGATATGTTGTCAACAATAAATTGTATAGCACAGTCTCATGGATCAAAAACCACACATGGTTTCTAGGGAAAATATTTGATATGGTAATCTTAACTGCTTCATGATCACCACACTGTAGGCATACACCTACAACGGTTACACACATACAGACACTCAGTCGTTCAGAATGGCTCAGTTGGTTAGATGCTGCCCTACTGGTTCCAAGATAGCGGGTTTTAAAACGCGGCTCTGGCTGGCCTTTGCAGCGTCCTTAAAAGTGACAGCCCCGTATGTCAGCAGATTTAATGGCACCTAAAAGAACTGTGGTAGGAAATTCCGGCACACCGTCAGCGCTGACATCACCCTGGCAATTGATAGCGTCATTAACAAACAAAAAATTTTATCAAAATACACACATACAATCACACATGCTCATACGCACTCAGATACGTACAAATACCGATTATTAAATACCTTATCCTTTAGCTCTAGCTTGGCCAGTTTTGACTGTTTAGAACCAATCCCCAACATGTCTATGCCGTATGTTGGAAGCTAAAAATACCTCCGTAATAATTTCTTTTTTCACATTCGCCGTGTTCATGCATACTGCCAAAGTATTCGCCTAGTCTTCCTGTTCTCCGCATAGTGGGCAGCATCTTAGAGCTTTCCAGCTTCTCAGACTAAACCATTCGCGCCTTCTGTTTCATACCGAATTCCAAAATGCATGTTTCTTACACCAGTTAATTTTTATTTAATTTTGTAGCTCCAATGATAATGCTTGTCGAGCTTCAGAGTCTATTTTCCGCCTACTTATATCACATAGTCACCTTTTGAAATGTTTAAATAATGTTATCCGATAACATAAAAGAATCTATATATTAAACTTTGTTTATCCCTTATGGTTAATCTTTAAGTAACGTTACGGTACAGAAAATTGTCTAACAAAGAATGTTTAATGTTATAACATGTATTAAATACCGGAAGAGGTGTATAAAGTAAGTGCGTGCAAATTTATGCGGACCTCGTGAAGATTCCGACGGCAGTTGCTTCGCGTTTTCCTTCCGGCCCTTACCTGACTAAACAAGAAATCGAGTTGCCTGTTTAATGAAATTTCCTGCTACAAATAGCCTCCGCCTCGCCCCGCTTCACTCCCCAGTTCTATTGGCTTTCTCAGCGGTAGAAACTGCAAACGTCGTTACAAGAAAGTATGGTGGTGCTGAAATAAGTAGATTAATTAGATAGATAGCTTGCCAGAACAGCGTTTTGGCAGCGGTGCACCACCCAAAATGACGTGGCACCGAGTATGAAACGGGAAAACGATGGCAATAAATATCCCAAACAATTCTACATTACCTTTACACCCGCTCATGGCGTATCACACTGACTTTGTCAACGAAAACCTTATTTCAACTCTCTCTACAAGTATCATCAAATCACAGAAATTTATGAACAAGTAATTCTAATTTAACCTTTTATGTACCAGTCAACGTGTTTTGATCGGGAGTCAGTTTATGTGGAATCCATCGATAAAGCTTTCGTGAGTCTAACTGTTGATGTAAAATATTTTGGATTTGACTTATACTAATGACCAATGTCGCTCGAATAAATTCACAAGATGTCAGTAGTTCTTCGAGCATTGCTCGAATATCGATGTTTTCATCAGTAAGAGCAGTTTTGGGGGGCTGTAGCACGTTTGGCACGGCCTAGTTGATTTTACCTTAAAAACATATTGCATTTTGGATGGAGGGTCGATATATCTTTTGGGACAGCTTGGGTGGTTGGATGTGACGAGATTGACAACACCGAAGATTTGTTATTTCCACCAGAAATGAGGGCAGGCGAACCTTGTGAAAATTCACGTACTGACAATGGTACAAAGTCTTTCTACAAACATTTTACTGGACAATTTCACATTCCGCATGCAAACATACACACGGTGTTAAATATCGTTCTACCAGCGCAACATGAAACAAAATTTAAAATTAATTCAATTACAAACAATTTTCCACAGCTAGCAAGTAATAATGAGAAACAGGAACAAACTCAACTAACAGAAAAGCATGAAGCATATAGAGATGGAAAACGATCCCTATTACAGTATTAACAAAAAAAGTCACCAAGCTGAAGTATAAAAATACTATATTGACGGAATGACGAAAGTCATTTTAAAATACCTAAAGCTAAACATAGCAACATTTTAACCATACCAGGATTATTCTGCCTGCTGGAAATCCCATGTCTACACGAAATGAGAGGCTGCTGTAACACGCCCAAACGGTACGTAAAAAGGTGACAACAGGCCCAAACGCAATGCACAAATTCTCCCAAAATCCATACATTTCGGTCTTTTCGACCCAAACGCATTGTACCGGTTTTTGGTGTCCTTCACGAAATTCATCACTAAGAAAAAATAAAATGATCTCTTTTTGCTTCCCAAAATGCTCTGTAGTCAAATTCATTTTGGCGTAAGCACACTCTGTAAAGCAAACAATTAAAGAGAATCCAACAATTGGCAATCAACTCGCAAAAAATTAGAAAATAGTTGTGAAATATAAACATACTTCATTTGTTTTTTTAGAAACATGGTATTGTAACGCTGGCTGCGGCAGCATGTCAAATTTTCAGTGTCATCCTCGTTATTCAGTACACAAACTGCCCATACAACTTAAAGAAAGGTCAAAAAAGATTTAAAGAGATACAGAAGCCTGCTAATGTACGTTTTTAATAATCGAACAGATATTGATACAAACAACTATTGGGATATCTAGTTTGCATTGTTTCTCAAGAGAGAATTAGCCTCATCAAGAGACCAGCTTGTGAACCAAAGTCATTAGTGCAAGTGATTAGTGTAGGCTCGGTTTGACTCCCATATCGGGTATTAATTAGGGTGAGCATCTGGGTGAGAGTACCATCTAGTGTTGACCTCTGGAGTAGAGCAGAGGCATTTCGGAAATTGCAGTTTAACTTCCAAAATTATACAACTTCCTATAATGGATTATCATACATGCGTACGTACGGCAAGTATTAAATTTACACGTTTACCCAAGGAAAAACCTCTTCTCAATGCACTATAGTTTATTTTTATATCAACTTTACAACATACATTTTACAAAAGCTTATTCCTTACTCTACTATGTATAGTAAGTAAAGGAAGTATCTATTGTACTTCACCCGAAAATTCCATGCCGAAATATCACCAAAAATATTGTGACGCCGGTCGTGACGCACAACAAAGGACGGTGAGGGCCAAGCTACTTCATACCAGATGCGGTGCGTATCAAAGACGCTCAAGGTAAAACTTCGTTACACCACTCAGGTGAGTGAACACCTAAGAATGAGCGCGGCACGTTAAAGGGTCTTTCGAGATCATTCAAGAAGTGTCCAGCGGCCGGTGAATTTGTAGAAGTTCAAGAAAGATCCGTGCTACGTCATCCTCGCTATATAAGGAGGCGAGGCAATGAACAGAGCAGTCAGTTACAGACAGGAGTCAGGCATTGTGTGTGTGTGTGTGTGTGTGTGTGTGTGTGTGTGTGTGTGTGTGTGTGTGTGTCAGCTGTGTGCATACGGTGACGTCGAAAGGAAGAGAGCGGAGCAGTTAATGAAACTTAGGTAATTGTTTCGTCAGTCAGCTATTTGAGAGGCAGAGAAAGTGAAAGACAGGAAGGGAGTCAAGGTTACGAGAAGAAAACAGTTGCGAGTTGTAATATCTAACAGTGGTAAAGACAGCAAAACCGTGTACCTGTGCAAAAAGTTTAGAAGAAAATGGAGTGAGAAAGAAGAGAAATTGGAAATTACCTTTTGTTATAATATATGTTTTGTAGCGCCCTGAACCCAAAAAGGCATTTTCAGGGAGAAAAAACCATGCTCAGGCAGATTCAAACACTAACTTCAACGGAGGAAATAGCCTTCTGATTCAACTGCTTAAAAAGAGCCTTGTAAATTACTTTTTTTCCTTGGAGCCTAGTAATGAAATTGAAGACAAAAGTATAACAGCAATAACAATAACTTGCGACATGTCTGATATAATTTGTATAATCTAATAAATTAAAAATATTATTAAAAATAATAGATCTTGCTTTTAAGTACTTTTTTTAGAAACAAAAATAATTTCCTTTGAAAATTATTACTTTGCAAGCATACTGGTATTAAACTGAATATTTATCATGCAATAACATTGTAGTTCAGTAAATATTAACTTGCACCCTTGTTCAACTTACTCTCAAGCTGTGACGTGTGAAATGTGCCTTGAAGGCTGTTTTTAGGACCACTATGGCAGTGTGTATGTTATTTTGACAGCTACAAATATATTAAAACATGTGAACCTCAACGGCTATAATCGTCCTAAAATATACTTTGAGAGCAATAATTATAAGCTGAAACAAAACCGTCTACTCGTAGATCCGGGAGGCAACTTGCACAAGCGTGGACGGCGTCCCTAATATTTCCAGGTTGAATGCATCCGACGGCACTCAAACGCGCCCATAAGCCCCAAATACTCAGGGTCCCGTGAGAGCATTTGCTCAGTGAGTTCACGGAGAATGGCTTCGTGAGCAGGTCGACTGATGCCAGGGAGAAACCTTCACAAAGTACGGTTACACCACCCAGCCGCAATGCGCCTGGTACCATCGTCCGGTTCTCAACTCTGAAAAGGATCATGTTATAGGAAATGAGGGGCAGGAAGGTCGTATTAAGGCAAGGCTCACTGGAAATTTGGTCGAAATGTATAAACGCCTGGAATATTTGGCATTTCTGGTAGCCTAGGGTGTGGCACTTTCATTATTTACACCACTTTAGATCGTTATATGACCATTTAAAGACACATGCAAGTAGTCGTTGGCGTTTAAGGCTATACTGAGGACTCCAACATCTTTAATAATAAACCTATCACAGTGAAAATTTACGCGCATAATGAGAACATTAGTCTAAACTAACAACCAAATATTCATGCTGGTACACTGAATAGTTCATTGGTTATTATTTTGTGTGAGAATATCGTAAAAACTAGTCCCAATACTTATAATATTGTGTGACAAAAGGTTTGCAGTTTTACAGCTGAATTTCTGCTTTTGACTAGTGCACTGTATTATAAGAAAACCCATATTCTAATTTTAAAAGAATATTCTGAAAAACTAAGAATGTGGGTATCTTATAATACTGTGTACTAGTCAAAACCAAAGTCATTTTTAAAAATTCAAAGCTTTTGTCGCGTGTTAATTTTACATGGTGACTAATTTTGACAATATTTTCACACAAAATATTTAATAACTAATTATGTGTTTGGTATAGCAGCATGAAAATCTGTATGTTAGTTTAGAATAATAATCTCATTATGGGGTTAAATATTCATATTGATTGAAAGGACCTTTCAGTGTATCCTTGCCTTAAGAAAGGAACCTCCCTAGTATTTACCTATCACATAGTGGAAACCACGAAAAACCCTTGGCCAAAACGGACGGTCGTAGGGAATCGAACCTGGTACCTCACGCATTAGCGCTGAGCCATCTTGGTGAAGCACGGTGTATTTTACTGTCCTAATCTTCATTCAGAATACATTACAATGTAACGAAGCTAACTTGTTGAAAAGGGCGCGCACTTACAATCGATTGCTTGAAGGAATAGGAAGAGCTCTCCATTAATTTTATTCCCGAAGGTGAAGCTATATCTTGCAATCGTTCCTAAGAGGACCACGTGAACAAAGACTATTCAGTGTAATCCCTTTAAACCCATTATCACCGTTCGCCAGTCTTAGAAACGCAACCTGTTTGCCTACAATTTATAGCTCTACTCTCATTTCTGCCGTCCTAGAAACTTGAGTATGGCTTATATCGAGCAGGAACACCAAATGATCAATTAAATTCAACCCACGAGTACCAGGCTGTTGGAAAACATCCCAAAAGAGAAAATAATTAGTCCTAACGGATTTAGAAAAGTAATAAGAGATTCTTCTAGGATTGGTATTGAAACACGTTTTACGACTTAGCGCTCCTGGAAAAGCTTCTATAAACATTTATTACAACAGTTGGCAACGTTTTTATTTGCGCAATTACTGGAAACTCACCATTACCTTATCCTTCTAAAAGCATTTCGCAAATCTTCAAGAGAAAACGTATAATAGAACCTGCAGATCTGTCCGTGTTATTGTGTAAAATGCGAACTTATCTCTTTATTACTCTCTCACTGTCTTTCTCCTTCTCCACTCTATTTCCTCCTTTTCCTCCCTCTCCTTTCACTCTCTCGTTGCTCTCATTCCTTCTGTCTCCCTCACCGTTCCTCTCTCTGTGCATAGAAGAAGCGTTAATGTATGCCACCATGTGTATAATTATTAAAAGTAACAAAACTTGTACATGTTCAAACAGGTTTGCATTTCTGTCGATCATAAAATTAAATACCTTGTTTCCACCACTGCGAATTACAGACACCCGGATCCAGAGCTGATCGCCTACCTGCGTTAAGTTAAAGACCGGTACCCTTGATGGAACAATAGTCCGTACAAAACAATCGCTATTGTGTACCGCTTCCTGGTTCTAAAGCTTTTGTTTTGTGCTACTCGGGGATATTCTCTTTCTAGAAGTTTCTCTTTTCCGGAAGGACCTCTGCATGCCGGAGTTTCCGAGTCCCTGATTAGACACTTATAAAGTTACGAAATCTTCATTAAAATTTACGACATTTAAATCTACCGGGCTATTCATCTAAACTAGATCAAACGTGGCAACAGTACCAAGCACGTTTTAAAGAGCTTCTACGCATGCGCAACTAAATACCTTCTGTAGCCAGACATATGGGTCGTACACACTTGAGGTACATTACCGATCAAAGCTTTCCTCACGTTGTTTCCATACTATCACCATAACTTCACTTCCATGCCACTAGGTGAGAGCACACTCCGGAAGAGTTGGTGACTGCAGTAGAAGCAGGTAAGGTGCTTTGAGTAACTTCTACACAATACCACTACAAAATCTCATTACCCTATCTACTTCATATTAATCGAGATAAGCGTTGTTGGTTGTTTTTTTTCCCGCATATTTCGTTGTAGTTAGTAGGAGAGATACAACTGAGATACAACCGGGATTTGACTGTGGCCCCAGGCACAATCAAATGTTTATAAATTAGATTGCAATAAATTGATTTTGACATTATATACCAGCGATGTCCAACATTTGCGAAAGACGGGAAGTTGGGTTTACCTCCCTCCACTTCACGCGGAATTTGCCTCTCTTTGGCGACAAAGTCGAAGTGCACAGTCTTGGAAGATACACTAGTGATCGTCGCGAAATATGCTTATTTCACTATCTACTTCATTTTACTTGACAAGCATTTTCAGCAAGTAACGTATTGGCAATTTTCTTGTAGGTGCAAGGGAAATATGGGAATAGAGTAGAAATTAAGCGACAGTTACATGCTTTAAGAGCTGGTTGCTATACGATGCCATTGAAATTTCGTTCTCTTTGCAAGATCATGAGATATTCCTGTTTGAGAACTGTAGAATTATTGGCAAACTTAAACAAGTAATACAAAATATCTCGAAAGTGGTTTACTCAAAAGAAAAAAGAAGTATTTTACATAAGTTGTATATTTTAACGAGCTCCACATTTTTTATTTGGTGAACTTTAGTCTGTCTCTTATTGTTTACCATTCATGCAAAAATCACCCAGAATGAAGAGGTCTTTTGCGGACATTCCCAGAAAATTCAAAGTACGACTTAGAAATTACCATTCAATCGCCTCTTTGTGTCCGTTATTGCATGATGACCGTCTATCTCTTCGACTGAAGGAGGGGAATGGAGAAAACAGCCGGTCATTACGTAAGGTTCTCAAAAGAGACAAGGTTGGACAGTTCTGTTATATACCCTTTGCTCGACTTCGAGATCATTTTAAAAATTTTTATGTGCTGCACTCTCATGGCATTCTCTAAACACCCCAAAATTATTATTTTTATTTACTTCGTGTTAATCGAGACAAACATGTTTAGGAAACAATAGATGCAGAATACATACTGCAATGACATTAGCCTTAAGCGATACACCAAATGTTTTAAAACTGATCACTGTATAGTGGCTTTGAAATGTAACTCTCCATAACAAGTAGAAAGAGCTAGCGAGAGAGAGAGAGAGAGAGAGAGAAGAAAAAGAGAGAGAAGAAAGAGAGAGAAACGAACCAGTTTCTAAGGTATTGGGAAATTCAAAATATGGTAGCCGCAAAATTTAAAGGCGGCTGGTTCAACCAAAACCCATAGGTTTACCACGTGTTGCACTATTGTGTAAAACAAGCTCATTATACTATAATTATATTTGAAAGAGTTAATCCCCTTCAAAATTAAGAACACAAAAGGTTTAAATATAAATTTATCTAATAGTTTAATATTCTCCTAATTAAATTCGTTTATTAAAAAACTTTATGAAATCAGGCTATGCAGCCGGTGACATAAATATCATTTGCACCCACAAAATGTATTTGTACAACAGGAAAAATAATAGCAATAGTAAACTGTCAACCGCCTTTAAATTCTGCGGCTACCATAGTGACAAAGAATATCTCGGAAATGTTTAACTCACACACAGTGTGCCTTTAAAAATGTCTACATTGTTTGTAGTAACTTTCTGTCTCTCTTAAGGCTCGCCAATTATGTAAAAGTCATCCAGAATGAATTGTACCTTCAGAACGTATCCTCATAAAATTCAAGATATGTAATTCCTTTGCCATGAAGGTGTCTCAATTCTATGACATTTTAATCAAAATCCTTTGGGCATTTTTGAGAAAATAAAAACGTTAGACAAAAGTTCATAAAGGGGGTAGTTTGGGGTGGGATTTTTGTAAAAGATATTCATGTTGCATCCTTGGAAGAGGCTAAACTAGTTTGGTATTTAACCAAGTATTCGCTTAGAAGCTGTTTTGTTCATGCAGAGAGGAAAACTTTTTTCTAAAGATTTTTTTTTTCCCAGAAAGTCCAATAATGTGTGTACCCGGTGAAATATTGGTATCTATCAAATTCTTGGGTGGAATGCAATACTTTGCTTACCTGTCATATGCGTGATGTAGGAAGTAAAACGGCATGTTGAATTTTCTGCGTTGTTTTCAGTGTGCAAATAAATACATTTCGACACAGTATGGAACAAAGAGAATTTCATAGCCACTGATGATGAGAAATTAATAATGTCTTACTTTTTGCATGCCAGTGTTAACAGTTTGATTGGAGTGACCCTACTTCCCGTAAAAACAACATTGTACCCCTTTTTTCAGGGCTTGTGAAATCTGCCTCGTTCATTTTCATCCAAAAGGCGCTTTTGTCCCGTTTTGTTCCAACAAAGGTTGGAATCCTTTGTTGTCTCTTGATAAGTGACGTTCATTTTTCAACCCCTGTCTCAGTAATGAGTATTACAAAGAAACCATTACTAACACTTTTTTCAGCATCTGCATTACCACTAATCGTGGAGACCGTTCTTTCACCCCCAACTTTTTCCCTTCCCTCTCTTTCGCCATTCACAAAATTAATTACACCCCTTCTGTATACCGAAGTAAGTTTCTGTGTAGCCAATGATGGCACTGTATCTCCTACATCAGCCAAATTCTCTTAGGAATGTGCCAATGAAACTCTGATGAAATCTTTTAACAATTGTATTTTTAATTTTACTTTCTCTACTATGTATTTACAGTAAACAGAAGAATAGTCTATTCTATCCAAAAATTCCATACCGAATGTAACAAAAATTGAACTTTTGATACTCCGTGAAATAAAAAGGCAGTCAAAAAACAAGATCCAGGAATGTGTGTGTGTGCGCGCGCGCGCGAGCATCTGTGTGCAATAGGCAAACTAAAAAGCGAGAAGTCGGTAAAACACCAAAGTTGGTAATTAACTTTAAAATCCTTCAAGGAGCGACACGAAAGATTTTCAAGAAAATCCCTTCAAACCAAACTACCCTTTCAATGGAAAGGATTATAACATTCATTTTCTTAAAAGTGGTTCTAATTTATTAAACTACCATATGTTTAAGACATTTCATGAGAAATGAAACGTACGTATAACGAACTTTCTCGGAAGAGCTTCTAAAACCCTTTTAATTATGAATGACTTTTACATAACTGGTAAACCGTAAGAGATAAACAAAATCTTAGAACACAAAAACTACATAGCGCGTTATAGCATACAATTTATTACTTCTTTCTTGGCTTCTGATATGGGCCGCGTCCTATTGGTTTTTATTTTCTCTAATGGTAAATAGGGGAAGTATTGTATTCCACCCAAAAATTCGATGTCGAGATTTTACCGCAAATATGTTTTGAGACCCCATGAATCCAAAAAAGCATTTTTACAAAAAGGTGTGTGTGTGTGTGTGTGTGTGTGTGTGTGTGTGTGTGTGTGTGTGTGTGTGTGTGTGTGTGTGTGTGGGTGTGTGTGTGTGTGTGTCAGTACAGCGTAACTCAAAAACGAAAAGCTGGTTAAAAACCAAAGTTGGTATCTAAGTTGTCTTTCAAGGATGCGACACGAAGATTTTGAAGAAAATAGCCCCACCCCAAACTACACTGGAACATTTTTCGAAAATTTGGATTTTCTTGAAAACAACTAACTAAAATGTCATAGGATTGAGATATTTTTATGGCAAATGAAATTATATCATGAATTTTCTAGCTATAGCCCCTGTACTCGTATTTACTCTGGACGACTTTTGCATAACTGGCAAACCGTTAGAGATAGACCAAATCATACTATACAAAAAATGTTTATCTTCCTAAAATACACAATTTATGTCCAAATAAATTTTCTTGTAGGGTGAACCATTTCGGAGATATTCCTTGTTATGTGTGTGAGTTTTGAAAAACTTAAAACTTTCGTGAAATGGAACATCGTTGTTCATTTTTTTATATGTTAAGTGTGCAAAGACAACAGAATCTCAAAGCTTTAAAAGATTTGACTGTCGCACAAAGCCTGCTGTATTCTAACATTCCCCTTGCTCCTACAAGGAAATAAGCAATAAGATAATTTGTACAACTTTTTCTTAACTAACACGAAGAAGATATAGGAATAAGAGTTTGTAAGAATGGTTAGTCCAAGAGTACAGAGAGTCATGCGAGTGCAACACATCAGATGTTTTTAATAATGCCGACGTGTCGCCGTGAACTATATTGGGCTTCTTCAATGGGCGATTGCAAACCTCATCCAATTGGTATGACCTCCTACTTGTGTCAAATAACATTTTATGTGGAGCTAACCATTTTCGAGATAACCTTGTTACTGGTTTGAATAGCCTTGTTTTTTTTTTTTTAAACTCTTTGTCACGTTAACAGTCCGGAATGTTATCACATAGTGGCCATCCTAAACCACTTTTATAGGGACAAAGTTTGCATATTTAGTTTTCTCAAAAATGGTTATGACTGTTTAAATAGAAATACGAGTATATTATACCACAATATTATACATGCTATGCTTATACTTTCGTGACAAATTAAATGTATATCTCGAATTTTCTGGGAGTAGCCTCTGAAGCCCTTATTCTTGTGGCTTGTGTATAGGTGGTTAACCGTGAGAGATGACAAAATTTTACAACATAAAAATGTAGAAACTGGCAAAGGACAGTTTATACCACATACTTTTTTGGGTTTGTAAAACTACCCATTTCCAAAATATTCCCTATTATTTGTTTGAATGATCCAATGCCCAGTTTTCTCAAATAAGAAGGCTTTACGTTTTTATTTTCTCCCTGGTTATGCAAAGAAAATGGAATTTAAAACCCATCACTAGTGATCAGCTCATAAGAGATTTGAGTATCGCTTCAGGCCACTGTATTCCCTTGAACACATTCCACCTGCAGGGAAATATGTGAAAGTATATCTCGACTTACCTTAAGGAGATAGAATAAGTGTTAATAAGGATAGTTAGTACAAGAGTGAGTATGCCCGCCTCTGTGGTGTGGAGATAGCTTGTCTGCCTCATATTCAAGAGATCCTAAGTTCGAACCTTGATTAGGGTGTGTTATCCGGATAAGGCTTTTGTGGAGTTTTCCTTATGCTGAGAAGATATATGTCGAGTAAATAAGAACTGTGGATCCCGGGCTCATTTGAGCATAATTTCACACATACCTACCCGGTTAAAGAGTATTAAATTAAAAACAAAAGAGTGAATACAAAAATTCATGCCGTTACAAAGAGAACAGAAGCTCAAGGCCGTTATATAGCGACCGGCTTTTAAAAATGACTATCACTTTAAATAACACGATTTTAAATAACAGAAATTCACATAAACTTGAAGTAGCCCAAATGTGTTTCTTGCGATCACTGTTAGGAGTGATTGGACCATAGGAATACGGACATCAGAGTAAACCTTGGAGTACCAAGTTCGACTGAGGAGACAGAAAAATCATTTGATGAGATTGGAAAGAACTGGACTCCCAAAATTGGCATTCCAGTACGACGATGATCATGATCATGATCATGATGATGATGATGTTACATTAGCTTAAGGTATTTTACTTATAGAACTGAATAATAAACTGCCAAGCGAACTATTAGCCCAATTATTTATATTAGCATTTCAATTTAAAATATATTTAAGTACATTTACACATGTTTTAACATTTGATTTGTAGAATTGTGAGTAGAAATGACACACCAGACCTTTTAAACCCGAGACGAATAATTTTTATAGGAAGCATATATGTAAATTAATCTAGATGCTAAAATATTTGTAATTTGATTAGTCACCTTGAAGGTACGTTACCTCAGAGTGGTATTTGAGATTGTGCGGAGTGTAAGAGATGACAGTTGATAAGAGTCTATTACACGTTCGAAATCTCCCCAAGAAGTTTTACGGTCGGTGAAGCTTCACCAAATTAGAGTTAATATTCAGTGATTCAGAATCGATTTGCCTTTCCAGCTTAGCCCGCACATAAGGTTGAAGAAAAACTGATAAAAATGTGCTCGCATTTATAAAATATTACACCTCTTTATGACACATCACCTTTTAGTACGTACTTCCTTGTTGAAAATTTGGCTTAAGCGCCATAGTGCCATATAAAGCACAACAATGCCATACCTAAACTCCTAATAGGTCACATCGGTTATCAACAGACATTTCTTTAAAACATCGCTATCGCAAATGAGAAACTGGACTGGCTAGTGTCAGATTCAGCAGAAAACAAAACGAAAAAAGTCGCTTTATACAAAACTTGCATCGAGAACCAATAAAAAAGCGGAATATTGTATGAGGCACTTTCGAGAAGAACGTGACATCGGTTATCGATATTACGAACGCTAGACGAGTTTCATTTGTTAATTGAAAAAACGTCAAATAAAACATTGTCTTCATATGGAACGTGATAGCTATGGTATGCCAAATTGTTAAGAGCAAAACAAAACGCTGCTAAGGCACGATTTCAAATATGGAGGTAGTTCTTATGGCTTAGGAAATGGAACATGCCTAAGGCCATTGCTTTCTTGTGGCATTCCTTGAAGCGTTTAAGTGTTTAAGGTGCATTCATCCTATCATCTCAGGAAGTCGACCGGCACACTGTCAAACCGTTTTGTCCGGTATATACGAACTGTCTAAACGGCACTAAATATTCAAATAATTCGGAGGTCACGTGTCTGCCTCACATTCAAGGTTATTTTTAGAGGGAGTTTACTTGTCCCGAAAAGGTAAGAGTTTACATATAAATTTTTTGTATAAAGTTTGGATAAGTTTTAAGATTGTCGCTACTAACATCGGCATAAGCGCCGTGCTGGGTAGGCAACTTCTCCGACACACATGTATTGCGGTACAGAAAGCACGGAAAGAAATCAGCGCTGCCTGTTGGGTGCCTATTACCTCATGCTTCTATTTTCTTGGCTGATACTGTCATCTTGCATCGAACCAACATCCTACGCGGGTGTTGTCAACTCATTGGCTACTTACGTATAGGTAAAGTCACCTCCCTTAGCTGGAAGGCACAGGAGGTAACGCGTCCCTTTCAAATTGGTGGAGATCGATATTAGAACACACGCTCTATAAATACTCCTATACACCATCAGAAATTTGTGCTCTGTGTACGTCCTCCTTAAAAACATAAAGTGATGTTAAATTCTTGTGTGAAATACAGGACTTCCTTCACATCCTCTACATGGGTGGTAGAGAAAATACAAATTGTTGATTTGTTATCCTCGCAATGCTTCTATATGATTTTCATTATGGCGGGAATAAGTGAACGCGTAAGGACATTGTTTACTGTTTACCTTCTCTGCAGCATTCCATCCAAAAATTCGGAAACGAGATTTCACCGTAAATAACATTGAGGCCCATGAATATAAGCAAAAGCACAGTTAAAAGATTCTCTCTCTCAGTCTCCGTGTGTACAGCTGATCCATGATGAAGGATTTGATTAATTTGTAGCAGGGTTGCCAATATTTAAAAGTAAAATTATCGTACCGGCCACTCAAAATTATAGACTTGGATTCAAAATTATCGTACATCATAAACCAAATGCTGCAACAATAAATGTGTCACCATAACACTTATGAAAATGCAACAGTATTGATGTTTATGGTATCAACTTACAAGATTGATGTCCTCTAGCAGTACTACAACTTTAGTACGCATGTTTCTCGCACTGTGCATCTGAATGTTCATGATCTTCCTCAACTGTTGCAGCATTATACAAATTTGTTGTTGAGATAAACTTTAACATCTCGGTGGCTTGCAGATTTTCGGATCCACTACATTCTTTCATAAGCTGAGACGACCGAATAACTCCATTTACCGTATCTAGCACCAATCTGTTTCTAATTTTGGTTTTTATTAAACCTAGTTTGGAAAAAAAACTCTTTCACAAGAAGTGTTTCTGTGGGGCAACAAAATCACTGATAATGCAAATTGCGCCAGTTCTTTGAAATCAGAATTTCCACCAAGGTGACACATGTATTTAACAGCACTCCAAAAACTGCCAGGTTCAGGCATGTTCACTATTCCGAGTTTTCCCCATTGATCATCAATTTTCGGAATAATGCATTCTTCATTGAGATTACCAGATCTGGGCACACTGGCAACAAGAGGATAGAGGGTAGGATTAGTAGGATATGAAATGGTTGCCTTAGAGGGGTGGAGACAGGCCATGAAGGCAAAAGTGGTGTCGCTATTTGTAATTAATTTCATTTCGCTGGTGTGACAAACCAGTGAAAATAATCTTTTATCGGCATCGAAATTATCGCACATCCCCATAACTATTGTACGGGTTGACACCCATAGTACAAACATTCAAATTATCGTATGCCCTCATAATTGTCGTGCGGGTTGGCAACCCTGATTTGTAGTGCCGGAGTTTACACATGCTCTTTGGCAGAGTTTGTTATTTGAATGCAGTTACTTGGCCGTGGTGGAGTTTCCCTTCTTCGTTTCAAATGTTGGGGTATAACATACCCACGCACGCACGCGCACGCTTTCTTTCTTTTTTTTTTCTTTTTTTTTTTTTAAGTCAAGGGGCCTCAAGACATACTTCCGGTGAAATCTCGACATGCAACTTTACTTAATACACATATTAGAGAAAGTAAACATAAAAAAATTAGAGAGGAACTAAAAGTACAGAGAATGTTTGTAATGACTTGAGAAAGTTGATTGAACAAATGAACAGAATGAATGAGTGGATATCCACTATTAGGAAGAATTACCAAACAAAAGGGCGACGAGATGTTGGACGTCCTAGGAAGCGCTGGGCTGATCTATGAAGCCGGAACAGGCAATTATTTGCCTATTCTTGTAGGGATAGTGCTGATTTCTGTATTTGTGGACTACATTCTGATTTCTAAAAGAAGATACACAACAGGCGTCATGTTTTCCACGTGGAGAGCTGCACTGTTGTCAAGAAGTAGACAGCAAGTTTAGGCATACCGCCTCTCTTTAACCTTCAATACTCGGAACATATAAACAAACGCTCGGGTTTATCTCACAGCGGCGAAAACATGCAGATGTGATCCTCGTATATTACCCAGGTAACATCCAACCACACATTTCTTTTAAGTACTTGTTTTCCATTTCTCTTAAAAACGAAGCCCTTAGCGCTACAATATCTGATTTCGATTGTTTATTTTTACTTTCTCTACTACGCATAGTAAATACAGGAAGTATTGTATTCCACCCAAAATTTCGATGTCGAAATTTTACCGGAAATATGTTTTGAAGCCCCCTAACCCCCAAGAAAGCATTTTTAGAAAAAAAAGTGTGTGTGTGTGTGTGTGTGTGTGTGTGTGTGTGTGTGTGTGTGTGTGTGTGTGTGTGTGAACAGCGTAACTCGAAGATGAAAGATCGGTTAAAAACTAAAGTTGATATTTAAGTTTAATATATTTTTAAAATGCGACATGAATATTTTGAAGAAAATTACTCCAAAGACATGGACAAATTTTCGAAAATTTGTATTTTCTCTAAAATGGCTCTAACGGTTTGGATTAAAATGCCACATGTGTATGATCTTTTCGTGGTACATTAAATTCATATTTTGAGTTTCCTGGCTATAGCCCACATAGTGCTGTTTACTCTTGACTTTTGCGTAACTGGTAAACCGTAAGAGATAGATCAAATCATACTGTACAAACATGTAGATCTCGTTAAAACACACAATTTATCTCCATATGAACATTTTTGTGGAATGAACTATTTCAGAGATATTCCTCGTTATTTGTGTGAATTTTGCAATACTTAAACTTTCGTCAAATGTAAGATCGTTATTCATTTTTTATATCTTAGCCCAAAGCATTAAAGGATTTGACTGTTGCTCAAAGCCTACTGTATTCCCAATTCCCCTTGCACCTTCAAGGAAGTAAGTAATAAGATAATTTCTGCGAATGTTTATCTCAACTAACACGAAGAAGAGAGAGGAATAAGAGTTTGTAAGAATGGTTAGTACAAGAATAAAGAAAGTCATGTGTGTGGAACACATTAGATTTTTTTGAACTGAAATCCCAGATTTTGAAGGATTTTGTGCTTTCCTCAAATAAGTCTGCTTCTTTAAGAGAAGAAAGAAGCTTACCTGTGCTTGGGTGCTCTTTTCGGCTATAACAGCTATATAGGCGACTTCTTATTGCACCTGACTGGAAACTGTCCAGTTGCCTAACAGGAGATCGTTCCCAGGAATTACAATTCGCGACGGACCTGGCTGTAGCTACTTCTCTAAACAGTAATCTCAGTCATTTTAAGAACCCGTGCAGTTCCCTTCCCAATTTGGTTGAAAGAAAATACAGGTTCACTGTGAAGGATATATTCCTGTTCGACGAATTCCCTAACAGAACAGAGAAATTGTCTAGCTTGGCTGTGCAATGTAACACCTCGATCGGAAGCTCACCCTTTCTCTTTGGCCATGAATCCTCGATCTACCGCTACCTCCACCAATTCTTGCTTCCACAAGTACATATTTTAATGAGTTTTAACACAGAAGGCTAACAACAACTTAACGCCAAGCACAGTTTCTCGCAAACAACTAGCGATAAGCGACCTGAGAGGCACGTGATTTATCAGTGTAACCAATGTCGTAACCTTTGTTTACATATCCATAGCAACGACCTTCCACTCTTACCTTGATACCTGACATGCATCTTCTTTTAAAAATCAGACTGTACCTCTGGTATCACTTCGGAAGGTATGAGTCGTGCACAAGAGGTTCAGGACAATCAGCTGAGCCATGTTTACACTGACTGTCACACTACGTTCAAAGAAAGGAGAAAGTGATTTTGAAGTTGATTAATGAGAAAATAATTAAAAAGGTCCAGATGACGAGCTTGACCCTGATACAAATTGGGTTCGATCCCAAGATTGTAACAGTCCTAATGAAGGCAGGCAGTCGATACATACATAGCATGGTAGGTGAGCTTGCCTCTGCAGTGCGGATGACGCTGTGAGGGAGGAGGGAAGGCGGTGCCTGGGTAACCACCCCCACTACTCCAGTGGCGGGGCACCGCCCACACCAACCCCCACCCCCATTCCACCGAATTTACCTTCTCAAATGCTTCATCATGAAGCAATCAAACTACCTGGGTAATGTTCAACACGTGGCTCAGATGATAATAACCACAGTATCCGGGTTCGATATTATCGATGCGAACTTTTCCTCTGAAATATATTACGTGGGAATACTGCACACTATACCTTTGATTTTCGTTTGCCAAGATTCTATTCTGGAGCGGTGACGTCTGTAACACTGCGTCTAACCATCAATTGATCCTATCTTTAAATATTCTTTTTGATGTACTGCTTATGACATGTATTTAAATAAATTCAATATATGTAGATTGCAATCTTCGAATGACCTATTCGCCGTACTACAGTCGTAAATCTCTTGCTATTAATGCTTCAAATGTTTACGAGAGAGACAAAGAATACATAGGCTGTTAGGGGCAGTGCAGATATTTTGATTAATAATTGAGGATGGAGTCATGAACGGTATATCAATATTTGTTTCGTTTGCGAACTTATAATTTTACTTATTAAGACCGTATATTTTCAGGTTTACCTGTACTTCCAAGTAGGCTTGGCACAGAAGGCATGGCACAGAATGGGACGGTCTCCTGATAACGAATGGTTTACAGGAATTGAGTTCCTATGCTTTCTACAAGGCCAATGACCTTACGGTACCTCGGCCAGTAGGTCACGCATTGGAGTGTGAAACAAAACTGATAGTATATGGCAGGCGTTGTTCATTTCGCAGCGCAGAAAATAAAAAAAACATCAAGTAGTAAACTACGTGATTTGTTTCTGGGAAAACTTAAACAAATATAAAAACAACTATCACACCCAAGCAGCTAAATACTGAGGTATCAGTTATTAAAATATCTGCACTTCTACCCTCTTACACATTGGACAACCTATATTAATCTTTTGGGCTTTTATGCAGGGATCGATTTTTTTTTTTTTTTTTTTTTTTTTTTTTTTTCATTTTAAAACCCGCCTAGTCATTAAACTCTGTGGTGGACGTCTTTAGAGGGAGTTAGTGCTGCTATGACTGTCTCTGAATTCGAATGGTCAGCGCTCTTGTCTGTCAACACAGAGGTCACGGGTTCGATTTCCGACTGCGGTGGGGAATTTATCCTTAACCAGAATTAAAAAAAAGATTTGTGTGTAGGGTACCAGGAAAAGTCCTAGGGAATCTGGACAGACGAGTAATATCCAAAAGAAGCTGGCAGTAAATGGGATGGGGGATTACTGGAGGAGAGGAGGGAATAATAACAAATTCTGGAAAATAATAAAGAGGTTTGAAGACACAGAAACCCAAAAACGGTTTGGTGGGATTTTGAAAAAAGTTCTCTTGTAGATTACATATTAATGAAGGAAATATGGGAAAGCCACGTGTTAAGGTAAATAATGAACAAAGAGAGGCAATAGCATGGCTAAGAACTGGTGTTTGGAGGTCCCTGAGAATCAGTGTCCTATTTGTGGGGAGGGGGGGGAGAAGGGGGGGGGGGGAGGAAGGTCTGGAGCACATAGTCTTTGAGTGCCAAAGGAGCGAAAACTGCAGGCGCACACACACCTATAAGTGTGTGTTTGTAATTCCAAAACTCAAACAATTTTACACTATCACATATAAAAATCATAATCATAAAAATGATAACATTAATAATCTGTAGGGCGTCTTCCCTAGATGAGGGTACCCAAATTGCCGGGCTGCTGCATCCGTATGGATGGGGATAGCGGTTGTGAGCGGACCGACTCCCCTGAACGTAAGGCGGCTACTTGACGCTACTTTTCTATCAGAATAGCTACTCAATTCACAACACGAAGCTGAGACCACCCCGGACTAGACCTCCGCACCTGTACCGTTCCTCGCCACCAGAAGCAGCTGGATTTTTTTTTTTTTTTTTTTTTTTTTTTATTTTTTAAGTTTAACGTCCTCCAACATTGTGTCATATCGGACGAATGAATGAAATGAAATGGGTGAAATGATGCTCAAATGAGTCCGAGGTCCATGGAGCATTAAGTTACCCGAAATTCGTCTTCTCAGGGTAGGGAAAACCTCGGAAAAAAACCTTACCCGGATAACTTACCCTAAGCGAGATTCGAACTCGCGACCTCTTGAACGTGAGGCAGACACGCTAACCATCACGCTACCGAGGCGGGCAGCAGCTGGATGGTCACATATCTTGGCTCTGTGTAACTAAATGTCCAAGAAACGAAAATCCACTCTATAAAATGCTCCTATGATAATTCCAGTATTTTCAAATTTTTAAATTCTATTATCATTCCTCTATACCTGTTTCCCAATTCAAGATAACATTCTACGAATTAAGCTTATTGATGTTATAGACGATTAATAATTATATAAAATTTTGATTTTCTGAAAACTCGGTCGTCTGTGGAATTGTTAGAACAAACTATGTTATCCTGGTTAAACTAATTGTGAGATTAAGGGCGTTCAACTACTTCGTCATCAGGGTCTTATAAAAAACGGATAATGGTAAAACCATAGATTAATATTTATCAATATAAAATAAAAAATACTAGTAAAAACGCAAATACAGTTGAACCTGTTTTATAGGTAACGCAGATCTAAGCAATTCGTATTTATACTAAGTTTTTGTAGCTATACGCAGTACTCGTACATATCAGGGAAATACAACTGAGTTTTAAGTAACTATAATGGGCATACGGTATACGCTATCTTAAAAGAAACAGGAGGCGTATTTTCCTTATTTCTGTTGACAAAGAAACAAGCTGAGATGCGGCTTTCGGCCGCAGAAACGAAAGACAAAGACGATTGCTAGCATAGCCGGCGGCCTTCGGCACGACGTAGCAATAAACTTGAAGTAAAAATAAACATTTTCCGTATCCGGTGTTTACTCTGTGGGGAAACTACAGGAAAAAACGTGCCAAAATATGGCGGTGATCAAGAAAGCGGATCAGCTTCAAGTAACATTGACAATATGAGGATAACTAATATCTTGAAATACCTAGAAGGAAGTGTTAATTGCAATAAATGTGTGTATGCGTTACTTGCGAAATGTTGTAGTAAAAAAAACTCTAAATTAATTACTAAGTTTACCAAATGAAGTGCATGCACTTAATGCAAGAGTGAAACAAACCAAATTTAAATGTAGGACTAAGTTCAAAATAATGTTTTCTTCGTACATAATTTGCTGTAGCTAAAATGTTATACACATATAGGATCACGATATTACTTTGCTTTTTTAGAAAAAATACTGCATTATCAAAATCTCTTTTGTAAGTAATTCTGAGTTAAGTAATCTCCTCTCTTCCCCTTGATATAACCATAAATCAGATTCTATACATAAGTATACCAAGCAAATAGGCAAAAGCCAGAATTAAAACAAAGTTATAAAAAGCATGAAATTTGGATTTATAAAGTTCTAGATCCTTCATCTTTACCATGGCTAAAGGCTTCAAAACTCTTTCGACTACTCTGCAAGTCTGAGAGGCAATTGCACGAATACCACCTGCGGGTCCTTGGGATCGAACCCGGACCACCTAGGTGGCAGGCAAACTGTCTAATCGCTCTGCCAGTGCCCTCTAGGTATCTTTATTCTCCGGATGAAATTATTAGTAGTTTATAATAATGCTGATTGAATGATTAATGTAATGTTAAATTCTCATTTTTAGGGATATTTAAAAACAAACCAGGTAGGTTTTCTTTTCCTACGTTTCGCCGAGGTGTTAGGCAACTTGTCTGTCGCCCATGTTAAACTCTCGCAGCTGGTTTAGGAATTACCAGGGAAAACGGCTGTATGCGCGACAGTTCACCATTTTTCACATCGCTTCCTTTTCAGTCTTCTTCGGTATGGAAGCGGCTGCTATCTACACATACAGTTCAGAAAAAGTGCATGAATGTTTAAATCACAAAGCAACGGGTGTAGTAGAGTAGTCGCTTTTAACTTCCGCCTAATCGCACGATCAGGAGGAAAAAACGAATTACGACTTCCCATTTGAGAAACGTATAAGCCTGTTAAAATTCAAACTAATAAGAAATACCTCGGAAATGGTTAAAACCATAAAACAATTTTAACAAAGATTGCGTGCTTTAACAAGATCTACATTTGTTATTTACTGAGATTTCGTGCATTTCTTATGATTTAGTACTTATACAAAACTTGTTGAAACAAAGGGAACTTCAGAGGCTATTCCCGGGGAATTCGTACAGACATTTCGTCATAAAAATATCTTAGACACATGGTAAATCAATCAAAATCCTTAGGACCATTTTTGCAAAAAAATCAATATTTTCAAAGCAAGTAAAACGTAAAAGGTAATTTGGGATGAAGCGATGTCTTTGAAAAACTTCTGGTAAAGACCTGGGAAGGGCTGAATTTAAAATATTGATACAGACACAGATCTTACTCTATACACAAAAAAGCGAAACCCCAGCGCAAGAGCCCATGACCACTTCCCACCCTCCGGTACTACACCCCACCAATGACGCCTGTAGTGGGAAGAGGTGGGGTGTAGTACTGGAGGGTGGGACGTGCTCAGCGCCCCGAGCCCTCACGGCTAGTTATACGGCCTTCTCGACCAGGGGTCACCATTTCTCCGTGAAGCAGCTCATCAATTGCCCCCCCCCCCCAATTGGTCAGCCTAACGAGGCTGAGTGCACCCCGTGGCAGACCTCCCAGCGGGGGAAAAATCCCCATGCTGCTACCGGGGATCGAACCCGGGTCCTCCGCACCAGAGGCAAGCGCTTATTCTAAACGGTTCAATTTATTTAAACCATGGCCGTGTCGCGTAAGGGGATATTATGCCTAATCATCATTCAAACCAATTTTTCCAGGCTCTGTATAATACCGCAACAAAATCCCTCAGGTGTTCGCCGATGACGTATGTAGAATCAGGCTCTCTTGGTATTGTTCCTTTGGAAGACCAAAGACACTACCGTATAGTCAAGTGCTGTTTAGTCTCTGTGCGCTGCGCTGCTATTGAAGGTAGCCCAAGAGGTAGGCAACTTCTCCGACGCCTCTGTGTTACTAAGGAATTCCAGTCAACTTTCAGGGGAACTAGATGTCAGGTATACTCAGAAATAACATGTCACTGTGTACCGCTGTAACATTTCGTTATATCTTTTTTTTCTGTTTATGTGGCGGCTTTAACAAGCTTTTCTATTACATTAACCGCAAATTTACAATATTTTCTGATAAGAATATTCACAAAGGATTTATACGTGATATCTGCAACAATAAAGGTTGCTAAAGCAGTGCAGACGGTCAATCGTAGTTCTATTGTCTAGTAGATTGACGGCAATGACTCTTGATTGTTACTTAACTGCTGCTGACACCGAAGGGTACGGCATGTCATTTCTTCTATTGTAGAGATGTGTGGGTCGTTATGTAACGTGGTGTTGGAAATATACCATGCTGCTTTTGCCAGTCAATGAAGAGTTCTGTATTAAACTCTTCGTAGGATGTCAATTTTGGAGTTACAACGAGTTGCCCAAAGCTGAATACCGTAAGTTCATGCCGGTCTAATGATGGGCTTGTATATTAGTACTTTCAGATGGTTGTTTGTTCAGTAACCATATATTAGCCGGAATTTTAGTTTTGCTTCTTTCCCTTTTGTCATAATGTGCTGTTTACATTCTAGGTTTATATTTAAGTGCTATCCAAGGTATTTTACAGTTGTTATAGGAATTTCTATATGGTTTAGACACACTTTAGGACATGTTACCCGACGATATAGTGAGATTTACCAGGTCATATCGGCAGCGTTCTCTTTGGAAATCTTGCTCAAGGTAACGGTGCTGTGTTCACTCGTTTACTCCTTGTAATTAATCATTGGGTATTGCTTTGGGTTGCCTTTGCCTCTGAATTCCCTCTCGCTCTATCCATACTTCCAGACTTTATGTAGTGCAGGGAATAATCCTAGCTAGACAAAAAGTCCCACACTTCAGCCTGGAATAGAACACGGAACTTCTGGATTCGAAGTCGAACATGCTAACCGCCCCACTACAGCATCAGTCTTCAATAATTTATAAGTGTTCATTTACTGCTTTCTATGTTCACCAATATGTCTAAGTCGCGAGTAGCCTACAATGTTCACCTGTACCTTGAACGTAAGTATCCAAAAGATTGTCAGACTGGTGAAATAGTGCAAATGTATAAATAGAGGCTTCAAAGTATGAGTAAGGTTAACTTATTTGAATGTGTAATCCATCCTAAATCTCCTTATAATTCAGTTACTATTACCATGCAGAATGGCATACTTTGTTGAAAATAAGAGTTACTATTTAAAAACTGAGATTTAAAAACTATATCGCCACATATAAAGCTTGAGTTGTTTCAGTAAGTTTTAGGATAGCAGTGCAAATTTCCAAAAATATGGGTTGAAAATACGATTTTTGAGTCTAAAATTGAGTTTTGTGGTCTAAAATTTTCAGTTGATTCTACAGTATAAGTTCACATAGTCTTGTCTAAATTGATCAAAAAGTGCTGATTTGTTCCTTCAAGCTTGAACATTAGGTTAGCGTATGTTTTTTAAAAGTTATAGCGTAGGTTATGAATTTTCCAGATTCTACTGAATCCTGAAGTCTACCAAGCCAACGAAATTAAGAGCAGAATGTGATGATATGATCAAAGGATACAATCTTCCCTATTGATTTGGAAGTCTTTAAAAACATTCCATGTTCGCAATAAAGTGCCAAAACATACCCAACGAGATTGAATTTACTTAACATGAATACGAAAACCGCCGTAACAATATCCATACCACATCTGTCTGGAAAAATAGCGGGTTTCAGTGACGAAGGAACTATCAAATTTGAAAGTGATTTCTAAATAAGCATGCACCCCGACAGATACAAAATTTGTTCTTTTTGTAAAATTAGTATACGTTTCAAGAAACTTCGTTAACACATTTGAGGTTTCATGAAATCATAGTAATTAGTTTGAAAATTAAGGATTTTAAGCGGTTGTTTTCCAAGACACCCAGAATCGGCTGCCAGACTAACTTCTTCGCCAAGAGGTGTATACATAATGCAAGCAACAATTGCCCAGATTGCCAGATGATTCTCGATGTTGTTTCATTAAAAGATCGGACTCGAGGACAAGATATTTTTGATGGCATAACAAAAACTATTGCTAAATTTAAACCTCCATGGAACAAATTATTCTGGATAGGAACAGATGGCGCAACTTGTATGACGGGACAAGAAACACGACTTGTAGGAAGAGTATGAAGATTTCTGACCCTAGAAGAACTCGATGCAAAGTTAAATTCATTCATTGTCTTATTCATCGTGCAAATCTTTGTGCTCAGTCTGTTACTATAAAGAATGTTATGACGGCCGTTGTAAGAATAGTCAATATTATTAGCTCACATGCTTTACGTCATCGACAGTTCCAACAATTTCTTGAAGATGTGAACTCTGATTTTTCGGACGTTTCGTATTACTGTCAAGTAAGGTGGCTTAGCCGTGGTAATATGCTACGTTCTTTAATCTTCGAAGTGAAATAAGAACATTCTTAGAAACTCACAATTTACAAACTCCAGAACTCTATAGTGAAGACTGGATTTGTGATTTGGCGTTCTTGGTGGATTTCACTTCCTATCTCATAATCAACATGTTTGACGACTTGAAAGCATTTATGGAGAAGCCTGAATTGCGGATAACACAAGTTGATAATGAGGATGTGCATCATTTGCCTTGTTTGCGAAGTGTATTCAATGATGGCTGTAAGCACTTGATACCAAACCACAAAACACTGTTAGAGGGTCTCCTCAATGAATTCAAGAATAGATTTGGAGAAGTTGAGTCTATGGATCCCGAATGGAGACTGCACAACCCTTTCAGTGTCCATCCTCGTGATTTCCCGCATGATTTGCAATTAGAATTAATTGACTTGCAAAACAACATACCATTGCGCAATTCACGAAATTTAGGTGGCAAATTGTAGATTTCATTACCTGAAACTACATTTCCCAATCTGCGCGTCGTTTGATTGCAATGTTTGCGTCGACATACACTTGAAGTTTTTTCTAAATTGAATAACAATAAAACACTCAGGCGTACAAATGTTACTGACTGACACTTAGTGTCAGTGTTACGTCTATGTTCTTCGGAGATGGAACCTGAAATTGACAAATTTGTGGGCAGGAAACATTGCCAAGCATCCAAAAGACAATAAGCAACAAACAATAAAAAAGGATCAGTGACTAATTCAACAGTGTATTTCCATGTGTAAATACAAACATAAAGCATGGTACCAGCCGCCACTGTTTGTTGTTGTTTAGCACCAGTTCACCCCTACACTTCTAGCTGCTGTGAGACCGATAGCTAGAGTCCACGTGTCTCAAGTTCACAGTTTGGGAGCACTGTTCGACATCCCTGTTTTATACTTTCGTACACTTTAAAGACCCAGGAGCTATAGTGTTATCCGACAGCTACTGTTTTCTAATGTCTACCCCTGGAGTTGAACTATGAAAGAATGTGCGGCATGAAGTGTGCGTGCCTAAGGTCGGACGGACATGGCGTTAACCTCAGTTCCGCTCCATCAGCCCTTAAGAATGTCTTGCGTGCTAAACCCCTACTTGTTATATATTTGCGTAATCCCCAAGTCGCGAGGGTTATGCGTGACTCTAACCAGGGTCAAGTCCCAAGGCAGGCAAAGAAGATTAAATGCAGAGCGGGGTTGAGGATCCCAGGTGATCTGCGGCACGGAATGCAGATTAGTACGCGGGTTCAAAGCTTAGTTGACGTTAGCTGCTACGTCATCATCTTCCAAAAGGAATGTGGATGATGCAGTATACGGGCAATTAACGCGTGAGCTAAGAGAGGAAGTATTGCTTTCCACTATAAAATTCGATATCGAGGTTTTATTAGATTATATATTTCAGGGCAATCTACATATTGGTAGTAGGTAAGAGAAAGTAAAGCTTCCCATAAAAATATTCGACACCAAGATTTTATGTTGTTAGCTAATGCTGGATTTCTGACAATGAAGTCATTAATCCTCTTGCTCTCCAATATTTTTCACTGATGGATGGGGCACTAGAAGTGGCCGGGCATATTTCAAGGTGGTCTCGGTCCATTTCCTCTTGCAGATCACATAGAGGACAGAGTGGTGAAGAATATATCCCAATTCTGTTTAAATGTTTTGCCAGACAATCATGTCCTGTAATCAACCTGAAGGTTGCAACTGCTGTTTTTCGAGGATACTCAGGAATTACTGTTTGAATGTTTGTTAGTTCCCATCTTTTATTCTTTGATTTTTCATAGTAATATTTTGCAATAATTTTTTTGAATTCAGAGTTGACTAATCTTTTAGCTGCATAAAATGGTAGATAAACTATAGATTTTTGTACACCGCTGGTGCCCTTTTTTGCAAGAAAATCAGCTTTGTCATTACCACTCAGCCCACAGTGAGCTGGTATCCATTGAAAGACTAGGTGTTTTTGAAGTGCGGTTAGATGGGTAAGGATTTTCCAACATTCTATAATTGTTTGGTTTTTTGGTGATAACTTGGAAGTAATTGCTGTAATTGCTGCCCTGGAATCTGAGAGAATAACTGCTTGCTGAAAATGTGAAATTCTATACAAAAGATTTTGTAGAGCCATTCGAATTGCTTCAATTTCTCCATCAAAGTTAGTAGTTCCATAACTTATTGGATTAAACCAGATTTTGTTGGATTAAATATTTTAATGCCCACTGACGAAACAAATTTTAAAACAGCTGATGTGTTGCACTCACATGACTTTCCCTGGTCTTGTACTAACCATTCTTACAAACTCTCATTCCTGTATGTTCTTCGAGCTAGTTGAGATAAGCATTTGTTGAAATCATTTTGTATATTTCTTACAGTTACAATAGGCGTAGGGGAATTCCGTAGGCTTGAGCGAGAGGCAAATATTTTATGGGCTGACTTTAAACTTTTGTTCTCTTCATAAGCAGAGAAGAAAGAAAAAGAAGTAACGGATGAAGACTTCTTTTATGATAAATTAAATGCACATTTTGAATTTTTGGCTATAGTCCATGTAGCCCTGTTTACTCTGGATGACTTGCATAGCTGTTAAACCGTAAGAGATAGACCAAATCTTACCCTACAAAAAATGTAGATCTCCTTAAAACACAATTTATGTCCAAATGTATTCTTTTTGTGGAGTGTACCATTTCGAAGATATCTCTTCTTATTTGTATGAGTTCTGAAATACTTAAAAGGAAGTGGGTAACAGCCTTCCATTCCTGGAAAGTATATACCAGCCGTGCAAAAGGAACGGAATTTCAAAGCTTTAAAAATTTGACTATGGTTCAAAGCATTCTGTATTCCTATATTCCTCTTGCACCTACAAAAAGTGAGTGAATGTTTATCTCGACTAACACGAAGATATAGATGTAAGAGTTTGTAAGAATAGTTAGTACAAGAGAAGAGAAAATCATGTGGATGCAGCACATCAGATTTTTTAAAATTTAGATTGTCTCAAATTTCCGGTGAAATCTGGATATCGCTTTTTTGGGGGGGGGGATGCAGCAAATTCTATTATACGAGTAATAGAGAAAGTAAAATTGGATTTGAAGTCACTTTGTATGCTATTTAGCACACTAATACAAAGAAAAATACGAAATCAGTGAATTCACTAAGGTGGGTACAAACGGTTTAAGTTACCTTATTCAAATTGCATTGAATTTTACGAGTTACCAACAATTTGTGCATATGGTTGATAATATGAGTGTTTCTTAGCACGGCGAGGAACTAGTGAGTTCAGCAGGAAGAGAGGTATGCATAAGCCAAAGAGAAATGTAAATGAAGACAATCAAGATACGAAGGGGGCAAAGTGCTTACACACCAACGAAGGCAGAGTTAGAAACAAATTTATGGTTACATTAACGTATGAAAGGACATAAAGAAAGACCAAAGAGAAGATTAAGATCAATAAAGCACTCTCTAACGACGTAGAAAGAAGCAAACGATGTTCAAATCCCCTCCCCCTTTGCGAGAGAACAAAATGATGAAAAGCAAAGTTGCGTTAATTAATTTGATAAGGCGACGTAAAGCACCAACTAATGGAGAGTAAATTTGAAATCCCTGCTCATAAGAACCGAGCCTCAAGTTTTCTGGACGCGTCACGTGCCCTTAAGTCCACGTAATGCCTTTAGATTGATTTGGTTACAACCTCAGCTTACGGACTGAACTAACTTGGGCAGAACTTCCTGAACCGAAATTGCCTTTTCTACACGGAGTGTGGGTTTGTGCTACGTTAATAGCCAAACTTCTAGGATTACAACGAAAATCACAACTTAAGTGTTAAAGCTTTGCTTCTTGGTGTTGAAAGGAGATTCAAGCTGGTAGCGTTTAATTGCCCACGAACACAGGAACACTGCTGCAAGAAAAGCAAATATCGCAGTGTTTCAATCTGATGACGAAGATTCCCAGTGTGCAACACTTTTTATGCTGCCGGCTGCTACAGTGGCGAAGTATAAATACTTTTCCTCAGGGTATCCGAGTCCAGCCGGAAGTTAGGATGGCTTATCTATTAGTTTTGCCAGGTGGTCTCAAAGGTCGACTTGCCAGCTCATACCTGTCCTCAAGGGTGAGGGACGTAATGTATTTGCAAGTCCAAAGAAAATATCATTCGAACATTTCTCTTACAGTTGTTTTCGTAAAAAAGTAAACTCAATGCGAAGAAAACATTAACGTTATAAATCCAGAACGAACTCGCGAGAATGGAAACTATATATTCGGCATTAAAGGGGACATATCACTCTATAATGAAATTAAATTTAATGATATAATTCTAATATACGTTTTAAGCTATTAATAGAGAAACACGCATACAACCTGTAAGATTTGCAAATTGCTTTTATTCAGCGAACATGAAATCATGTATTTGAGCTCAAATTTCACACCGAAGTTTAAAACATTGAATGGCTGTTTGTCGGAAATAGCAGAAAAACATAACTTCAAAGGAAAATGAAAGTTTCGCGTAACACAAGTAATAGAAGTACTGAAAATCGCAAATCGCATCAACCCCTGTAGGTTACGATGTAGCTTCTCACCCTCAGCTTTCTTGCCTTTCACCCTTTAAATCTGAACCAGATTACTATTACTATTACTATTACTATTATTATTATTATTATTATTATTATTATTATTATTATTATTATTATTATTATTATTATTATTATTATTATTATTATTATTATTATTATTATTATTATTATTATTATTATTATTATTATTATTATTATTATTATTATTTTTATTATTTTTATTATTTTTATTTTATTATTGTTATTACTATTATTATTGTTATTATTTTATTATCATAATTACTAACGAGAAATAAATCATATGCATTTTCTTTGTTTAAGGAACTGTTCAAACATATTTCTTGAACGACGACGTTAATGGTAACACAAAAATGCAATGTTACTTGTTTAAATACGTGCAGAAAAGAATGTGGCGTTCTTTTTTTTGTTAGAATAAAATTGGTTATTTAGCTTCTTGCCTGCTGCCCGCTGACCATACATCAGAGAAGACACAGAAGTGTGTAACTCTGGTGAAGCCATCGCTGGGCCGGCCGGACCAGACGCAAGTAATTCATAAGAACATTTTTCGTCTTTCCCCTGCACCCTATTGTCTGTCGGAAAACATTTGGAGCCGGCTGTACGTGGATGCGGCGGTGGTTCCGTGTTGTAGATCTACCGCACATAAAAGAACCTCTAACTCGATAAAGAGGCCTCTGAGCAAATTTAAGCGGTCTTTCACGTCCAATATTTATTTAATCTAATGCCTTATAGACCATTTGCCATCAATCTTCTGGCTTCCCAATACAGTTGATCATTTGTTCCATTCCATAATCTCTGGAGTGTACCTCAGATGTTCGCAGGTTATGGGATTGTCATTGTCACATAACATGCAGTTTGGCGAATCAATAGTTTTCATACGATGTAGATGTTCCAGCAGACAATCGCGAAAAACTGCTACATTTTCAGTTCTAGATATTTTGGTGTTGCTTTATTTAAGAGTGATGCCCATTTTTCCCCTCACTTAATTTTTGAAGTTTTTCGTATCTTCTATTCATGTCGGTGGACTATACTCTGTTTACCCGGCTGGGTCTAGTGGACCCGAACACCAGAGCTAGGGGTGGCCCTCCATTCACATTCGGGGTCGTGAGTGGGTGATATAGCCGCCAAAGCATAAAAATTGTTGCCTACTACAAAAACAGCTACTCCCATGCTGAAAATGACGAAGGAACTCAATGGAATAATCTTCAGGTCCAATGGAGAATGTGACAGTGAGAACCACAGAAGTTAAAGAACGTTAAAAAAAGAAAAATGGATAAGATTACACTGGTCTACAAAAATTAACTTTTTCTCTTTCACAAGAATTAAAATAACAGATTCTAAAAGTATTTTTCGTATTGAATTCAAATATAATTACAGTTTGTCCGCATCGGGCAGGAGTTTTGTGTGATATTCATTTGAATTTTTATAATATTCTAAAAAATCCGTAACTAGCTATCTAACTCAAAATTATAACTACTGACTCTGACTTACCTAGAAAGTGGTAGATAGTGATTTTCGGGTATATTTTGCATCTGGAACGTCTCTCATTTTAGTCCAATAGTAGTCAGCCAGCATATTGGAACTCCACTTGCCTTGGTACCTCTTCTCTATCGTAGAAATTTGCTGATGAAAACGCTCACCGTGTTCATCGCTGACAGCTCCAAGGTTTTCGGGGAAGAAGTCCAAGTGAGAGTCCAAGAAGTGAATTTTTAAAGACATGTTGCATCCCATAGCTTTATAAGAATGCAGAAGATCAGCCACTATGTCAAGATAGTTTTCTGCTTTATGGTTTCCAAGAAAATTGCAACACAAACTTTTGAAAGACTGCCAGGCTGCTCTCTCCAGTGGATTTAACAGTCCCCGAAATGTTCATCAGTCATTAATGATCGGATTTGTGGTCCTATAAAACTCCTTCTTTCAATTTAGCATCACTGACTTTGGGGAATTTCGATTTCAAGTACAAGAATCCATCAGAAAGTTTATCCATAGCTTTGACGAAATTTTTCATAACTCCTAACTTAATATGCAATGGAGGTAAAAATATTTTTTCAGGATTCACTAAAGGGACACATGCCACATTTTTCTGGCCAGGGAGAAGAGATTCACGTTTTGGCCATGACTTTCTAACGTAGTGAGACTTCTTATCTCTGCTGTCCCACTCGCACAAAAAACAGCAAAATTTGGTGAACCCAAGTTGCAAACCAAGCAATAAAGCAATGACCTTTAAATCACCACAGATATTCCATTCATATTTTCCATATTGTATTTTCTCTAAAATTAGCTTCATATTTTGATATGTCTCTTTCATAGCGGCATGCGCTACTGGTATTGATGGAAGTTCATTGCCAATATGTAGCAGCACAGCCTTCAAACTTACTTTAGAGGAGTCTATGAACAATCGCCACTCATCTGGTCGGTGTTGATGCCCAAGAGTTTCCATAAGTGAACAAATATTATTACAAAACACAACACCACATTCTTCAGAGAAGTATTCTTTGAAAACACTATGGCGGCTACGATAACTACTTATTATTCTTACATCTTTTTGGAGTAAATTCCACCCTTTGAGTCTGGAAGTTAAAACTTCAGCTTGCAGTTTAGACAGATTTAAATCCCGAATCAGGTCATTAAGGTCTTGCTGATTGGGAAAGTATGGTTCTGATGAACAGCTACTGGCTTCATATGTAAGATCATTTTTATTTTCATCTGAATCATTTTGAGTTTCAGTTAGGTCAGAATCAGAGTTATCACTTAAGGTTGTATCTACATATACTGGTACGGGGAACTCTTCACTGTGTAAGAAAGGTCTCAATGCAGATTGCAAATTCGGATACTTAACTGTATATTTTGTTTTAGATGTGATTCCTTTAATATTTGTCAAACAAAAATAACAGTCAGTTAATGATCCTTCAGTTCCCTCCAAATCATGGGAATTGCAAATGGCATATGATGTGTACCATTTTTCCACCCAGTCAGCAGTCTAACACACGAAACACAGCATGTATTTGGGGCCCAGCTCTTATCAAAATCACCAACTTGACAGCCAAAGTAAAGATGATAACACTTCTTTACAAGTGGGGTCATATTTCGCCTGAGACTTGAAGGTCAGCTCACCACAAATATAGCAGAAATTATCTGCATGATTTACACACTTTCTTGGCATGATGAAAACATTAAGCACTGAAATACAACATGCACAACATACACAATACACTTCTAAACAGAAAGGAAGGAAATATTTCACTAGTGAACAATGTCACAGTCAGCTCAATACTGACACATCACAATGCCAGACAGGTCTGAGCAGGTCTAAACATGAATGAACCTGCACAGTCTTGTTTTGTGGTGCTTCAGCGTGATATTACAAATAATTTCAATAAATACGGCTTGAGTAAAATAGCTACATATGAGGTAAAGGTTCCTATGACAGGTCAAAGAAAACGCTAAAATCATATTTTGAAAAGTAGCTTTCACAGAAAAACTATGCCTGATGGGAAAATTCTGACTACATATCTGAATTCAGGATGAAAAAATGCACTAGATTCACTATTCAGATTTCTTGTGAAAAAAATCTTGTCGACCAGTGTTATTTTTGTCGATAGTCGCAGACTAGTATCTCTTACTGAGCTAAGCTTGGTGGTCTGGAAAAGCGGAATAGTCGCATTCAACAGTTTCACTATTTCTGGTGTATGTTGAAGCTTTCTGCGTTATGTGAAAAAATGCAGTTAAGTAACCAAGGTACTAAAGAAAACCTAAAAAGGTTTAAAAGTTTAGCTACGGTTGTCGCAAAATTTAATGGTGGGTGACTCAATCCAATCATGGGTTTCCCACACCTTGCGGTGTTGTGTAGTTCAACATGCTGTGAAATCACGCTGTAAAGCATATAATAGTATACTTCATACTAAAAACTGTAAGTGATGGGCACTTATCAGGTCAAGAATGCATTTTAGGAATACGAGGCCCGCAGAACCGAGTTTTCCCAAGCTTTCGAGATCTGATAAGTAACTTACAGTTCGTGGTTAGCTAATTACTTTTTGCAATACTTGAAATAAACCGTAAAAAGCAATAATAAACCAAAATTACTTTCCATGTTTTATTGAACATTAAGAAAAAATTAATTTCCTATGTGAACAAATGAAACGTTACATCTAAATTATATGGGCAAAGCCTTCTTATTCACACTTTTGTTAATGAATTTTAGGTTACTATGCTGTTGGGTGTTACGTAATTTCCTACTGGTACCGTAAGTATTAATGACCAGTTTTAGTCTTGTTGCCATGGGAATTGATAAATGAATTGTAAATTTAGCTTACAATACCAAATAATGTGTTAACAATGATTAACTTACATATCAAGAATTGCAAAATTATCATTTGGGCCCACGAAACTTATTTGTACAACAGGTAACAGAATAGTAATGTTCGGCTGTCAGCCGCCTTTACATTTTGCGTCTGCCATAGTTTATCTAAATAGTTACTGGATTGTTCCAATCATGAGTTTTCCAGCTCAAAGATTAGTTATAGACTTTGCAACATATCCAAAGCTTGGATTTCTTTCAGGGAGGGGGGAGGTTCACTAAGGCAGACGTTTCACTGCTGTTATACTTCCTTTTGTGTAAATATCAGGGTTCTTTTTCCATATGTTATTAGGAATAACGGAGATAATATGAGGTTACGGGGTAAAGGGTATGCTTCTCCATAAAATCGTGTACAATAGTTTCAAAAGGAAGGAGCGGAGATATAAGAAATCAGTGAAATCGTCATCCGAAGTTAAAAAGCTGAAAGTTCTGTAAGGCTACTTGTTTAATAAAATGAAAAAAGAACTCTTTAGACCTTTATTTGCTAACATACGTCAATAACAATGGAGACAACCTATGAACTCCGAATACTATCAGCTGAGGTCAGGTCATACGAATATTGGCAACCATTACTATTCGTGGATTTCCGTTTTTAGTAGCAGCCAGCAAAAACTCATTTGGTCCGACCAGTAATCGAACCTAATCCCGCAGCGCTATCGGACGTGCACGGAACTTTAAATGACTGGCCCCGTCTCTCTTCGTTAGTGCACGCTTGATGATTGAATTACATTTCGTGTGCATTGATCAACAGATAATCAGACTTGACAAACCTTTCGTTATTTCCCTGATGAATGACATTTCTGTCAGTTTGCACTAATCAACTTCTGCATTTAAAAACTTGCGTCATTTTTCTAGTTTTTTATATTACCTACAGTAGCAGTTAATGAGCGCCGGTCATGGAGCCTTTCAGAATGTTTTTTGGTGACAAACACAATTTTTCAATAGCCCAAAGCAATTCCTGATCAGCATCGGCTCGTGGGTATTCATTTAGATTCAGATATCCCTGGAAATAAACGGTGCATTGTTTTCTCCTCTCTAGCAACTCCTTTGTTCTTGCAGTCCAAACTATACAAATGTTTGCTTTAAATACCTTTCTGACGGTGACAATCGAGAAACTCGCACACGAAACTGTTTCATTTTGGCTCCTGCCCATCATCATTCAGCTCGTGTTTGAAATTCCCTGCCGGAGGTCATTTGGGACCTCGCACAGTTCAACAGGAAATTTAGAACATACATTACCAGTCCAAGCTAATCGTTATTTTATAATGATTTCATACAGAGACTTAAATTATTATATACGAACTATCACCTGGTCATTCTTTTGTATTGCAAAAATTATCATTAGGTCATTCTTTTGTTTAATCAGAGCTGCCAACGTTATGACAAAAATCTTAGAAAAACAATTCATTATACATTACAATCAAAACGACCAAAACATAATTCCTTTTCAATTTGGCAATCGGTTTTAACGATTTTTCTTTTAATAAGTATGTATTTTTCCAGAAAATTTTAATAAGTATCAATACTTAATATTAAAAATTAAGATTTATTTAAGATTATAAATTGGTTTTGTGTTATAACAAGATATAATCGAAATACACATGATTCTTGGGTTTCGTTTTCCTCAGTTGACAGTATGCAAACTACACTATCGAAACGAAAATATTTTAGGTAATTTTTTTTATATAGAATTTAACATATTCTGGTAAAATCTTTCTAATACAGCATTTAAATACATATTTTACTAATGAAATAGTCCTGATAAATATCATTCAACGATCTGACTCTCGCTCTGCTCGAGAATTTATCAGTTAGGTGAGACGTCTTATGATATTACTTATGGTAATTACTTCGCAGTATTCATTTATTTTTACTATTATTATGTGCCAATAACTATTTAGAGCAATTGTTTTCATCATCATGTATACGGTTTATAACAGCTAGCGCCATCTTTCGGAAGCCAAATTCTATGCCTGTTTCTCCATTGTTCTGGATCCAAATTTCTTGATGCTAAGGTTGCTTGTACATCATCCAAGTTGTCATCGGACGTCCCCTTTTTTTCTTTCCTCTGGTATCGGGGCACCTGCAACACCTAGAGTTATGAGGAGTGAGGAAAACGTGGAAAATATCTCGTCAGGGATTTTGTACCGCAGACTTCTCCTAATGACCTCGGCCAGCCACTTCGGTAATCCTAATAATGAAAACGGTAAAATGTTCACTTATTCTTTATGACAATGCATAATTCTATAGATACGCTTTATGAACTTAAAATATTGTAAAGATCTTCGCATATACAGAGTGGAAAGGAAGTCATTACATCCCTTCTAATATGTGCTTCATAGAAGCATTACAAACAAAACACTGTTAGAGGGTCTCCTCAATGAATTCAAGAAAAAATTTGGAGAAGTTGAGTCTATGGATCCCGAATGGAGACTCAACAACCCTTTCAGTGTGCATCCTCATGATTTGCAATTAGAATTGACTTCCAAACAACACACCATTGCGCAATTCAGGGAATTTAGGTGTCAAATTGTATATTTCATTACCTGAAACTACATTTCCAAATCTTCGTCAATCTGCGCGTCGTTTGATAGCAATGTTTGTGTCGACATACATTTGTGAACAGTTTTGTTTTCTAAATTGAATAACAATAAAATGCTCAGGCGTACTAGTATTACTGACAGACATTTAGTGTCTCTTTGCATGACCAAGTGATAAGTGAATAACGACCTTCCATTTGACAGCGGTATGTGATATTCCAAAACCCTGATAAATAACAAGGAATATCTCGGAAATGGTTCACTTTGCAAAAAATATCATTTCGCAATGATATGTTTTAAGGAGATCTACATATACTAGTAAGATTTAGTCTATCTTACGGTTTAGCCAGTTATGCTGAAGTCATCAGAAGTAAACAGGTCTACTATAAATAATCAAAATATACATTTCATTTTCCATAAAAATATCTTAAACATATGGCACTTTAATCAAAATCGTTAGAGTCGTTTTTGAGAAATAAAATATTTTGAAAAAAATGTTCATATAAAGGATAGTTTAGGGTGGATAAATTTTCTTGAAAATCTTCTTGTCGTATCCTTAAAAGATATTAAACTTAAACACTAACTTTAGTTTTTAACCAACTTTTCGTTTTTGGTTTACGCTATTCAAACAAGATCTTTTTCTACAACTGTTTTTATTCAGGGCCTCAAAACATATTTCCGGTGAAACCCCGTCATCGAATTTTTGGATGGAATACAACACTTTCCCTACTTACTCTACGAAGTACGAGCTAGTCCTAACTTTTCAAAATGTCTATCGTGAAACGTTTCCAAGTATAGTTTTACGTAAATCAGACAAAGCAAGGAAAATGTCGGATTTAGTAGATTTAGCGGGGAGGTCCCTTAACCTGTAACTTGTGCTCTGAGGACATGCACGTACCGGTGAAGCGACAGAAACATAGGCAAGACTCGTGGACCGTAATAAGGGCACCGCCGCTGGAAGGCGATGTTCAGCTTCATTATTAAAATTGAGTTACCCAAGTAGCTATTAGGAAGGATGAGATTGCTTGTATGGAGATGCGCGACTAATAACGTTGCTGCAGTAAACGGGTTAAGGCATTAGGCTATAGCCGATGTCTTACTGCACTTAACCTGCCTCGATATAGCTCAGCATCTTGTACAGCTATTGCATCGACTTCGTGACCTAAAACGGCGTTAGCTTCAGGTCATTCACAACCTAGATACGACTCAATAAAAACTCAGTGACAGCTTTCCTTAGTGTTGTCTAATCACGCAAAAGCTACCTTCATACTTTAACTTCTATATTTATAGTGTAATAGGCTTGTGGCACTTATGGTTTATCAGCTATACAATACTATGCAAATTTCATTCAAAACGAAGAGTAATTCACAGGGTAATTACAGCAATTCAATGTTTATACGCTATTCATCTATCGTGAAAAATAAACGAAATAACTGGACATTATTGAACACGTTATCGGCAACAGAGTACACTGAACAGGTAAATAATTTGTTTACTAAGGCGAGTACGCTGTTATGCATGCGTTCATCCCAACGGGAATAAGAGAGTTTTGGACAGTTTTTGGATCCGGTGGCTCTGAAATACCACCATGTTTGCACGAGTAGTAGGGGGAGGGCACAAAATATGTGACGACTTTTAATTTGAGTAAAGTACACGTATCGGGAAATATACCATTAAAAATGTGTTTGACAAACTGCATACTTTAACGAGATTAAAAGAACATCTATTGTTATTTGAGAAAGAGATCAGTATGTACTCGTATTTTATAAGTCAAATCAATAAATGTCTCTTTTGCTCGACAAAAACAGACAAATTGTGAACTTTAGTTGGATCTATGTTTTGTTATATTTAGATTCCACCTCCTGTGGTTTACCAGTTATACAGAAGTTATTCAGAACAAAGACGATTTCTGAAGACATTCCTAGAAAATTATATATGTCATGTTTTGTCACGAAAGTATCTCAAAAACATGCTATTTTAATAAAAATCATTAGAGCCATTTTCGAGGAAATCGAAATTTACTTTTCTTCTTCTTCTTCTTGGTGGACGGGATAATATCGTATACATCTCTCCTTTTATTCCTCGGATGAATTATAAGTGCTGTCAATCCATCTCATAGGAGATCTTCCTCTTCTCCTTCTCCCATCTCAAGGCTCTTTTTACTAGACGATATTTCCATTGCTCAGTTGTTATATCCTGAATTTGGCAATTTTCTTGATTTCTCTATTGTGTGTGTGTGTGTGTGTGTGTGTGTGTGTGTGTGTGTGTGTGTGTGTGTGTGTGTGTGTGTGTGCTATCTAATAAAGTTTTTCCTTTAATTATTCTTAATATTTTGAATTCGCATGTACTTAATATTTATTTTGTTTTGACTGAATCTACTGCAGAAGTTAAGATTGGTCTATTGTTTTATAAATGCGGACTTTACTCTCTACTGCCATAAACTCATTTCGCCAAATTATGTCTTGCCTTATGTATCCTAATGCCTGCGCTGCTTTGTCAGCCTGTGTTTCTACTTCTCCATTTAAACTTTTGGTGCTTGTTATTTGAATACCTAATTAATTAAATTCTGAAACCTGTTCAATAGTCACTTCTATCTTTCACCTCAATGCTTCTTTCGATGCAATAGCAATTTAAAGTTTTAAAAAATGTTCCACGTAAATGGTGGTAGTATTTTCTTGAAAATCCTCACGTCGCATTTTTGAAAGATGAGCCAAATACCAAGTTTGCCTTTCAACCAGCTTTTCTTTTTTTTTGAATTTTGTTATTCTCGGTCTCTCTCTCTCTCTCTCACACACAGACACACACACACACACACACACACACACACACACACGAGAGAGAGAGCGATACTTTTTTTCTGAAACTGTTTTTTTGGTTTGAGAGGCCTTCAAAGCAATGTCGACATCGAATTTTTTGGTGATATGCAATACTTTGCCTACTTGCTAATGTGGTAGAGAAATTAAAAATAATGCACTCTCGTGGAGTTCACTGCTTCTGCATGTAATTGCCAATACTGCGTGCCAGTGTGATGCAGTGCTTATTGCAAGGCTAGACCCCTGCGCCAGTCTAAAACCAATAGTTCACATTTACCTTAAAAAAGGCCCATTATTTCTGTTCTAGTTGAACGGACTGCTTGGTCAATATTTCTGTAGGAAATCACGGCTGCCCTGCGGCTAAAATTACATTTTCGTTCAAGGTAATGTCATTTAGAGCGAAGAGAGAAAGAGAGAGACAGAAAAAAATGCAATTCAATTAGTGTTTGAGCTGCTGTCGCCCCAGATAGCTTTTCCCATTGTTTGTTTTGAAATGTTGTGTAATCAAATTCAGCACCGCAAGTCCTGTTTTCATTTATATTGAAATTTCCCGATAGTGAATTCCTGCCATTGACTAAACAGTCGCATACCGAGTGGTTATTTTATTATTTCTAGGTCATATAAAATTGTATCCATTAACAGAAACTGATAAAAGCTGAGCCCCAAACTTCACTAAATATGTAGCAACGTTTTCCTCGCATTGAACAAAACTGTGTTAGTAACTACGGTCTCCCGAATAAATGAACAGCTTAGTACATAAAATATAACGATTTCAAATTTTTACCAAAGATACTATTACATTCTAAAGTAAGAACAAATTAGAAACTAAAAACTTCACTTATCTTAGTAATGTTATTCTTTTGCTAATCAAGACCCTGGGTTTCAAGTTGTCTCCAACTCATTCTCAAAGCCATATAAACAAATTCGTTACCAAAGCTACAATTTAATTTTTTTCTAAAAAACAAATACTGATATTCAATTTTATTTACCAATCTCTGAAAACAAAAATTTATAAATACAATCTATAGATGGTAATTCAAAGTTCATGACACGGTTCCTGTTTTTTAAAATAAAAATGTTTTTCCCAAACCATTTAATCTATAGGATTACTTAATTGTTTTAATAATTTAACTTCTGGATTAATTTCATGATTAAATGACCAAAAATGATCTGCTACAGCTGATTTATCAGTTTGTTTATATTTAATATTTCTAAAATGTTCCTTTATTCTGGTTTCTAAATGACGTTTAGTTTTACCAATATAAACCTTATCACAATCTAAACAGCTGAATTGATAAATGCCAGATTTTTTTATAATTTGGTATTTTATCTTTTTTAGAAAAATTAAGTAAATTTTGTATATTAAATTTATTTTGAGGGACCAAATTTATTCCATATTCTTTAAAAATCTTTGTAAATTTTTTATTGGTCCATGGATGGTAAGTAAACTTTTTAAAAATACAATTATCTTTTATTTTTTTAAGGGTTGAAACTTCTTTAACAGCTCTTTGATACTTAATTTTTTTTTATCTTTTTATGTATAAAATCTGTATTAAAACCATTAATTACTGCAGTGTTAATGTGTTTATATTCTATGTCAAATTCATCTTTATTAAGGGGTATATTTATTAACCTATAAATTAAACTATTAAAAACAGCAATTTTATGTTAAAAAGAATTAAAACTTTTATATTTTATGTAATTATCAGTGTGAGTAGATTTTCTGTAAATACCAAATTTCAATTTATTGTTAGTTCTTTTAATTTTTAAGTCCAGAAATGAAAGGAATCCATTATTTTCAGTTTCCAAAGAGAATTGTATAGCTTTATCTTGTAAATTTAAAAGTTTTAAAGCATCATTTATCTGTTTTTAGGGACAACAGCAAAACTGTCATCCACATATCTATACCATATTTTAAAAATTAGAGGGAATGATTTTGTAATTTGAATTTCAAAAAAACTCATGAAAAGATTAGCAAGAAATGGCGAAAGTGGACTACCCATTGCCAAGCCACTAAGATAAGTGAAGTTTTTAGTTTCTAATTTGTTCTTACTTTAGAATCTTGTTACTTCACTGTTAATAGCTTCAATTTTTCCTTATTTAACTATTACATATTACAGATTATTAAGAATCTTAGTCTATCTTGCTAGGTATTTTGTTTAAACATTTAACACTTGCACAGGGAAAGAATTCAGCTACTTTTCGGAATAGGAGTGAAAGAAAGCTGATGCTTTGCACACGCACGCACACGCGCCCGACTTTCATTTTTCAGCAAACTATATTTACCAAAGCTTATTCGTCTATCTTTTCATGTTAAACAAAATAAACATTTGTAGGGATAATTTGATAACTTTCTTTGTAGATACAATGACAACAGAGGAATACACTAGAGTTGAGCGATAACAAAATTTTAAGAGGTGGTCGCTATGTGATGGGTTTCACATTCATAACCAGTAGAAAACGAAAACATTTCAGAAAAGTATAAATACTGGAAAACTCAAAACAATAACAAAGAATATCTCGGAAGTGGCAAACTCCACAAAAATATTTTTCTATATTTTTCTGTGGCGAGGATAGTCAATTTCTTACGTTTACCAGTTATAGAAAAGTGCTCCAGAACGATCAGGACTTCATATGCTATTCCAAGAAAATTCAAGTTGTACATTTCATTTTGCATGAAAATATATTTAGCATTTGGTCTATTACTCAACATCGTTAGTCATTTTTGAGGAAATCAACATTTTTGAAACACTTTCTATATAAAGTGTAGAACTGAGGATTTATTTTAGTGTGTTTACTTTTTCTCTATCTTTTTTTTAAACCTTCGAGTCACAACCCTTTGAAGATGATCTTAAATGCCAAGTTTGGTATGTAATCGACTATTCCTTTTGGAGTTATATTGTTCACACACACTCACCCAGCCACGCGCACGGCACTCACACCCACACCCATATCCGCGTGGATCTTTTGCTATATTTTTTAGTCTCAAAACGTGTATTCCCGGCGAAGTATTGATATCGAACATTTGGGTGGAATGTAATACCATCTATAACTAGTATGTATACGAGACAGAAAGTATAAATTCGAAACACTCCGTAAAACACCATGGGCTTTGAAAATCCACAGGACGGTCCGCTTAATAACATTTTCAGAGCCATAATTTAGATATCGGAAACCGCTCGCTCTTTGAGAGAAACCGAAAAGATATGTTCTGTTTCCTCGAAGACGTTATTTTATTAGCAGAGAGGCCTCTCACAGAAAGCAGAGAAGGGGGAGTTTGACGTCTGTTATATAACCCAGAGCTTTTCCTCCTCTGTTACCATAAAAGTGGATGAGGGTGCGTTTGTCGTCCGGATGGCGCCCCGTGACGTCATCACAGCACAACATTTAGTTCCATTGTGTCTTGGTAGCAGAACAATAAACCGGGTTGCACACAGCGTTGTCACATTTAGCCAAGCTATAACAGGCCCTACAATAGTTCATAAAGCCATACTCCGTCCACAGGGAAAATTATTTCACCATCACTAATTTAAGTCCAAGTAGGCAGTGTCCGGGTTATAACAGCGTACTGAATCTATGCATAGCGTTAAATGATAGGTGCGTTCGGAAACAGCGCTGTGATATTGCCACAGTTAATTACGAAGAGTTAGAAATCAGGGCATATCAGGAATATCAACCTTAGTTTTGTGCCAATTTGAAACCAATTCAATTTATGGAGAAATTTTATTCAAGCATTACATGTTCATGAACTGTTTCGTGTATGCAAGAGTAAAATGGACAAAAGCGACGCTATTACAGCTCCACAGAAGTAAACTCGCACAGAAAGGCAACATATGTAATAACGTTTAGTTTATTTTCATATGCTCTATAACTCTTCTTCCAAAAGTCTATTTTCCTATCCATTTAATGTTAAGCTGAAATTTAATCAACTTTAAAAACTAGTTTTTATGTCCAAAAAATACTGTGACAAATGATAAGTCCAGTTATTTCTTTTTTATTTCACTTTATTTCCCCAAAAGCTGCATCACAATTCACGATTCGTGATCTTGCAACTCACAGCTGTTATGTGGTATCGTAATCCTGACGCCCGCCTCGGTAGCGTGATGGTTAGCGTGTCTGCCTCACGTTCAAGAGGTCGCGAGTTCGAATCTCGCTTAGGGTAAGTTATCCGGGTAAGGTTTTTTTCCGAGGTTTTCCCTACCCTGAGAAGACGAATGTCGGGTAACTTAAAGCTCCATGGACCTCGGGCTCATTTGAGCATCATTTCACCCACTTCATTTCATTCATTCGTCCGATATGACACAATGTTGGAGGACGTTAATTTAAAAAAAAGTAATCCTGACACATTACAGATTGCTCTCACAAAATCTTACACGACCAACATGTGTACCTTATTCACATTGTCCCTTTATATGTTAACAAATACGAATATCCAAAAAGTATCTTTTGAAATTGTAAATACATACCTTTAAGATGACCAAAGTTTGATTTAGGCTTCTGACCAAAGTTGGGTTTGGTACAGTAACACTTCATATTTGCAAATTGAATCCCGTATATTAAATGGCAAACTTTCCTGTTTCTGTAAGTTGCAACGAATTCTCTGTGCCACTCTTCATGAAACAACCATGTTCGCCACCGAATGAGGTGTGTCGGAACCTGAACAGCAGCGCAAGGAAGGATTGGCCGGTGGAGTGAGGCAAGAACCTGCTTCAGGGGAATGGCCCAGTCGAGGCGATTTTGTCCATGCCTGCACTAGTGCGATAGATTTTTTTACCACATTCCATTGTTGCCAACTTAGGTTGCAAGATCACTCACAGAGCAATTACCCGTTTTATTTGCACATGTTTCATAATTCGACTTGCCTTGATTACCATGGTCTCATTATCTGTTCAAATTGCCACAACCCGCCACTGCAATACAATGCACGGTAGAGGGTTAAAGATAGCCAAAGTCCACGTATTTTGGCAGGAGGTAAACCCACACTCCACTATTTCGCAAACTTTGGACATCGCTGGTATATAGTATTGTTTTGTTGTTATATTACATTACATGTTGTTTTACAAGCCTGTCTGAATAGTGTATGCCACACATGTTAAAAGTGATTGTATATTGCTTGTAGGATTGCTACGGACTCGTTTCGCAAACAATTACTAAGTTTCCATGGGGAATTAAAAGTGGCGAGTCGGATCCCATTATCAATACGACATGCGTTTCCATGTTGAATTCAACTCGGAATGAGATCGATTTCGATATGCAAGGCTCAAGCATAAATAATTCGAACTTTTATGTTGGTTTATGTTGAGGAATGTATAAAAAAGTGCTTTCTGCGTATTTTAAGTATATTTTGAGATTAGTGAATGTTTTTAGAAGAATATGTTGCGAAACTGTAGAAATCATAAAAGTAGCTCATTTGTTGCGTTTTATCACAGCACTTTCACTAAGAAAAAATGACCAGCGTGAAGCGTTTTACGAGTACAGTAGAAGTTAGCATCTTTGACGGATTCAAATCAATTTGAATTCTGTAGGTGTTTAGATGCAACGAAACTTCGAGCCATTCCCACTTCTAAGAGGACCGGATCGAAGGACTCAGTTTGATCTGAATCGACGTTTCCATATGACATTCAATCCGGAATGAGAACTCAAATCGATTTTAATTCCCCATTCCAATGTAATGATGCCTACAGGCAAAATAAAATGATACGTTTAACCTTAACCACGAGTTAACACAATTGCGAATAGGTAAAACGTAAAAGCCTGCCGATATGAACATTGCAATCAAAGGCATGACATAGATGCAACAATTAAGAGACCTAATTAAGTTTACAGATACTGCTTCCTGTGTATAAAATCCTGGACCACGCTAGGAAAAAGACATTAGACAACAGTACCAGTGTGTAGAGCGAATGTGTGTTTGGTCTCCTGCAAATTCCAGGAATTCTTTCACGATCAATGAGTGCACGTTACCTATAAACACTTGTTGCTTACAAATCTGTCATCGAGTCCACACGACAGCCCTGTCACATAGCAGCTGTTTGTAGTCAGCACCGCACAAAACACAAAAGTATCTTCGACTAAAAAGGGAACACAGCGCTTATAATCTAATTTTAAATTACTTACTGTATTAAGAAGTGATAAACGTCTACATAATTACCGGGTCTGAAAATTCTTCAGAGCCCTCATGAGCTGTACAACTAACCTCCTATTGTACAATTTACCCAAGATGCACTCCAGGTTTTACACGCTTCTGGCTTTAACGTGGTGTGTACATGGATTCCTCTCCGCGGTAATAAGCTTAGAAAAGTGAAATGACTTTAAACTAGGTAACTTCCTCTCAAGTATGTTGTTACGAGGAGATGATCTTGGCTCGGTTACGAATTAGCCACTGCAATTTTTGACATGGTTACCTTTTTAATCGGGACCCTGCTCCCTTTCGTCCGATGTGCAACAACCTTTTATCGATCCGTCACGTGCTGTTGGAGTGTGTTTCCCTAGCGCACCTTCGAGACTCTCTGCAACTGCCTGTCAGACTAGCAGAGGTCTTGGCGGACGATAAGCAAATGGTCGAAAGTTTCTAACAGAGATAAACATGAATTTGCAAATTTAAAACTTTAGATAGAATTTGTATACTCTTTTGGTATCTTTCTTAGTTTTACTTCTGGCTTTTACCTATCTCTTTTATATATTTATGCCCTTAAACCTACATAAAAGCGCTCTGAAAAAGTGTGACAGTAGTGTGGTTTCATTATCAAACTATCGCATTTTTTCGTTTCTCCATCCACAAAACTTTTCATATTCCTTTTCATAAACACCTTTTGATTTTTTAGAAGCATCTGATGGTTGCATGACTTTGTCTATCCATTCTCCAAAAAATTTGTTCTCAAAAAATTGTATTACTCTATTTAATTCAAACCAGTTAAACATTTGCAGAAATGCTTTTATTACAGCTTTCCTTGTAGGTGCAATAAGAGTAGCGGGATGCAGTAGGCCAAGGGATAGCCAAATCTTTTTAGAACCAGTTGTAATTTGATGGTTTTGAAAGTCCTTCACTTTAGATCACCAGAAACGGAAAAAAGAAATAACGGTTTCTCATTAGAGAAAAGCGTAAGCGTTGGAAAATTCAAACCAATAAGGAGGAATATCTCAATAATGGTTAACTTCACAATAAAGTATCAAGTGTATGTCTCAAAATTCACACATACATTTCATTTCTCATGTAAAAATGTGAATTTTAATCAAAATCATTAGAGCCATTTTAGAAACTAAAACATAACTAAAAGTGTACAGGAAAAGGGTAGTTCTTGAATACTCCACTCATATGTGAGTTGGTTGAAATCAATCAATCATGTGCATAACAATTACAAATTTTAACCAATGACAGTCTTCCTTCGCGAAAAAATTATCGCATTTCATTATCACCTCTACTTTTCTTTTGATCACGTTAGAGAATTTTGCTCCACTGTGCTAACAGATGCGCAATAGCTGATTAATTTGACGCAATAGAGCCGCTATTCAAATGTCAAATATGGCTGACTCTTGCTTCGGTGCTGAAATAGATGAAGTAATTCGAGGAGGGAAACCTCAGAGTACAACAGGAAATATGTTTGGAATCAGTTTCACAAATTTTATATTCAACGAAATTATAAATTAATGTTAAAAATTGGAGCTCAGTATGATAGTCTAGTAGGCCAAGCCACTGGACGCCGATGTATGTATTCATGCCACAAATTTCTTCAAAGACGTTAGTAATTACAGTATAGGATTTAAATAACATTTCATTGGTTATATCATCCTTTAATTCGTGAAATAGTCTTAATAAATGCAACTTGTGATAGTCAAATTCTCTAGATAAATTGACAATCACTCGTGGCATTACTTATGATAATCTTCACGTTGCATTTTTGTAAGACGCTGTACTCTACTTTGACATCGTATTTTTCGTTTTTGATTTACACTGTTCACACACACAGAGCTTTTTGTTACAACGTGTTTTGGGGGTTCAGCGTGAAATCCCGACGTTACTTCCTATATCTACTTAACTGCAAGTAGCGTCTATTTGCATTCTTTTTGGCCACCAGGTGGGGTAAAGGAGGGAAGGACAGGACCGTACAGCAATAGCGGCACACACAGGACGTATGTAAACAATGCAGGCGACGTTGAACGTTCTACGCTCAAGAGGCCCCCACTGACAGTACTGCGGCTGCAAAAACTTATAAAAGAAACGTACAATAAACACAAAATTGACACTGTTGATGAGTTAGCTGCTAAACACAACCATGCAGTTGTTAAAAGGTCCCTTATCATTCATTATACTTTGAAATCCATAGAATATATATGGTCAGAACCAAAGAGAAGCATTGCACGCAATAATGTCTACGGAAGAAAAAATATTGCTGAAATTCGAGCCATAGTTCAAAATACTATAACGGACATTCGAAACAAGAATCATTGGCATAACTACATAGGCCATATTGAACTAGGAAACAAATATCGTTCCTTTGAATGTATAATGAGAGGAGAGAAAATAAATAAATAAATAAATAAATAAATAAATAAATAAATAAATAAATAAAAAATAAGACAGCCTCTGTGAATCGATCTACAAGACGATACATTTTCAGAGGATAACAATGTTACATTAATTTCATGTGTGCTTAGTAGAATAAAATTGTATATTTTACTGTTTTCTTTATTCTTAATGTTTGCAGATTACTGTACATTCCTGATATCCTCTCCGGCCTATATATTCAGGTTGCTTATTTACAATCACGTGGAAGCAATTTTCAGCCAGTAAACAAAATTCGCTGTCATGATGGGTAATAAGGACGATATTGCAGTGCCGATATTTCAACTGCTCGCGCCTGGCTCACGACCACCACGTGCCTTACTTGACATAGTGGGAAGGTTAGAGTAGCCTAACCCCCTCGCCCTCCTTCAAGCCCTGCCCTAAAAGAATGCGAATGGACTGTGCAATTAAATAAAGTAAATGGAAGTTACGACGCATGATCGTAACTAAATCGCAAACTCTTGACCTGATGTCACGTTTACTCTGAATTTTCAGTGCATCCGGCTCTTGAACCTACATATACTTTGTGAAAGCAAATAAAGGAATTTTAATAATATATTTATCTAAGGAGAGATTTTATACAAGCAGAAGAAGATTGAACTGTAAAGGCGCTTACAGAAATACTCGTCTCGCCTCGCGATTTCTTGACAACGGGAGTCGTTTTATCAGTACATCTATTATCATGACTCACAATAGAGGAAGTTGGAGGGAGGGAGGGAGGGGGCACATTGTGTCGTAAACAAGGCACCAGCGTCTTGGCGATGAAAAGAGGAATGAAAGAGGGCTTTTAAAAATTCAGCGATAGCACATGAATAATGCACCTGTAATACCCAAATTTAATAGGTTGCTCACTCGGGGGAAACTACAGATAAGCTAGGACAAAATAACTGCAGTTGTGTCTTTTGCCTCAATGGAATTAGTGACGTCAACTGTGAAGAAAAGGCTTACGTCACGAGGTTAAATTAAAATAACCGTTAGACAGAGAAAACTGCAGTGAAATAAAAGATTCATGAAAAACAAATACAAACATTACTAAATTGCTATATAGTAACTTGCAAATAAATACCAAAAAGAAGTGAAGGGTGACTTTATTTTCATGAGGTACAATATACAGCTAGTAAAGAACAATTATCACACTATTTTAAATGTTTTTACTATTTTAATTACATTTTGCTTCATAAACAGCATTTGTTTCTCTGATATACAGGCTGTTACGGATATAAGTGCGGATATTTTGATAATTGGTACCTTAGTGCATATCCACTTCGGTGTATCTCCTTAAGTTGGCAAGTAAATCCCTTAAAGGTAGTTTTTAAAATGTTGTATGAATTGCACGCACAGCTTCTATGTGGTCGGACAAACATTGTGTGCCGGTGAATTGTCCAATCTATTCCACAGAATCGGACCTGTGCCCTAACAAATGAACAACGCGGAGCACATAAACTCGCAAGTACGCATGTCTATTGCTAGGCTTAGAAATGAAGGCGATTTATATTCGTTTGCCCAGAGGCGAGTGAAAAAAGGCTCCAGCAGATGGCATGCCATTTGTTTAACATAGCCGTTAAGTGAAATCGGGAAGTAATTCCCTTTAATGGACTTCAACAAGCTAAGCGAATGCGCATTCAATGCTGGTACAGGCATTCACAAAACGAAATTACCAACAAACAACCGAATTTAACATTCTAATAATGCCATTCCTAAAATCGAATGGAAACTGCAAATTCTTGTAAATATATGCCCTTTTCCTGTCGTTGTAACAGTAGAATTACATTTAAGGTGCATTTCCCTACAGTGAAGAACTTATTAGGCTCAGTGTCCGTCTGTACATAAGAATTTAACATGTTTAACTGGAGCCGATGAGTACAAACTTAAAAAAAAAAAAAAAAAAAAAAAAAAAAAAAAAAAAAAAAAAAAAAAAAAAAAAAAAATTAACAACGTCCCAAACACTGTTTGCATGGAAATTTTCCCAAAAATTGTGAGTTTCTAGGACCAGCCTGTGAAGCCATATTTATTCTGAATGATTTTTGCATAACTGGTAAACCGTAAGACAGACGAAATATTATTCCACAAAAATGCAGACCTCGTTAGAGCACACAATTTATGACAAATACTTTTTTCACAGGGTTAGCCACTTCTGACACTCCTTGTTACTGGTTTATATTTTCACGCACTTAAACGTTTCTCACATGGGAAGTTGTCATTCGTTTGTTTTCCTGTCTCCTAGTCATTAAAAGAACAGAATTTCAGTGCCATCACATAAGGACAATCCCTCAAAGATTTGACCAGAGCTTAAGTCCATTGTATTCTCCTATTCCCATTTCCTGCTCCCTACAAGGAATTATGTAACAGAACCGCGTCTACAAATGTCTATTTCGATTAGAGTATGTTTGCCCAACGCGTGTGCAGTTGCTGCTCAAAGGAAACATGCGCTACCCACAACTAACAACTATCATAAATCCATCTCCGCGCTTCAGAAAAGGCAAACCTCTATCTCTGTCCTTGAAGACCAAAAGCAACCCTGATTTTAAGGGAGTGATTGTTACACGTTTACTCCGCGTGGAGTCTCAGTTGCCAACATTCTGAGTTCCAGTTCTTTTCTTTTTCATTAGCTACAAAGGTTCATGTTAAAATGTTGCAACTCTACCTGAAAGGGCTCAAGAGGAAGGGATCGTGGTGTAAAACGATTATTAAGGTTCTTCCAAGAAGCGGCCGAACTGCACACGCGTTGAATAAACAGACAGACAGAAAAATATTTCTAATTCTTCCTTCGAGAATACCGTGCTCATTGTTTCGTATTTTTCCTGGGGATTTATTTCCAGCCACTCATAGAGCCACGTAATAAAGAATGGAATCTAATCCTGGAAAACTTTAGGAAGAGAAAAGAGACTACTGGGCCACTTACTTTGCTTCCAAGTGTACTTTTCGTTAATTTAAATGATTTCTAGCCAAAATTCATCGAAAATAGCGAAATATGGAGAGAAGGATATTCTTAATATAGGTACGAGTAGCTTATGCCCAAAAACTTATAATGGGTACGGGCATTCATACGAGATTACCAATCAGATTTTTTAGGTACTGAAGGAGAAAGCTTATAAGAGACACGGAGGGACACGTCGTGAACTGCAACCCGCATAAATACATTGTGGCTATGAAGGAATAACGTGAGGGAGTCACCCGAGGCTAAAGGTCACAGGCAGTCCACAAAGACGCGTGGAAGTCCTTAACAGTTCCAGAGGGAAATGTCAGGGCGATGAATGACTTGAGACCATGCGACCTTCATTACAACCCTCTAATGTTGTAATTGTTCAGATTGTAATATTTGATCTAAGAGGGATAATAACTAAGCTCACTATGCAAGATCCCTTTCCGGACCAGAGCCTACACAGGAGCGCTGCGTCCCCATCATTCTCTAGCCATCACGAACGGGTTGTAGTACTGGAGATGGACGTGATCCCTCCCGGCCGGTTATGCGGTCCTCGCAACCAGGGCCCAATATTTCTGAATCAAGTAGTTCAATTGACCCTTCAGGGACCTAAAGAGATGAATACACCCCGGACTAGGTCTCCCAGAATGAGAAACTCCGCACACTGTACCGGCAGTCGATCCTGGGTCCTCCGCTTGGTAAGTGGCGGCGCAACCACAGCACGAAGGAGACAACTCAAAAGGGATAATAGTTATGGGTAAAATTATAGATTTCAAAGGATAGTAAACACTAAAAAAATGTAAAGAAAAAGACAATCATGATGATCCACAGCGAGTCTCTTTCCTATAAGCAAGTATCCGCTCTATATGGCAGGCACCACCACACGCCTCGAAACCTAGTGCGCATCTGGAAGATAAGGAAACGGAATGGAAGGAAAATTCATCAACTCTCCATGGTTTAGGAGAATTCCCCTGTTCCAGCCTCATATTTCTTCCCATCTTTTTACTGGTCTTCTTATTGTTCTATAACCACAAGGTTTGTATTTGTATAACTATAATGAAATACGACAGTTATCCATTCTCAACTCACCTCATTCCATTTTATTCATACCATTCCATATGTACATCAGGACTTGCCCAACAAACAAGCAACTAAGGTTAAATTTTAGCGAACGACACATATTATACTGGTTCAGGCGGTGCCAGATCTTGGACGTAATAGTTTTCTTTCCAAGCCACAGCCCTGTGGCCGCGAGGCATGCTTTAAGGACCTCTCTCGACGACATGTGTTTTGAAGATACCGCTGTTATGAGCTCAAGATGGAGAAGTGTAGACTGTATTAAACAACAATTTCTGGCTCAGTAATGTTCTGCGATTTCCTCAACGGTTTAATGGGTTCTCCGACATCCCCCCCCCCGGCTGTTAAGTGCAACTAGCGCCATCGCCCTTCCCCTCCTCTAATATTTTTTCTTTTTCTCGCTTCTTGTAGCAGAGGAAAAGAACCGACGATTGCGTTGAGTCTAAGAAATGCTATATGCTTATCTAAAATAACGGGCAAAGAATGAGAATATCAGACGCATGCTTCAATGAATTCACTTCTATACAATGATCGGAGGATCATAAGCGCCACAGCAATACACAAAATTTCCTAATGGTCCCACAAATACCTTCTAAATGCAATGTAGAAGGAAGAGCATTTAAGAAACAAGATGCATCACAAAGTTTAAGAGGAGATATCAATACTTAGCTTGTAATCCACCCAATATCTTAATTTCTTAGATACGAAAGTCATCTTTAAATGTCGACAGCACTCCATTTTGTTACTATTGCGCGTGCGCAGAAGTGCCAATCCAAATGCAATAACGTAATTCGCTAGATATTGAGACGTTCGGCTTAGCGCACAGTGGTGGGACGGGGCCAAGCTACCTCACACCGCATGACGTGCCGGCGAGCAGGCAAAGGCGTTCAGGGTCAGGGGCTACTGCGTGTAGGCGACTATCAACAATCGAGGCGGCAGAAACAAAAGGAGTGTTGAGAACTTTCTTGAGATTTCTAGCCGAGTCATTTCTGAAAGGATCCTGTGACATCATCTCAATTATATAACGAAGCCTGAGAAGAACAGGTGGAATGGATTTTGGAACTGAGTTACGGACATGAGTCGGTCGGTGTATCAGAGTGAGACAGCTATGCATGTGTGTCGTCCTGTTACTTCGTAAGAGTATTCAACGAGCATCGTGGATGTAAGTAGTAAGTGTGTAAGTAGTCCATGAGACACAGAGGGAGTGAAGAAAGACACTAAAAGGACTGCGCAGGGTCATGAGAAGTAAAATTTGAGTTGTGATATTCTGAAACACTGTAGATTGTGTTAACGACCAGAGGAAAACTTTATTTGTGATAAAAGTTTAGAAGACAAAGTGACAAAAAAGTAACCGGAAAGACTTCGTCGTTTTCTCACATTGGTGTTCGAGTTGGGATTCGTTGAATTGCAGATTTGTTACAATATTTTTAGTTCTACACATATCCCACTACCAATCATGTCTATGTGTCATTAAGAAGCCTAAGATAGGCGACTGTATGAAGTTCGCTCTCATTTCCTTTACTGTAATTTGGGAGCAATTCTACACGCACGCACGCACGCACACACACACTCACACACACAGAAAAATGGTGGGGGATTCGGGAAGTCTCAAAACTGTGTTTCGGTGAAATCTTGATATCGGTTTTTTAGTAGAAAGCAATACTTTCTCCCTTACTATGGTCAAGACAAATAAATTAAAAACGGCTAATTTTTTAAATAAATAGCTACGAGAGACGTTTGGAAATGATTTACAACTACGCTGTTTAAAATATACTGCTCTACCTACGGACACGTCCATCACGGCGATTTGATGGTAGTACACCACGCAGACCCTAGATGGTAGTTGTAAACAGTGTGTAGTGAAAACACAGCGTTTGTTTATTGTTACGTAGAGAAAGCCATGGACAAGATGGAAGGTGACTCACTCACAGGTGACTGCATGGTTTCTGTGCAAGGAAGGAGTCAAAAAAAAAAAAAAAAAAAAAAAAAAAAAAAAAAAAAAAAATTGTGAAAATGGTGTGCACACTTTGCATTCCACGGGGGTTGACACAGGCCCAGAAGGAGAGCAGAGTTGTTGACTATCGAAAATGGAGAGTGAAGAAACAAACTCGTGGCAAATCACTACCATGTACCTGAAAACATGAAGGACGCACTGCAAGGTAAAGTTCCGGCAGCAATAAGCAATTGCAGGCAGCTGTCCACTAGTGGGTGCGTAGTACCCACAAACAATGGTTCCGTGACGCAATAATGAAATTCCCAGGATGGTGGTAGCAGTGTATTAATGTTGGCGGGAGTATATTGCGAAATCCTATGTACATTGAATTATTTTTCTTAATTATACATAAAAACTATTACTGTAAATCATTTTCGAACGTCTCGTGTATATTACTACAAGAAAGATTTTGTTAAATTGTTATATATAATATGAGAGAGCCAAGATGTTGCTATTCCGAATAGGTAACTCTTACAATTCTTAATACACATGTTTCTTTCTTAGCGAAAAGATAACGGAATTCCATATAACTTTAAACGAGGACAAATCTAGAAGACACTGAACTTATTCAACATCGAGGAAGGCGTTAGTGCATGTACTAAAGGGGAATTCCCGACCACGGAATTTCCGCCTCTAGGCGTTAACTAATTTTTCATTCCAGAGATAAGCCACCAGGCAGTGTTAACCCTGACCTGCTCCATCTCATTTTCTTTGACATTCCTTCCACTTTATCAACGCTTTCTCCGACCGGCTTGTAATTACTTTCAGCTCTGCACATGTGAAGACGTCATCATCATCTTCTTGTGTACTTAATTAAGCCACCATTGTTTCTAAATTAAACGGCACAATACCAGCATGGCAACAGCATAGCGCCCAAAATCAATTTCATTCCAACCCACTTCACAAAATTAACTTAAATGTATCATTTACAAGGCAAATATCAGCAAAAGAAAAACTCTGAAGCGATACGATCACGCGACTTTTCTAATCTAAACATATTCCCATACATTTATTCGTTATTAGTGTATTCGGTTAAAAAACCTCAGGATATATTTTTGCCCAGAAATGATTTCAAATTATGCAATAACTACTAAGTTTCAGCACAGTTAGAGATATAAGTGCAGATATTTTGATAATTGGTACCTTAATATGTAGCCACTTACGTAGGTTAGTTTATTACTCCATTCGTCTAACAATTTTGCCAGAAATCAATCACATATTTTACTACCTAATGTTATTTAGATGACCATTGGCCTTGCAGAAAACATTCGAACTCAGTTCCAATATAGCATTCGTTCCGCCCACTCTGTGTCATGTTTTCTGTGGCAAGCCTTCTTGAAGATACTGGGTAATAAGTTCGCAAATGCAGTAAATATCAATATAATATTGTTCATTACTGTGTCCTGGATTACCAGAACAATTATTTGCACTTATACTCCCAACATCCTATATATTCCATACATGATACAATTCAAGAGCATGCAAATAAATTTAAACAGCACGTATATCGATCGCATGAATCAAACAACACTCACAAAATAAGCATAGTAATAGAGATCAACAGGACATCTGTACAATTACAGAGTGTACCTTATCTATTCCTTGTCGCAGTTTTCCGAGAGAATACCCTGTAAGTGCCAGGTTTATAATTACCTGCTAAGATCAAAACAACTCCTTTAGCTTGCTCATTTCGAACGCCACTCACAGAGCGCAAACATATGCGACTGTAGTAGCCTATAGATACTAGAAACAAATGTTTGCTGAAGTTATGATGCAGTGGGCTTTCTTAACAAGAGCACGAGTAGGACAATTGTAAATAATACGGAACTATTTGTTTAGCCTTCTTATTGCAATAGTATGTAACCGGCTATTGACTTTATATTCCCCAGGGATTAGGAACTATTTATATTTTCTGGAGAAACAACTTATTTGTTCTATCCCTTGACATTCTCAATTGAAAGTCAATGGCTTCTTCGCAAGGCATGTTCTCTCATAACTCCAGTATGTTCCTATTCAAGTACAACGGCTTTGTAAAACCTTTTTAATATTCTTATAAATTATTAAATGAAATTAGAAGGTACCTTATAGGCCCCATGTTCGTAAGAACCAATTGGGCTTGTTAATAAAATCTCAGTAAATAAAACCAAGATAATGGCATTCCGTGGTAAAAATCCAGTACGAAAAATAATTTTAAACAATAATGCATGAGAACAAACAAATAAACTTAGTTACTTAGGATGCAATATAAATTTAATAATAATAATAATAATAATAATAATAATAATAATAATAATAATAATAATAATAATAATGATGATGATGATGATTGATGATGATTGATGATGAAGATCTAAACAAAATAAATACATACGCAGTATTTGTGGGGCCTTAGCAAGAACATTAAAAAGAAAAATAAGGCAAGAAACACATTTAAAGCTTTATAAAGTAATGGATGTGCCAGCATTGATGTGAGGATGTGAAGAATGTGAAGCATGGGTGATAAAAAAGAAAGATTGGAATAGAGTTAATGCAGCCGAAATAAGACACCTAGGAGCAATTAAGGGATGTACAATTATGGGGAAAAAAGGAACACATAAGAAAGGAATTAAATATTCTTCCTATAGATGAAAACAGAGGAATATAGGAGCTGATGGAAACAACATGTACAAAGAATGAGTGAAAAACACTCCCTAAGCTGTGTTATGAGTACTAGCCGATTGGAAGATGCGTCAGTAGACCCATGAAGAGACGGGAGAAACTTGAGATCGGAACAAGTGGAAGAACAGAAATTCTTAATCCGCAATGATATGACGATCACAGTGAAAGAATTATCAATATTCGTTGAATGGTTTTCGAGATTAATATACTGCACACAAAATTTAAGTTGTGAAAAAAGCCCCAGCTCTCTTTAATGTTTCCAAGAATGCTATTGGCTTTCTATGGATGTAGGGTGGGACAAAAACGACGTGTGTAACCTGAGTTTCCACGGAATCGCCTAAGTATCCACGTGTTGTGGTACGTCTTATGATAACGGTCCAAAGGAAAACTCAACTCTTCAGAAATTCAGTAACAGTTCCGAAGTTTATTTTTAGAACTTAGCGCAACTTCTTTATGTGGATTCTAAGCTCCGAAAAGATTTAACGAAAACCAGTGTGTGAATGAACTCATCTTAAAGACGTGTTAATTCTGTTCTATTTCGCACAGAAAGAGTTGGATTCCTCTAGAGGAGTGGGAGATACTAAGATATGCATATTATCTGATATGACCTCATAGCGGTGGGTATCTGTGTATTCCTGCAGTGCAGTAAACTGCTTTTTCGCGTGTACTATATTTTCGTGCCTTCCCAAAGCCACTGATAGCCCTGGAAGTATTCTCTGTACCTAGAGAAGGCCAGTACATTATAATTTGCGACCGACGTGAACAACGTAGGTCATGGCAGTCAAACTCAAATGTTGCGTGGCATTAGAAGCGTGAGCAGTAATGATCGGTTTCGAAAATATAACATACAACGGCATATCATTTGGTAACAGAACACGGGTGGCATAAAAAAAGTGGTCTGCGTTACAAGTGAGGGAGGAATGAGTTTCTTCTTATTTTTATTTCTTTTTTATCCCATGCCTGTTGCTCTGGTATCAATTATTGGGAACTTTCTTATGGTCAAACAGGATGAAAAATTCTACTCGAACGATTAAATATAATAACACGACCCTTAAATTATTAATATATGTCAACAAGCTTACTGTTGGTGTTTTTAACATTAGATCCGTGGTTCAAACCCCGGCTGTGGCATTGAATTTTTCAGTCCTGATTCCACCTCTTATGACCCTTAATTTCTGTGACATGTAACATTACACACTAAAGTGTTTCTTCTAAAATTTCGAGAGAAACAACTTTTGCACTGTGTTGGATAGTAGGTAAATCACTATTTCTAGCTACGACCTGCACCTGGATTCGAACCCACCCACGGGTCTATGTATAGAACCGTTGAGGAATTTGAGAAGCTACGTAAGGTAAGGAATCTATAGGTAACAGAAACCAACATTCCGGCGGTGGGATGCATGATGCCAACCACATAAAGCCACCATATCACTTATTATTATTATTATTATTATTATTATTATTATTATTATTATTATTATTATTATTATTATTATTATTATTATTATTATTATTATTATTATTATTATTATTATTATTATTATTAATAGTTAAAACACAGAAGTATAACACCGTGTTTATTTTTAATATACATACAAATTATTTATCTTTGGAAAGAGAAAAGTATACGAATGAATAAATATCCTTTTGTTCTACTCTAGGTTTTCCCACACTTAAAGAGTACAGGCAGATACTGAAGGTCCATTTTACGAATTCCCTTAAAGCCCAGGGTTACATTTCAATAACTAAGTTGTAATATTTTATGTAGCATAAGTTTCGCTGCCCCCTATGTGCTACAATCTTCAGAATGACTCTACTGGCTTGATTCCTTCATGACACAGAATGTCCCAAAAGTAAGTCCCACTTTAATATTTTTTATTTAAACAGCACTTAATACTACTTTTACCCAGTATAAGTTGTTCTCGAACGATATGAAATAGTATTATAATGTTTAAAAAGTCATAAATTGTACACAATAGGAGCCTGGAGTGAACGCCTTATAATATTCACTTATATTAGCTTAGCAAAATGATTGAGCAAAATAAAAAGAATATCCTGGAAATATGGTATTTAATGTATTGCTCTCGTTTTTGGTTTTTGGTCTTGGTATCTAAATTCTAAATAATGTTATAAAATAGTTATTTATGCAACAAGCATAGAAGCTAACGCATTTTTAAAGCAACAGAAATTTTCAGAACGAGGCGGCTTGTTCTGAAAATTGGCAAGTTCAAAAAAGAAGCTTTCCATAAAAGTTGCATACAGATGGTTTCGCTACCTGCTTATTGGTTTTTTCTTCTTCTATTTATGCAAAGAGAATGTAATTTCAAGGCTGTCACCAGTGACCAGCTCTTAAAAACTGACTATCGCTTACATCTAAGTGTTACACATCAGACTATTTTGGGGTGTACTGGTAAGTCTTCCTCTACCCACTAAGTACGTGGAACGTATCCTCAATGACGATACTGGTATCTCTGCAACAAACCAATCGTGGGCTTGCAGCAGACGGGGTCACGTGGAACAAAGACTCGGAATTGTGGGGCACCTAATCAGCTAGAGGTGGGGTTGGGTGTTCCTTGGCAGTGTAATGAAGTGAAACTGGGGCGGCCCAGCACACAAAGGGCTCTTTGAGATGCGCTGTCAACCGCGAAACGCAAATTACATGTAGAACTACGGAACTCGTTTCTATCATACAACTTGGCGTGGTATTTATCTCCTTGCTGAACTTTAGCGAAGGTGGCGCCATCAACAAGTGAGGAGAAACTTGCAGTCTTCTGATAAATTATCATTTTAGACGCGCATCCTTCCATCATCAATTTCATCTGCCTTTTCAAATTACAACAGACTAGTACAACCATTTGCATCTTACGGAGCGGAATGATGTTCTTCTGCAGTTAAATACCATGTTCAGTAATACCACAAGTGCTGACAGTTTTTCGATTATTTAATTGAGCTTTACATGTTAAAGAAGCGCGAGTTTTAAAGCTCAATTAAATGTGAAAATGAAAATAGTCCAAAAACTCCAGTGAAGTGCAAACGCCTCCTATCAAAAGGGAAAACTCTTATTATCCTAACGTGGCGAGTTACTCCACATTAGGTGCTGCACATAATGTTCACTATTCGCTATTTAGTCTCTACACAGGTGTATCTCTAAGGATTTCAGTCGCTTTTTACAAGCTTTATATTAGCTTCTCCTCTATGTATGCATGTAACGGAATCTTTCGGCGTAATTTTCACCACCTTCAGTCGTCTGATTGACTTGAAAATTTGCACACGTGTCAAGGACCAATGACAACACAATATCATAACTTTGCCATAAGGTCCTGATCAGGATCAAAAAGTGACTTGGCAAAATTTAACAATGTAAACTAATTTTCACCAACTTGAATCGTTTGATTGACCTGAAAATTTGCACGCATATCAAGGACCGATGACAATACAATAACACCACGACTTTGTCCTAACGTCCTGACAAGGATCATCAGGATAAATAAATTATAGTTTTAAAAAACTAACAAAACCGAACTAAAAAGTAGAAAATAATTTTTAAGTATGAAGAATTTGTTCTATGAAGTCAACTAGCATTACATTTCAAAATTTTGTAATAAGTTTAAAATAAAAACTAATTTATGTTAACAAAATAATAACTTGTATTGTAAAAAAACTTCGTCTAGTGTTTACTGTTCTTGAGGACAGATACATCGAAATGTAACATGGCGGAGGTACAAGGCACTTTGTCGCCCGCAGTGCATGTTCCTCTGTGAACACAAGTTGGGCAAAGGGCTACTGCGTCGCTGGTGACATTCTTCCCTTCTTCTCCAAGGACTACTCAGATTTCCACCCGTAAGGGCAAGTTGGAACATTCCACTTAGAGCGACATAGTAAACCGTCTCTCGTTTCTCAAAGGACCCCAGTGATTAAAGGATTCATTACCATTACTGTTCTAAGGATTCAAAAGGACCGCACTGCTCATTATCCTGACGGCTGGTTCCGAAAACAGATCTGTCAGTAGCTTACGGAGATCCTGTTTCTCGTAGCGTTTATTTCAAAGAGACTGTTGTAAACAGGACAGTAACCGAAAGCGTCTGCACAATTTCAAGCACATTGCATTTTTGATGCAATCTCGCAGCTTTCAAAACGTGGCATGTTAACGCTACATCCCGAAATACTGCTGAGTTAAGTAGTAAAGCAGACCAGTGTCTGTAGTGGTTAGCATGCTTCTTCTTTCTCCCTGATCTACTTACCCTCCCCTTATTTAGGACTTACACCCCCCGGGGACTTACAAGCCTGAGTCAGACGCCTGTCGGAGAGCAGAGGAACCTATGGACTTGACAGAGTGAAGACCTGGAAGCGGGTGATCAGCCAAGCACCAGGTATGATTGGTTTCCAAATACAGAGATCCCGAGTTCTATTCCCAGATGGAGAAAGATAAATTTTCTGTAACTAGGATTATTCCCCGTTCTCTTTAGACTACAAATGTATAGTGACTAAGATTTATAAACCTTATAAAGGTTGACTATACCACGGATATATCATGCGTTTTCTGTGCGTGGGTTGTCCTGAATAGTAGTGCAGTAAACATTAGCCAAAACAAAAGGATATAAATGCAGTGCAACACTGCGTACTATCCCAATATTCAGGTTCCAAATGTTTCAAACAAAGTCGGTACTTTTCATGGTGCACTTAATTAGGTGGAATATTTCGCCCATCCAGAGAAATGATGTATATTTATACTTTAAGAATAAATACAAGAATATACTTTTACATTTAAAATCATATATGTATTTAAAAAAGTCCATTTTATGTGACAGCTGAATGTACATAAATATCTACAGTATTCATAAACAATTTCAGATGTTCTTTGTGAAATATAAGTTAATGGACCCAACTTGTTTTATTGGTCAATTTCTTCTTTATAGTATGCTCTCATGGTTGCCGAATTGGCATTACAGTGCACTACAATAAAATTTTAAAAGTCTCAAAAGTATATACACAAATGCTAGTGGGGATTCAAGACATGGCCTATGTGTGTGGCCGACAGACAATAAATATGGAACTGAGTCTATCAATAAACTATGCTGCATGTTGGAAATACCTACTTGTGTAAACCGCGCTGCAACACGAAATATTCTGCTCTCCTAACGCGCTCAGTCAATATTTTCCCATGGCTGTACAACTGCAACGAGGCAGGACTCGCTCTCATATTGTAAACAATTCTGCAGGTGCTCTAGATTGTCATCCATTTCCCTTACATCCTGCCCAAGTTTCACTGCCTGTTTATAAAGAACATCTAAACGTAAAACAAAATAGCAAACGTGTGAGCATTACTGCCGATGAATAGATGTTCCAAAGACAAAGCCCCTAATATGACCTTAGATATTAAGTGGAGTACGCACGCACGTTTCAAGATTTTTACTGAATACGTAGCATCAATTGATCTGGATACTCTATAATAGACAATACTATAGCTAAATTATACTAAGCTCAAAAATGGTAAACTACAGATGTGAATAGTATTATAAAATATTATTTGTAAGATAATGTATAGCATTGGGATATGCTGATGAATAAAGTATTGTAGCACGCACGCACACGCACACGCAGAGAGAGAGAGAGAGAAACAGAGAGAGAGAGAGAATTGACAAATGCTTTTAGATTCAGATAATCCCAAGACGTGTATGTCCGATGAAATCTCGATATCGAAATATTGGTTACATTACAATTCCCCTCCTTACTATACATAGTAGAGAGATTAAATGTAACACTTGAAAACCCTAAGATTTGCTTTAGGAGTTTCTAAACGCACTTCTTTTCAATCTTCTTATCAGTATCACCATCCACATTTTCTCCTTCATTACTGTCTTCGAAAACATCTGAAATAACATTTCGGATGACATCAGTTGTAAGAATACGTTGGTAATAGGGACGGAATAGCTCGGGAATTAGCGGCCACAAATCAACAAGATATTTTCATTATAAACAGTGTACCTGTACCTGTATCTGTGACTGACAACTTATCCAAGCAGAAATTACCTCAGACCGTAAAACGTTATTTCCTGTGCAATTGCTGAAATTGGGCCGAGCTTTTTTTCATCGTTCTGTAATGGAGGGAAATGGTTGTGTTTTTCCTAGCCCATGAAGCGATGTTTCCCTTTCATGGACAGAAATCTCGTTGGTAAATTTTTCCGTCTCTCGAGACTTGTTTGCCTTTTTCCTACTCTCCCCGAGATATTACCTTATTTCAGCAAACGTTCCCGTTCCACAGGATATTAACAGATGCTCTTCAAACTTGGATGTGTGTGCTCTGACTCTAATGAAGCACGAGAAGAATTTGGATTCAAATCTCGTGGATGGACGCCGGCAAAGTGAGATTGGGCACCGTCGTAAAAGTATTCGGCCATGCCAAATGGTTTTAGCCTCCCACAATTAAAATCTGACAAACTGCAGTTCCAGGAGAGAAATTTGTCATGTAATGTATTATACAAGCTTCTCTGACAAGTCCAGCAGTGATCTATCATTTAAATGAGAACGGTGTTCACTTCGTAAGAGCTTGATTAGTTTGACTTTGCTCTCTCTGTAATGTGTTGAATCATTAATCGAGCTATGTACCTCTCCTATTACACTGGTCGACAATATTTTTTTCACAAGAAATCTGAATAGTGAATCTAGTGCATTTTTTCATCCTGAATTCAGATATGTAGTCAGAATTTTCCCATCAGGCATAGTTTTTCTGTGAAAGCTACTTTTCAAAATATGATTTTAGCGTTTTCTTTGACCTGTCATAGGAACCTTTACCTCATATGTAGCTATTTTACTCAAGCCGTGTTTATTGAAATTATTTGTAATATCACGCTGAAGCACCACAAAACAAGACTGTGCAGGTTCATTCATGTTTAGACATGCTCAGACCTGTCTGGCATTGTGATGTGTCAGTATTGAACTGACTGTGACATTGTTCACTAGTGAAATATTTCCTTCCTTTCTGTTTAGAAGTGTATTGTGTATGTTGTGCATGTTGTATTTCAGTGCTTAATGTTTTCATCATGCCAAGAAAGTGTGTAAATCATGCAGATAATTTCTGCTATATTTGTGGTGAGCTGACCTTCAAGTCTCAGAGGCGAAATATGACCCCACTTTTAAAGAAGTGTTATCATCTTTACTTTGGCTGTCAAGTTGGTGATTTTGATAAGAGCTGGGCCCCAAATACATGCTGCGTTTCGTGTGTTAGACTGCTGACTGGGTGGAAAATTGGTACACATCATATGCCATTTGCAATTCCCATGATTTGGAGGGAACCGAAGGATCATTCAACTGACTGTTATTTTTGTTTGACAAATATTAAAGGAATCACATCTAAAACAAAATATACAGTTAAGTATCCGAATTTGCAATCTGCATTGAGACCTGTCTTACACAGTGAAGAGTTCCCCGTACCAGTATATGTAGATACAACCTTAAGTGATAACTCTGATTCTGACCTAACTGAAACTCAAAATGATTCAGATGAAAATAAAAATGATCTTACATATGAAGCCAGTAGCTGTTCATCAGAACCATACTTTCCCAATCAGCAAGACCTTAATGACCTGATTCGGGACTTAAATCTGTCTAAACTGCAAGCTGAAGTTTTAACTTCCAGACTCAAAGGGTGGAATTTACTCCAAAAAGATGTAAGAATAAGTAGTTATCGTAGCCGCCATAGTGTTTTCAAAGAATACTTCTCTGAAGAATATGGTGTTGTGTTTTGTAATAATATTTGTTCACTTATGGAAACTCTTGGGCATCAACACCGACCAGATGAGTGGCGATTGTTCATAGACTCCTCTAAAGTAAGTTTGAAGGCTGTGCTGCTACATATTGGCAATGAACTTCCATCAATACCAGTAGCGAATGCCGCTATGAAAGAGACATATCAAAATATGAAACTAATTTTAGAGAAAATACAATATGGAAAATATGAATGGAATATCTGTGGTGATTTAAAGGTCATTGCTTTATTGCTTGGTTTGCAACTTGGGTTCACCAAATTTTGCTGTTTTTTGTGCGAGTGGGACAGCAGAGATAAGAAGTCTCACTACGTTAGAAAGTCATGGCCAAAACGTGAATCTCTTCTCCCTGGCCAGAAAAATGTGGCATGTGTCCCTTTAGTGAATCCTGAAAAAATATTTTTACCTCCATTGCATATTAAGTTAGGAGTTATGAAAAATGTCGTCAAAGCTATGGATAAAGTTTCTGATGGATTCTTGTACTTGAAATCGAAATTCCCCAAAGTCAGTGATGCTAAATTGAAAGAAGGAGTTTTTATAGGACTACAAATCCGATCATTAATGGCTGATGAATATTTCGAGGGACTGTTAAATCCACTGGAGAGAGCAGCCTGGCAGTCTTTCAAAAGTTTATGTTTCAATTTTCTTGGAAACCATAAAGCAGAAAACTCGTGACATAGTGGCTGATCTTCTGCATTCTTATAAAGCTATGGGATGCAACATGTCTTTAAAAATTCACTTCTTGGACTCTCACTTGGACTTCTTCCCAGAAAACCTTGGAGCTGTCAGCGATGAACACGGTGAGCGTTTTCATCAGCAAATTTCTACGATAGAGAAGAGGTACCAAGGCAAGTGGAGTTCCAATATGCTGGCTGACTACTGTTGGACTAAAATGAGAGACGTTCCAGATGCAAAATATACCCGAAAATCACTATCTACCACTTTCTAGGTAAGTCAGAATCAGTAGTTATAATTTTGAGTTAGATAGCTAGTTACGGATTTTTTAGAATATTATAAAAATTCAAATGAATATCACACAAAACTCCTGCCCGATGCAGACAAACTGTAATTATATTTGAATTCAGCACGAAAAATACTTTTAGAATCTGTTATTTTAATTCTTGTGAAAGAGAAAAAGTTAATTTTTGTAGACCAGTGTTATTATGTAAAATTATTTTTCAACGGAAAATACACATTAGCTTATGTTTACAGATCTGCCAGAAGTGTTGGTAAGCTTCTACCTTTTATGGTAAGTAGAGAAAGCATTGTATTCCTTTCAAAACACATACGCTTCACAGTAAACACAGTTCTGAAGTCCCCTAGGAGAGTAAACAGTTCCGGCGCAGACTATTCCGATCGGTGCACCATTTGCGAGATCGCTTTCCGAACAGATCGAGCGCTCGTGAGTACTTTTACCCACGAGGGCCACACAGTAATGAACACAGCTTAGAGTAGGCAAGTAGCCTATCATAATACTGTGGTGTACTGCAGTGATTAAAACCACTGTTAGTAAATATGAAAACCAAGAGTTCAATCTCCCAAATCGAGTACTGTGTCCCTTTCTTACCTTTTGCAATTAAATGCCATATAACGTTTTCAGATATGAATAAAAATAAGTATGTGTGTATTTGTGTGACCAAAAGAACTCAAAACCGAAAGTTAAACAACCAAACTTATTATTTAAGGGACAATGGGAGAGAAATTTTGAAGTTCCACATTTTTTTATAGATTTTTCTGAAATTTTTACTGTGTTTGTATTTATATGAGAATAGGAGGTACACCAAATTTCATTAAAATTGGATAATTCCTTTAGGATATATAAATTATTTTATGAATTTAATAGGCACATTTTCAAAATAGAGCTCGCGTCTATTGCCTTTTCAAAAATTCATTTATATTGGCAGAACTGATACTCTAAAACATGGGTAACAATTGTATGAAGAGATATTTCAAATGCGTTTGCTGATTATGCTGTACATATTTTTTTAATAACAAAGAAAATTTAATTTAAAAATTATTGATTTTTTTCATATAAAAAAGTGTTTGGAATTCATGTTAATGATAACATCAATATTGAATCATAGTTTTGTTGAGCTGCTATTTATGAATACTTTTGGAAATTTTCATTGAATTTGAAGCAAAACTCAGGCGCGACCTTCTTTTGGAATGTGCAGAAATGTAGTTTTGAGAAAAACAGGCTTTTATATAGGAGCATGCTGTGTACGTTAAGGGAAGAGCGTTATTTGAAAGGGCCGAAATGGCCACATGGGGTGCGGGATATGAAAAATGTTAGCTGATCCAAATGCACCGGTGTTCCAGGAACATTTTAAGGTAAAGAAACAATTTTCGACTTTTTTGACAATTTTGACCAAAATTTCACTCCCAGTGTCCCTTAATCTTGCATGACAGGAAGATTTTTCAAGAAAACCCCACTATCCCAAACTTCCCTTTACATAGAAAAAGCCTAGTTTTTCCACAAAAACGGCACAGTTATTCCATTTAAGATATATGTACGAAAAACCATAGGTACACTTTGCAATTCTGCAATCTTCTCTTTATTCTGCTAAACCGTAAGCGATAAAAAACTTAAAAAACAAATTATGCTAAGGATCACAGTTCATGTCAAATTTTTTGTGACGCTATCCATTTCTGGTTTGAATTTTTAAATACTTGAGACTTTCTTCTCGTGTTTTCAAACAGCATGGAACTTCAAACACATAAGGAGGGACCCGCTTTTGAAAATGTTCACCATCACTTTATCCTACTGTGTGCTGCTTATGTCTACAATGAACGCGCAAATGTTTAACGAAAGTTTATCTCGATTAACAAGTAGTTACAAGAGTAAGCCTTAATAAAATAATTTATAGCTAAGCTTTTAAATTTATATATTTAAATCGTCCAGTACTGGTGACAAGTTTTATTTCTACAGTTGAGTTAGTTTCAAAGTCCTTTTAATTAGTTATGGATAAAAGTGATTATACAATTTGCGAATTTCATTATTAAACATGAAAAAGTATGTCTCTAGACATTGTGAGGAAAATAAGTTACTAAAAAAATGTCTGCTTCTTACCATTAGAAGAAAGATGTGTAAAACTTAAATGTTTTAAACTACTTCAGATGAACAATTAGGAGTTTCTGATCGTGTTTGGTTTTACATTTGGAATAAACTATTGATGTACTAGCAGCACTATCTAATCTCAATTTTTCTCTTTCAACTCATCAGATTTAAATAAGTTATTCATTTCTCGAGAACCTTTATGCAGAGCCTCAAAACGCTTTGATAATTTGCTATTCACCATCAGCGCCTGAAATTAATCCTGTAACAAAATTTAAAGTTAGACTAATTGTAAAAAGAAATAACACTTTAAAAACCTTTAAATCAAGTGCTAAATAGGATACACTACTAAACATGGGCGGAGGCAGTATCACAGGGAAATTTCATACCCAAAACAAATTAGTGAGAAACAAATCTTTGAATACCTGTTTGGACAGTCAAAATCGTGCATAATTGGTTGTTTATTGGACGCACGAGAAAGACGGCATACAAACAATAGCATAACAAATTTATTGAAACTGAGGTATTCTTACGTAATCTCATTCGTTTCGTGCTAACCTACAACATGTTGAAATCTTGTAAAACGAAATTTCTTTGATTCCTTTCAATTTGTACTGTCAACAGAAACGATGGCGTCATTCATGTCCCAACAACTACACGTTTATATTATTCTAAGCTTTATTTTATTCGTCTCTTTTTCGTGGGTAGGAGTTTGAATTAGTGGCTTCTTAAAAGCGAGTTGCAGACCAAATGACATTAAAAGAGACGTATTAAAAGTGCTTAAGTTATGAACGAATATTCGCAGGAATTACGATCGAGTCACGCATAAGAAAAATCTGATGTGTTGCACTCACATGACTTTCTCTACTCTTGTACTAACCATTCTTTCTAACTCATTCCTATATCTTCTTCGTGTTAGTTAAGATGAACATTTGTACAAATTATCTTATTGCTTATTTCCTTGTAGCTACAAGGTGAATGTTAGAATACAGTACGCTTTGTGCGATAGTCAAATCTTTTAAAGCTTTGAGATTCTGTTGTCTTTCAACACTTCACATATAAAAAATGAACAATGATGCATTTTACGAAAGTTGTAAGTTTTCCGAAACTCACACACATAACAAGGAATATCTCCGAAATGGTTCACCTTACAAGAAAATGTATTTAGACATAAATTGTGTATTTTAGCAAGATCTACATTTTTTGTATAGTATGATTTAGTCTATCTCTAACGGTTTACCAGTTATGCAAAAGTCGTCCAGAGTAAATACGACTACAGGGGCTATAGCCTGAAAATTCAACATATACATTTCGTTTGTCATAAAAATATCTCAAACATATGACATTTTAATCAAAATCGTTAGAGCCATTTTCAAGAAAATTAAAATTTTCAAAAAATGTTTCATGTAAAGGGTAGCTTAAGGTGGGGCTATTTTCTTTAAAATCTTCGTGTCGCATCCTTGAAAGACATTAAACTTAAATACCAACTTTGGTTTTTAACCGACTTTTCGTTTTTGAGTTATGCTGTCCACAGACACACACAAATGGATCTTTTCCTAAAAATGCTTTTTTTTTTGGATTCAGGGGGTCTCAAAACATATATTTCGGGTGAAATCTCGACATCAAATTTTTGGGTGGAATACAATACTTCCCCTTCTTGCCAGTAGAGAAAGTAGAAAGTCAGTATTAGGCCTGACATTTCGGTCCTGGTTTCACCTAATAATGATAGAACTAGAAAGACATGAGCCAAAAAATGTGCCTTGACTCAGTTGCATCTATTATGAAAGTGTCAAGCTTAGCAATTAAATAATTAAAATAAGTAAATGATCACTAAGTTAATACATAATACATTTAATAGGAAAAGTAAGTAATATTGAAACTGCCCTGCGCGAAGTGCCATGTTTATTAAATCGTGGTATATACACCGTGTTTATTTCAGTGTGTTCATTGGAATGAAGTACTTGAAGCGAGTGTCAGCTCTAAGGGAAAGGATGTAACACAAAACACGTGTGATGGAGAAGTTGCCTACCCAGCACGGCTCTTAATCCAATGTGTACTAATACATATAGTAAAAGTTCTGCAACGTATTGGCTGTTATTACCAGCTGCTTTCCACCCAATCAGATCTAGTTTTACAGAATGTATATGTATTAACTTATTTACTATTTAAGAATCAAATTTGATAATTTCGAGCTATAAACCGACTACATTGTGGGGACTACGATTGCGACTGAAGGTGAGTACAGCGATGAAGAATAAGTTAAGATACCTTTTGTGTATTGTTTTACCGTGTAAGGAACTTATCGTTTATAATTGGTCAAAAGTAATAAAACATAACTTAAGTCTTCTGAGTTATCATTACGTCCGATTCTCTGAGAACGTTTCTGTGAAACTTTTTGATATCGGAGTGAAAATGAGAGATTTACAAAATGTGAGCGGAGGGAGTGCTTGCGCATTTGAGGCTTTTCCTGAAACTTCAGGCCACTTTTAATATTAAGTTTTCCGGCGCGGTTTTTCCCCCGTACTATTTTAAATATTTCCCGCAATGAAAATGCAATTCTCGGAGATAGTTCCACTAATATGTCGCTAACTTAAACTAGCTATGCAGTAAAGGGCAAATGTTTTAACCCACCAAATGCCTTAATTTTCGTAAGTGTATGTATGTATAAATCCTCTTTTTTGCACAAGCTAAAACTCGAAATAAAATACGTCTAAACTACTTTTAATTTAAACAAAAAATGTTTAAATCAATTCATTTATTTATTACTTATCAAACCTGTTTTCTAGCCCAAAAAGAAAATAAGTCTGGAATGTTGTTTAAAAGTTAAGGAAACAGCTTCGTAAGAATCGCTTTTTGTAAAATACCTTATAGCTTCTGCTTAATCTAAAAACAACTTAAATACGCACCAATCTTCGTAACAACACTTCCTTCTATAGGCAGAAGTTGTGATAAAAAACTAAAAACATTCAGTGAAATACTTTGGGTTTTGTAAAATTGAGAGGTCTGTTCCTCGGTTCGTGCCAAACTGACATGTGCTTACATCTGCAGGACAGCTGTCGGTTACTACCTGCGTTCGTGACGGCGACTAACTAATCGGGGATGATAGGCAGAGCTATTCCCACTGCTCTCAACCTATGTCTCATCCGCATTGGAGCAAAAGCCTGGAAATAAATTATAAGCAGACATTCGAACTTGTCATTCCTCCTACTAGGTAAATAATAGAGCAAGTTGAACACCATTTCCCCACATAGTATGGTTTACACAATTCTATTCTGTGCAATGCTTTCCATCAATCCTTTTTGTTAAACCAATGAATGTGGAGAAAATCATGCAAATTAAAAGTACAACTGAAAGAATACCTTAACGTTCATCTTTCATATTAATGATCATGACTAAACAACTGTCTCTGGGCACTACAAAAATATGTAAGAAACATGGAAACAAGCTTAATACAACCACGATATAAAGCATTGTGTACAAATATAATCCAATAGATGCTAGGCTGACTCATCGTTCTAACGTGGGACGAGTCTTCGAGCCTTGAACTGTTAGGGACTTCCGCGCGTCTTAATGACCTGTCATTCTGCTGTCCGTAGCCCCCTATGGTTTTTAAGTTATGTTGCTCTTATCTCTCTCGAACCTTTTTCTAAAAGTGCTTTTTATTTAGAGGGTCTCAAAACATGTATTTCTGGTGAATTCTCAACGCCAACCTTTGGGTGGAACAGGAATTTTCGCTCAGGCTGTATTTTAAGAGAAAGATTCCATTAATCATTGAAGATGTGGTTTATCGATTCTGAATTAACGCTCAGAGCTTCCTCAGCGACCAGCGCACCTCAGTTTAAATTTCCTTTTCAAATTCAGTTAACTACAAGGATAACGTATGTTCAATAACCTACGTTTACAGCTTTCTCAAAGTATTTTAGGAACAGAAGTGTCCAAAACGTAAAAACTAAAAGAAGTAAGAAAATAATGGACACTCACCAAATGCTTTCTCCAAGTCCATGGTCCACCAGGTCATCTGAAAAGAAGGAAGAATACTTTTAAGTACACCAACTTCTGACAATTTTTAGAACTAATTATTCTGAAATACTCAAAAGTTAACAAGAGAGCACATTCTTAATATATAGTACTATGATGCAGTGAAACATAAAATAATATAATTTGAGTCGAATTAATATTCTATGTTTCATTTATTGCTATCATCAGCACATATCAATTGTTAAATTAGAATTAGAATGATATCGCACTGTTACAAGCAATAAACGGTGCCAACTCCCTCTGTTTTTGCAAGTATCTTATCAGATTGAGTGTACGCCATGTGGATAATAAAGTGTACTACCTCTGATTGGCTACAGCCAGAAATTCATCGCATATTATTGGATATAATAGTGACAGTCCAGCCCTCCGCTTTGGTCAATTCAGGGGGTGACACCCGCGATATCTTCAAGGATGTACAAGCAGGCAGATTTACAAGTATTATGTCAACCACGATGTGATTCAAAATGTATATCACCAGCCATGTTTTTGTTTATTTACCTCATCACTAAAGCCAAAATTCTTAGTCACCTTACCGTGTGCATGGGGCCGTGTCTGGGCGAACACACTCACGGCATAGCTCCTACACACGATGCGGTACTAAAAATTGTGGCTTTACTCATTACTTATATATATGCAAATAAATGTTCTAACATCCACTATAACAATGAGAAGAAATGTTACAAATGCAGTATATAATAAATACACTGCATAACGATTGAAAACTTGTTGGAATTTAATTATATACATACATGCAACAAGGCTCTCCGAGGTGTCTCATGAGTTTGCTTAATCCTTGTTTTAACACATGTATTCTACACCCTGATGAAAGAAAGACAGTAAAACAAGTGGAACAAAGTGTGTATATGAAACACGTATACGAAAGTGTTTTAATTTGTGCAACTAAAATGTAGTTAATTACTTTAGTCATTAGAAAATTACATGCCAAAATATAACAAGACGTTTCTCCATGTTATTGACAGTTAGCTGCACCCGTCAGTGAATTTGCTCTGTACTGAGCAGTTATATTTTATTTAAAGCGAATACTGCAGCTTTGTGTTCTTTTCCATGCATCAGTATGTAAGTACCAATTTTACAAAGCCAGTAAAACTCAGTACCTTTCATTCCAGACATAAATCAGGTATGTATTACCCCGCAAAGGAGCGGCCAAACACCAAGTTGGACAGCCCTGCACAACAGAAGTAAGCAGACGCGTGCCGGGTTTACCGTTAGCCACCGGACTCACTGCTGCTACTGACACACAAGTGTGAGGTCACTAATTCTAGGATAGACCAGCGGTGCTCAACTGCAGGCAAATTTCCACCCCCTAGGACAGAATGACGCATTTATCTGTGGTTACTGTGTCGCAGTGTTGGCAGTGTGGCCATCCTTCTTAAGTACAGGAAATCAAAGGCGTACACATTCACATTCTACTCCTGAATAACCCACGTGATGTTTCTGAGGATTACTTTTTTGGCACGATTTACGTTTCAGAAGGTCTTCAATATTTGGCGCAAAAGATGGAAGTGCAGTCTCAAAAGATAAGCAAGGGGATTTACAATTAGTTCAAATAGTTCTTGTAACTTCTGAAGTATCAATAAGGTTCGCCTTAAAATATCTTAAAAACAACAATGAGAAACGTAAGTTGCTGTGCGTCGCTGAAATACCAAGCGGAGAACCCTATTATAGCGACCGAAAAAATACTTGCAATACAGAATCACACGTGTCCTAGTATGATCAGCTATGTTCTCAATCTCAATTATTTAGTTATGTATATTAGTTTACTAAAAAATTTTTAAAAAATCTAAAGTAAAAGAAAAAATGTGGAAAATTTGCAACGTTGTGTCTTTCTTAATATTACTAAACAAATATTATAAAATTGTTATTGTGGTTCAAAAAGCCCAATTATGTATGTTGAAAATTTCAGCTCTCTTTCATACTTTGTGACAAAAAGATACATTGATTCACATGTTTTAGGATTAAATTAGATTATTTTTTTCTGATGGATGAAATAATTTTTACAGACTCAACCACATAAAATATCAATGCAAATAATCACGTGAAATAATTGCCACGATTTATAAAATAATTCATAAAAAGTTTATGAAGAGCATTGAAAACTTTAACAGCAGTGGTCATTTGACTGAATAAGATGTAATTTGTGTATGATCAAACTACCTTGTCCTCTTTCAAAGATGAGACACGAAAAGGTTTCACAAAATACCCCACGCCAAACTATTTCTTCAACTTTTTCAAAATGTCCGATTTTGTAAAACATGATTAACGATTTGGTTTAAAATACTAATTTCAGGAAATACCCCACGCCAAACTATTTCTTACTTTCAACTTTTTCAAAATGTTCGATTTTCTAAAACATGATTAACGATTTGGTTTAAAATACAAATATATTAAGCATGCTTCAATGAAAAACAAAGTACGGTCGTTTCTCATCTTTCTTGTGTGCTTCTAAGTTCTGTGGCATGTGGGGGTGCCGTATAGATGGCGTGGAAGTTTGCTCAAAAGAAACAGTGGACAGACGAGTCTTCGAACCTGGAACTGTTGGGGACTTCCGCGCGTCTCCTTGGACTGTCTGGCTGCGACCTGTTGTTCCTTCACTATATATTCTCTATAGCTACAATATATCTATACAGATATAAGTGTGCAAAGTGTCTCCCTCCGTTACATAACCTATAAACCAGAGCGGAATCGCCACATTCACCTTCCCTAACTCCATCTTGCACCTTGATTGCACACATACATTTGTGTCTTCCACACAAGCACAAGCAGCAGAAACTTGCGAGAGTTTCATGCTTCATCTCGCGCTTCGGGATAGTTTCCCCGAGAAACTGCAGTAAACTATAAGACTTAATCTCTGAAAGGAAACTATTTCGAGCGTCGTAACAGTTGAGTAAATTCAGTATCGGCTTATACATCACCATTAAAGTGAAATAGCACTGTTTGCTTGTTGTTTCTCACGGACCAACGAATTAGTAAAGTCACAAGTTCACTCCAGGGAATCTGATATGGAGCGACCAGGTCAGTTTGGAAATAACTTCTGCTTTATAGTTTATTACAGCACTAACATATCCTACAGGAACTATAGCATTTATCTTTACCTAAACAATTCTAGCACCAAAATTAACGAAGAGAAACTTCTCCCTTTTAGTTTCTCTACGACCTACCGATAGCAAGCAATAGAAAGTGTTGTAGTTCCACCCAAAAATTCCATATAACGGACATAGTCGGGTAAAACGCACCTCAGTTTTTACTTTCTCTAATACTTATAGTAAGCAGAGGAAATATTGTATTCCACAAAAAATTTCGATGCCCAGATTTCACCGGAAATATGTTTTGAGGCCTCCTGAATAAAAAAAAATCTGTGTTGCACTCACATGACTTTCTCTACTCTTGTACTAACCATTCTTACAAACTCTTATTCCTATATCTCAATGTTAGTTAAGATAAACATTCGTACAAATTATCTTATTGCTTATTTCCTTGTAGGTGCAAGGGAGATATTAGAATACAGCAGGCTTTGTGCAACAGTCAAATCTTTTTGACCTTTGAGATTCCGTTCTCTTTGCACGATTAACATATAAAAAAATGAACAACGTTGCCTTTCGCTAAAGTTCTAAGTTTTCCGAAACTCGCACACATAACAAGGAATATCTCCGAAATGGTTCACCCTACAAGAAAATTTATTGAGGCATAAATTGTGTATTTTAACAAGATCTACATTTTTTGTATAGTATGATTTGGTCTATCTCTAACGGTTTACCAGTTATGCAAAAGTGGTCCAGAGTAAATACGACTACAGGGGCTATAGCCAGAAAATTCAAGATATACATTTCATTTTTCATAAAAATATCTCAAACATATGACATTTTAATCAAAATCGTTAGAGGCATTTTCAAGAAAATCAAAATTTTCGAAAAATTTTTCATGTAAAGGGTAGTGTAGGGTGGGGCTATTTTCTTCAAAACCTTGTATCGCATCCTTGAAAGACATTAAACTTAAATGCCAACTTTGGTTATTAACCGACTTTTTGTTTTTGAGTTATGCTGTCCACAGACTGACAGACTGACACACAGACACACACACGGACCTTTTTCTAAAAGTGGTTTTTTTATTCAGGGGGGCCTCAAAACATGTATTTCCGGTGAAATCTCGACATCTACTTACCAGTAGAGAAAGTAAAAAGTAGAACATTTTAGAATCCTTACACTGCCCTAAATTGTTAATTTAGATCCAAAAGCCAGTAACTGCACACTTGCATGCCTTTGCTTCCATTATCTTCACTTTCCCTACGCATTAGCCAAGTCGTTTACGTTAGCATTTACTGCACCATGTATTTATGTTGCACTCTAGTCGTTCCATTACTAATAGCTTTGCTATTGTTTTACTACGTTTTATTCCCTATGGAACGTACTTAATCACCACTGCTGTTGTCATAAACTCCACAAAGCATTTCCATTATCGTGAATTAGCCCATGAACTATGCATGTTATGTGCACTGCGTGAAAAATTGATCGTTCAACGCGGACACTTCGTTTTCCAATTGCCCCTTTGTGCAATAAGAAACCATTCTTGTTACCTTACCACTAATTCTAAATCTGTCAAGTTATAAATGTAACATGAACTGCCACGCAACTTTCTCTACCCACGGCAATCACATCATAACACATCATCGTACAAGAAATAATTGTTATAAGTAAATCCCACATTTCTAAGCAAAATGCTGAACTTTTTGCACACTTTTAAGGATAAGCAGAAAGGTTACACTTCGTAAGACACGCCTAGATGAGCCGGTTTAACCATCTTTGTGCTATTTATTTTTATTTCGCACGAAAACGTTTTTGCATACTTATTTTACGAAGCTTAATTAAAACAGCATATTTACCCAAAGCGTATTTCACAGCTATCTGTGATTTATCAGTTATTCGCTATTTTCTCGGCCAAATGTGTAAGAAAGAAATGCTGGGGTGTAGTCAGGTTTTGCGAAATAATGCTGCAAGGAGAAAAAAGAAATTGCTGCAATTGCATAGACAGTCAACTCATCAGTCAATTCATCAGTCAATTATCATGGACAAGGACGGTGATTCCCCGAGCTCCAAGCAGCAGCGTCTTGGGTAAGAATGGCAGCTGGAAGTTCAATATAATTCCTTGGAACACTCACATTCCCAGACTGACGAAATTTCAGAAACATTGCCGTTAAAAACACTCAATGTGGTCCTCGAGAAAAGTTTCGGTTTACGAAATAGTGTGTCGAATTTCTAAAAAGCTTTGTGGTTAAGAAACACATTTTAACAGGAATTCCCTGGAGAGCTATAGTGATGATGATAGATTTCATGTGACGTCATGCGACGTCGAAAAAACATTTCCACTATATAAATAATTTTTCACTAATAGACGTAGGGGTTTTACAAGAAAAACCTCAGGATGACCTTTATTGCGTACTGTAACAGCCTTAAACAAGGTAAGAGTTCTGTGAAACTATTTATCACCATATTTGTGTATTCGTTTTTGCTTATTTTGGTGCTTATTTTCATCACCTTTCGTGCTTATTTGCTTGCTTATTTTATTGTGCTTAGAAATCCGGAATTTACATATTATATTAGTCACACCGAACGAAATGGTAGCGCGTATCGTGTGCGGCTTGCACTCAGGAGGACCCGGATTCGATTCCCGCCGATCGCCCACTGTTCTTGGATTTTTGTTCTACTTTTTCGTAGTCAGTAGGCAAATGCTGGGATGGTTTCTCATCTACCGAGATTTTCTTTCCGTAATTCCCCTTTCATTTCGATTCCTTCGAAATGTCTTTGGTGTGCTTCTAGGTTTGGTGGCGTGTGGTGGTGCTACTAAGATGGCGCGGAAGCTTGGTCAGTGGTCAGAGAATTCCCCGTGGATACCAGCACGTGTCATTTTTTGAGAAAAAACAAAAAAATTTAAGTGTCCATGTAAACGGTAGTTTGGGGTACGAACTTTTCATGAGAATGATTCCTGCAATATGTTGCACTTAAATACCATGTTTGGTATTTCCGGTTTTTGTTTTTGAGTTGTGCTGTTCACACACGCTAACACAGACTCTCACATTTTTCTAAAAAATAGCTTTTATTCGGAGACGTAAAATCTCGACGAGGAATTTTTTGGGTTGCAGTATAATACTTCTTTATACTTTAAGTAGGTGACATAAAAAGTAACGAAGTATACTGACAGAAAAAAATCATGTTAATGTAACAAATCAGATTGCTGTAAGAACTTCCTAGTTGTGCCTTAAAACTGTGTATTTTTTGGAAGGCTCTCACATGAAATATGTTTAATATATATTTAAGTATATATATAAGTTATACTTAACTATAAGTAGGGCGTCAATCCGTCGACACTTTGATGATGATGATGATGATGATAATGATAATAATAATAATAATAATAATAATAATAATAATAATAATAATAATAATAATAATAATAATAATAATAATAATAATAATAATAATAATAATAATAATAATAATAATAATAATAATAATAATAATAATAATAAAGCTTTATTTAATCCCTAGGGCGTCTCCTGTATGCAGACAGTACCATTATCGCCCGGCCGCTGCGTCCCCCAGCTGCAGCCAAGGCCACGGAGGAGTGGATGTTGGGAGTGGTGGGGGTCAGCACGCCGACTCCCCCAACCTATCAGGATAACTACCGCACTGGTCCCTCAGAGACCTAACGAGGCTGAATGCACCCCGTACCAAACCAGGGAAAAATCCCATGCCGTTACCAGGATTGCACCCGGGTCTTCCGAGTCAGAGGCAGGAGCGCTACCACTGCGTTATAGGGGCGGTCAATAATAGTAATAATAGTAAAATAATTACAAAATAACACAAATAAGTTCGTTTTTTTTTTATAAACAGTAAATTCACACGCGCGCGCATTTGGACTTTCAGTCCTACTTTCAGACTCTAGGATAGTCCTGGCTGGGGAAAAATTCCCACCCTTCAGCCGGGAATCGAAACCGGAACCTCTGGATTTAGAATAGCATGCTAACCACTCATAGATCGTTTGGCCAGTTACTTCAGATGCACATACGGAAGAATCAGTCGAACGCACCTAAATTGTGCTTATAGAGGCATAACTTGGAATTACCTTGGTAGAGTAGGAATTCCCGGCGTCGTTAAGTTGTGCGCAGTGCAAACTGGAGAGGGAGTTAAATTCGCCCTACCTCGCCAAATGAGAGAAGGAAGCGAAAACGAGGGCGCCGTATGAATTACGTGCGTGGGTGTAACGCCGCTGAGGGCACACTTTTTGTGTAGGCGCTGCTGCTGTAATTTGCAAAAAGGGTGCTCCACTTCAAACAAAAAAGGAACAGTATGAAGGTAGGCCTTAGGCATTTCTATAAATACAGCGGCACTACTACCAGATTTTTTACACCTGCTTTACTAAATTACTTCTCAGGTGGAGTTTTTAAGTATTTTTAGATTTCACTTCGAAATTACTACAACATTACATATTTTTTCCAACTGGATTCTATTTACTTACATTCACAGTTTACTTGTGACTGATATTACGATATAATACATATCGCTTTCTGACACCGGTAAGATGAAATATTTTATAAACAAATGAAAGGTAATTAGCTCAATAAATGCAATAAATAAGTTCCATGTGTAAAAGTCAATGCATAGTACAAGAAGCACGAGTTTACAATTTTGCAACTTAGTAAGAAGCCGTGTCAAGAAAAAGCAATTAAGTCAGGCTTGCTAAGGCAATTAGACGTTCCGACGAACACAGTAACAAAGAAATGCATTATTCAAGATTCCGGTACTTGGAACTAGAAAGTCTGGTAGTCAGAGTTGACTGCACGTACGTTATGTTCAACACGTTTTTACTTTCTCTACTCGTAAGTAGGGGAAGTATTGTATTGCACCCAAAAATTCGATGTCGAGATTTCACCGGAAATATATGTTATGAGGCCCCCTGAATAAAAAAAAAAAAAGCATTTTTAGAAAAAGTTCCGCATGTGTGTCAGTGTGTCAGTCTGTGGACAGCATAACTCAAAAACGAAAAGTCGGCTAAGAACCAAAGTTGGTATTTAATTTTAATGTCTTTCAAGGATGTGACACGACGATTTTGAAGAAAATAGTCTCACCCTAAACTACCCTTTATATTGAAATTTTTTCGAAAATTTTGATTTTCTTGAAAATGGCTAACGATTTTGATTAAAATGTCATATGTTTGAGATATTTTTATGACAAATGAAATGTATATCTTGAATTTTCTGGCTATAGCCCCTGTAGTTGTATTTACTCTGGACAACTTCTGCATAACTGGTAAACCGTTAGAGATACACCAAATCATACTACACAAAAAATGTAGATCTTGCTAAAATACACAATTTATGTCTCAATAAATTTTCTTGTAGGGTGAACCATTTCGGAGATATTCCTTGTTACGTGTATGAGTTTCGGAAAACTTAGAACTTTCATGAAATGGATCATCGTTGTTCATTTTTTGATATGTTAAATGTGCAAAGACAACAGAATCTCAAAGCTTTAAAACATTTGACTATCGCACAAAGCCTACTGTATTGTAACATTCCCCTTGCACCTACAAGGAAATAAGCAATAAGCTGTACAAATGTTTATCTCAACTAACACGAAGAAGATATAGGGATAAGAGTTTGTAAGAATGGTTAGTACAAGAGTAGAGAAAGTCATGTGAGTGCAACACATCAGATTTTTTATTTATTTTTTGTGGACTCAGCCATTTCCGAGTCATTCCTCGTTATTGATATGGATTTTCCAAAACCTATACTTTCCTCAAATGGGAAGTCATTACTCGTTTTTTATGTATTGGCCATGCAAAGAGAATTGAATATCAAAGGTATCGTATTGCAACTAGCTCTTAAAGCAGTTGACTATCAGTTAAGACCTAGTTACTAAATAAATGAAACAAGCTCTACAAATGTTTATCTCGATGAACATGAAGATACAAGAATAAGATTTTGCTATAGCAGTTTGTTGCACGGGTGGATAGTCATGCGAGTGTAATGCTTCAGAATTTTTTTCCTACATCCTTGTTCCATATTCTCTCTGTGGGAAACAGTCCATGTTTACCAGAATAACAAAACCTGGCAACGCTCCGGAAATTACATACTTGATTGGTCTTATTAACCTCCGGTGTCACTGGCACTTTATTTGCAATCTCCCGGACGTACTTTTTACGTCATTTTTCTGTGAAACAGGTTCTCCCGGTTTACGACTTCACCTCGTAACTTACAACATTGTGTATCTTTTGTTTACAGCTTACCTTCGCCCTTTTTCTACTCTCTCATATAGCGTTCTTTACGATGCATTAACAATCTTAAAAGTACCCCGGACATCTGAAAGCAGGGTATAAAATTTACAACTTCGAGTTAGTGTATAATAACAGCAGAATTTTGTTTCCATAACAGCATATGAACACTTTTATTGATGACAAGGAAATATCAACGACGAACACGAGGATCAATAAGATAGTGTGACGTCGGGCTCAGCGCACAACAAAGAACAGACGGAGTCAAATTACTGCGCACTGCCGCCAAGCGGCCAAAAGCGTTCGTCAGGCTGTCTCGCGCGATTGCTTTGTTGACGTGACTAACAATCGAAGCGGCAGAATCAAAAGGGGCTTTTCTAGCGCCTTCGAGAAAGATCCGGTTGTGCGATCGCCGTTGGATGTGTGTGGAATTCGAGAGAGGTCCGTGTGACGTCATCCCCACTATATAAGGAGGCCAAAAACAGCAGTGAGTGATTTTACAGTTATAGACAAGAGTGGGTCAGTGTGTCAGTGCGTCGAGCGTCGAGTGGCCGTATCGTCGTAGTTGGTGTATGGGAGGAAGTAAAGAAAGAACCTGAAATGAGATAAGAGCGCGATATAGGTTGCCAGGCGAGGTGTGCGAGCCGCGTGAGGGTGCCTAACGTGAGCTGGAGTTCCTTTACCTCGATATCAGTCCCCCCCCAGGGGCTCAAACAACTACAACGCCATCCCGACGCCGAGAACAAGAGTTACAGTGCGCGAAGTCCCCACACAGCAACGCCAAACTAGTTCATCGCCGACACTTCCGATCCTCAAATGACCGGATGGAAACGAAGGTGAAGTAAAATATAGAGACGGCAAATTTGGGGAATGTAATTATCCTGAGCAATATTCCACCAGCAACCCGGAAAAGTCAATGGGTCAGGAAGGTCCCTCACGGGTAACGAACCCATGACCTCTGAAAGCGGGCCACAGGCGCTAACGCGGAGCCATCCCACTCGGTCTCTGGGTTTCCCTTGCTCTTTCTCTCCCTCTGTCTCTTCTCCGTCTCCTCTCACGCTTCTTAAAATCCCCTTTTAGGTCCAGTAGACCTAAAATAAATATCTCTGACGAAATCTCCATTTGTTTTACGAAATGCAATAAGCACTATACCATCCTATATAACACGGCGCTGGAGAAAGTGAAGACTTACCCCATAAGAGAAAACGACGAGGTTACGGACCTTAGTTTCCAAATGTTCCTGTTTATGCAAAACGAATTTTGAAACGCAAGTCCTATCTAACCAAAGTTGGACGTATCCGAGAAACTTTAGTTCGTCCCCCTTTCGATATTTTACAAGGAAAAGAATACATCGATTCGCGTTACGCTGAAGAGAAATTGAATTCCAAAAGAAGCTCCGTATCTCTCCATTGCAGCTCGCGCCTGTTTCCTTCGTTATTCCTTTGTGATTTCAGACAATGTAATACATTACCAAGGTATTCCTTGTGCAACCTCAGCACCAACTCATACCAAAACAGTATGTGTCAAAAATACGCATCGCAATCTCGTATTGGCGTATTTTGTTATAATAAAATATTGCGACAGTCAAATGTTTAAGAACTAGAGGGTATATGCTAGTAAAATTCCATACCCTTCCTACGCAATCGCGAGAAACAACTGAATGTCGACAGAACTTTAAACAAATGACAGTGCATTGCATAAATCTAACCATTAATATCATCTCGGAAATAGTTAATCCCATAAAAACGGTATTTGAAATAAATGACGCTTTAAAGAGTTCTAAATTGTTTGTGTAGTACGTTTCAATAGTACGTTCAGGAAGTGGTTTCAGTCCTACCTGAACAATGTTTCCAACAGAATGCACTTGGAATGACTCAGTAATGCGTTGCCATTTGTATCAGATTTTTAAAGCTTCTAGAATCTGTACTTGAATACACTACTCTGTCTTATGCGCTCACTTTTAATCTATTGTTTGAACGGATTGAAATGTACTTTGCGTCTCCAGCACATTTGCTATAGTTGAATTACAAGAAAACACAAAATCACTGTTAATGGAATGACATTTGTTAAAAAAAAATCTCATGTGTTGCACTCGCATGGCTTTCTCTACTCTTGTACTAACCATTCTTACAAACTCTTATTCCTATATCTTCTTCGTGTTAGTTAAAATAAACATTTGTACAAATTATCTTATTGCTTATTTCCTTGTAGGTGCAAGGGGAATATTGGAATACAGTAGCCTTTGTGCGATAGTCAAATCTTTTAAAGCTTTGAGATTCCGTTCTCTTTGCACGCGTAACATATAAAAAAATGAATAACGATGACCCACTTCACGAAAGTTCTAAGTTTTCCGAAACCCACACACATAACAAGGAATATCTCCGAAATGTTTCACCCTACAAGAAAATTTATTGAGACATAAATTGTGTATTTTAGCAAGATCTACATTTTTTGTATAGTATAATTTGGTCTATCTCTAACAGTGTACCAGTTATGCAAAAGTGGTCCAGAGTAAATACGACTACAGGGGATATAGCCAGAAAATTCAAGATATACATTTCATTTGTCATCAAAATATCTCAAACATATGTCATTTTAATAAAAATCGTTAGAGCCATTTTCAAGAAAATCAAAATTTTCGAAAAATTTTCCATGTAAAGGGTAGTTTAGGGTGGGGCTATTTTCTTCAAAATCTTCATGTCACATCCTTGAAAGACATTAAACTTAAATACCAACTTTGGCTTTTAACCGACTTTTCGTTTTTGAGTTATGCTGTGCACAGACTGACAGACGGACTGACAGACACACAGACACACACACGGACCTTTTTCTAAAAATGCTTTTTTTTGGGATTCAGGGGGCCTCAAAACATGTGTTTCCGGTGAAATCTCGACATAGAATTTTTGGGTGGAATACAATACTTCTACTTAGCAGTAGAGAAAGTAAAAATGGGTGACGTAATATGTTAAGAAAATTTACAAAACATGTATCACATTAGGTTCTTTATCATCCAGGCATCCCGTAACAACATTATTTAGCCTGGATCCACTCCATCTGAATCCACAGGCGAGGTAAGAGCACCAGCATGTCCAATCACATTCCACCACAAGTACATTTTCGGCCGCGAAATAGACGCTGTCCTAACGGCACAGAGCAATGCGACTTGTACCAATGACTTGCCATTTTGGCAGTTACAAAAGTCATGCAATCAGAGCAAAACCAGTCCATGAGAGTTTCCTACAGTAGATTTGGCATACAATAATGAAATTAGAAAAATATTTCCACGTTTTCCTCATTGCTAAAATAAATATCAATTTCTTTTAACAAGTCTTACGTTAGTATACTAAAATTCCCGAAAAACAAGACAAAAAGTATTCTGTGCCTGAAAGGCTTAAGGTTTGCCAGTTATGCTACATAGATATATGTCCTTCCGGAAGAAGACCACTTCACAAGCTATTACCAAAAAGTTCAAAACATACAGGTTATTTGTGCTGTAAATGTTCTTAGTATGCGGTAAAATTAAAATTTACAAAAAAATACGCTGTGTAAATGGTAGTTAACTTTTGGCAGATTTTCCTCTAAACCAGATCCCGGCAGGTTTGCCCGATCGAGCCTTGTTCTGGTACGCTGCTAGCTTAGAGCCTCAGCGCGGCTCCCAGTGGCGTGCTTTGTTGATGACGCAACTAACCATACAGCCGGTCAAATTAATCTAAAGGTCTATTAACAGTGAACCAATATTCTACGTTTATAGCATTACAAAGTACCTGTATGTAATTACAGACATTTACTCCGATTTTTCAGACAACTTATATATAGTTCTGTGTTACAGTTACAGCAGAATAATATTACTCTTTTATCTACTTGAGGAATTTTTTTATTTCATATCTATATGTATAGCGACTTAACCAACAAAACAGAAACGAGTTTTCTACATTTAACTGATGAACTCTTAAAGGTAACAGAAACAAAATTATATTTAATAATATTAGAACTCAAGACAGATAATACAATTACAACAGCTATAGGTCTAACTGATGAGAAATTAAACTGCAGTTTATATTAAATGTTTTATCTTTGGTTGGTTAGTTTTCTGTTGACCAGGCTATGAAAATATTTAGGGAGATATTTCGTGCTGCGTTGATTCTAAGCACTGCATTAAGATTTTCATCAAGAACGCATATACATGTGTTGCTATACCAAACGATGAACCCCCACTTGTATCCACTGCTGTGACGTGAAGGGCCGCTGCTCGGTAAGCAAGCTGTTAGTACCGTCTACTGTCCACTCTCTAAATACTGTGCCTGCCAGTGCAGGTAAACCTTGGTGTAAGCCAGTGGAAGACAGGTAACGCTGCTGTGACGTCAGCCCACTCAGCACACATGCTCTCAGAGCAAACCAGTTGAACGTGTGACGTCACAGCGGGCAAGAGGAAATGGCATTCGGGACATCGTAATCTTAATGCTGACTGTTTCAATTACGGAATAGTCACAGATTATAAATAATTACATTTCGGCTTTATACCATATATATATATATATATATATATATATATATATATATATATATATATAATTCTAGTTTATGTGAACAGTCATGTTATAAAGCAAATAGAACAGAAATTATAACTATTTTGGCTGAGCAAGAGGAGAGCTATACAGAACAATTAGGTGGACATTTTCCGACATTTGCCGTTTCGCTTTTCTTTATTTAGTTTGTCAATGTTAGGGCGTAATGTACGGCACATTTGTAACCGAAGACAGCATGTTAGATTGTGATCTGACAATATGCTTCGGGATTTTACTAGAAAGGTTCATAACCGAAAAGAATTGTTCGCACACATACGTAGAACTAAACATACATAATATTCGTGCAACAAGGGCATATAACCTCAGTAATCTGGTTTGAGGAACATTCTTATAAAAATCAGCCAAATCTTCCTGTGTTTATAGTTGTCCTGCAAATCGTCGCACTGTAAATTTATCAATTCAATTTGCAACCTGCTAGAAACATTGTTAACATCCAGTAAATAAGGGGTCACAAAGATCTGAAACATAGTTGGCAATGTTTCTACATCTTGAAGCCTGGTCTCAAACTGGTGTGAAACACGGGGAACTGAACACATGCGCCGCTGATCTAGGCAGCATAGCAATATACCGTTCTCGCCTGACGTCACACGAACGTACAAGCTGGCTCTTCGTTTAAATACGTCACATGGCTCAAAGTTGTCTTCCCCTGGTGTAAGCCTTGGTGTTTCATCTTCGGAAGACACTGAACTTGAATACCAAATCTGGTAGGTACTTATCCGACTTTTAATTTGCGAGTTATGCTACAGATACACCCTCACACCCTCTCCCACACACACACACACACACACACACACACACACACACACACACGCTCTTTATGGATTTAGGTTGCCTGAAAACATATTTCCGGAATGCCGTTACTTCTCTATGTAGAGAAAGTCAGTGGGATATTTTCAGTGCTAAGGGATGGTGGTAACAAAGCGAGACAAGCAGTAGTAAATACACATGGGTGAATAATCAGCTGGATACCCGTCTTCATGATGCGCAGTGGGCATGAAATACACCAGCATGTTTTATTCACAGCTGATGGAGTCCGCGCATTTATACCAGCTGTTGTATCTGTTGAATATGAATTACATACAATCTGCTACAACGGCTTGGGGTCCCGAACTCTCAGAGAACAGCTTTCATCTCTTTTATGATACATGTGAAATGTAGAAAAGGAGAACATTCATACAGCTCCGGCGTTTCAAACGCCAACTAAAACTGGAGAAATATTACCCACAGATGCATAAAACCACATAGCCGTCTGCATCTGAACGGAGCTTATAAATACAAGTTACACAAGCTGAAACTGCAGCACAGCCATTGCACAGGAGTAGAACTGGAGTTTATGGGTCTACACTTTCTCCTGTCATAGCGTTTATGCACTTAGGTAACAAACGTGAGGCTGATTTACATTCATACGACCGAGTGTGGTGGCGCAGCGCTAATGTGCATTCGGAGGCCATGGGTTCGATCCCCACGGCCAACTTTCCTGAGCTATGGGAGTTTCCCCGGATAGCTAAGCGATTACTGCAAAGGTTAATTACATCTCCCGAATTTCCTGTCTCTTCATTTCACTTCACTTCTCGTCTCACTTCAATTTCACCCTGCTTCACTATTTCAGAGTTCTAAGCGTTGGTGACGCATGGAAGGGTCAACAAAACGCTTTAGTTTTAGGCTAAAAATATACAACCAAATTGTAACATTTTGTCTTGCTTTGTAGTGCCTTTCGATAGTATAAATGTTGTGCAGTAATAATATTACAGAACAGACATATTACAGGCTCATTAGTGACAGGTACAAAATATTGTAACATCCCCTCGCTTGCTCAGCCAAACCTAACATGTCACTGCTGCACTACAACTGAACAGTCGACTCTGTAACCCGGTTGCCCTCTGTGGGCAATGTGCTAGCAGAGGGCACGCTCATATATTTGCTCACGTGGCGAAATATGTTTTAAGGCAGTGATCCGCAAATTGGCACTCGCGATTGCAGCACCTGCAAGTTCAGGGGAGAAGGTCGATGTAGTAAAGTCATGGAACTACAGCCTACATTAGAAGGTACCAGTCAAGTGATTCAACACAGCAATAGAAAACGTGCGCATGTCTAAAAGGAACAATGGAAAGAACAATTTTTTTACTGTCATGGGGAAAACGTCAGATGCTTTATGCTTTTTTGCTCAGAAGTTTTGCTAGCGACCTTCAAGAGCACCGTAAGATTTCATACAATGCGTCATAAAGATCACACGGAATTCATAGGTGAGTAGTAAATGTAATGCAAATAATAATAATAATAATAATAATAATAATAATAATAATAATAATAATAATAATAATAATAATAATAATAATAATAAATAATAATAATAATAATAACAATAATAATAACACAAATAATAATAATAACAATAATAATAATAATAATAATAATAATAATAATAATAATAATAATAATAATAATAATAATAATAATAATAATAATAATAATAATAATAATAATTTATCAACAGGTTTACAATGTGAGATCACATCTTCCTGTATCCGAAGTGTTTCAAGTACGTATCTTCTTCCTCCATTCTTATTTCCCAATCCCGCTTTTTTAAATTCTTCTGCTTCATACTACTCCTTATATCATCTATCCAGGTTTTCCGCGGTCTTCCCCTCTTTCCTCTCCCTGGTGGAATCCATTCCAAAACTTGTCTCGGCAATATTGTTTCCATCATTCTACGTGTATGACCATACCATTCCAATCTAAAATCTAATAATGTATCATTAACATTCATTTTTTGTCTAATAGTTGTATTTCTAATTTTCTCTAATTTAGAATGCCTAGTGGATCTTCTAAAACAATCCATTTCAGTAGAAAGCAATAATAATAATAATAATAATAATAATAATAATAATAATAATAATAATAATAATAATAATAATAATAATAATGATAATAATACTAATACTAATAATAATACTAATACTAATAATAATACTAATAATAATACTAATACTAATAATAATACTAATACTAATAATAATAATAATAATACTAATATATATTAGTATTATATATATATATTAGTATTATATATATATTAGTATTATATATATATATATATATATATATATATATATATATATATATTTCACAAACAAAAATTGTGACATCTGCCTGACATTGCAGGTGACCATAAAGATCCAGAATACAGAGATATATGACAAAGTCAATTTTAAGAAGAAGAAAAAAAAAATGATTAAAATTAATATTCAAAATATCTAAAACATTAAGATTATAACAAGAAGATAACAGTTAACACATTGAATACAAGTGATTATTTAAAATATATAAAGAGTCTTTTAGGACATGTAAACATATATTTACAATTTCGGACCATTGCACACCCAGTGCTTTGAGGCAGGTACTTGTGAATTTAAAACATGTTTCGCGGGCACCAAAGAGTAGTCCTTTTACCTCCCATGCATTTTCATACTAATACTAATAATAATAATAATAATAATAATAATAATAATAATAATAATAATAATAATAATAATAATAATAATAATAATAATAATAACAACAACAACAACAACAACAACAACAACAACAATAACAACAATAACAACAATAACAACAATAACAACAATAACAACAATAACAACAATAACAACAATAACAACAATAACAACAATAACAACAATAACAACAATAACAACAATAACAATAATACTAATACTAATACTAACAACAATAACAACAATAACAACAATAACAACAATAACAACAATAACAACAATAACAACAATAACAACAATAACAATAATAACAATAATAACAATAATAACAATAATAACAATAATAACAATAATAACAATAATAACAATAATAACAATAATAACAATAATAACAATAATAACAATAATAACAATAATAACAATAATAACAATAATAACAATAATAACAATAATAACAATAATAACAATAACAATAATAATAATAATAATAATAATAATAATAATAATAATAATAATAATAATAATAATAATAATAATAATAATAATAATAATAATAATAATAATAATAATAATAATAATAATAATAATAATAATAATAATAATAATAATAATAATTAGAGCCAATAATAGAGCCACGGTTAACTGGTTAACTGAACGATGGTCAATTTAGTTTTCATTTCTCCCATTCATGGAGCACGTGCATGATACTGAACCGCGAAAAGTATACGCTTACTTTGTTGAAAGATAGTACTGTATTCATAGCAAAGCAAGTAATATTCAGGTATGGTATATCTTCTAACAACAGTTAATAGCGAGCCTAGTATAACGCATTACTTATCTATGACCCCTATTATCCCTATTTGGGAATCCCTATTCTACATCATACATACTAAGGGGAGGTGGTTTTTGACTTCGAGAGAACGGTAAACTCGAGTTACGCTGATAGAGCTCATTGCATACGCACAGCCGTCGATGAGGGCTTTTTTTAGAGCCCCGGGCATTTGAACGCAGCTGGTGATGCCCAGTCAGCATTCAACTGGTAGCAAATCCTCTATAGAGGGCGATATTAAATCCTTAGCCGAGATTGAATGGGGAGGTGCGTTCGATCCCCGCTGAGATTTCGTTACGTTGCTACATTGTGCTGGGATTTATTTAACCTCGAAATCAAGAAGGATTTAGAGAGAATTTCCTAGGGCAAAACTAACAAATCCTTACCTCCATACATGTTAGACGAGGTCGTGCTGGAGTGACCTTGACCTTCCAGCTCTAATTACCGTGGTCGCTCCACCAATTATGCACCTGTTTTCGTAATTATTGTTTTCATATTCCCTGTTACACTATTGGCAAATCCCTGGCGTTACCGCGTTGATTGCGCAAATCTCTCCCTCTCTCACTCTTGTATTCCAGAGATCAAACATTGATTGACAAAGTCTTATTTAACGAGATCCAGGCTTTTGTGCTTTAATATTTTGTCTGTAAGTGACGGTTTATCAGTTATACAAAAAGTCATTCAGAATTAAACAACTTCTTATGACATTCCCCGATAATTCAATATATACATTTCACTTCCCATCAAAATATCTTAAACGTTAAGCATTTTAATTAAAATCGTTGGAGCCCTTTTGAACAAAATCAAAATGTCCGAAAAATGAACCATGTAAAGGGTATTCTGGAGTGGGGGGGATTTTCTTAACAATCTTCGTGTCGCTGTTCACAATCACACACGCTCACATACACACGCGCACGCATATACATTTCTCTAAACATACGTTTGGAACCACGAGTCCTCAAAACATGTATTTCCACTGAAATATCGGTATCGAGTATCAGATAAAGTATGAATACAAAAATTCAAAGCAGTCAGAACTACGAAACGAACCTTTAAATATAAGATAAGGAGAGAAACATAACTAAGATCTGATAGAGTTATGGTAGTGCCAGTAATAAATTATGGGAGCGAATCATAGTCTTATGAAAACATAAAAATAACATACAAGCATTTGAAACCAGGACTTTACGATAAGTCTACGATTGTAGAGGAGAGAGGAGCATATCAGAAATGAGAATCAGAAAAGAGCTAAAAATACACCCAGTATAAGAAGAAATAGAAAAAATATCATGTCATAATAGTTTAAATATCTCAACAGCATGCCTGAAGAAAGCCTTTTGTTAAAAACATAGTAGGATGACCCACAAAATAATCGCTTCCACAAATATGAGACCAAGACAGGCAAATTCATAATTCGTGAAGGTAGAAGATTACAGCATTATCGATTAAAAATTAAGCATATAAATAGAAATAATGAAATATAAAAGTTAATAAAACCAAGTCGATTTATTGAACTTGCGCAAATATAAGGAGTAATTGCCATGTGAATAGAGCAAAAACTAATTCTCTTGAGGGATGATGGTTACTTTGATACAACACTTGCAGTGGTGGCTTCATTCCACCTGCGCGGTAATAATTTCTGCACTGTTATTCTGCACTATTTTGCTTATATTATAAATATTTTCTCTACAATAATCATTACAGCCACCTACTGAGGTGACGAAAATTACATAATCTTGAAGTTTATAACGTCAGTCTGGGTGGCTTAGCCGGTTAGACGCTGGCCTACTGATCCCAAGGTCGCGGGTTCAAATCCGGTCCAGATCAATGGTTTTTAAGTGTGAGACGCTGATATGATCCTGGCAATTGACAGTACCACTAAGGAATGTTTTTAATAATTCAAGCTTGTAACCTTACTTTATCTTATGCACGTAATATTCTTACGCTGCCTTATGCTTCACAATTTAAATTGTTTCTCTTTCACAAAAAATGAAGCAGTAAAGTTCCATTACTGTTTAGCCTTAAACAAAATTTTAAAACTATTTGATCAACATAAATTGTTTGATATTAAAGTTAATATTGTGTTCAAACTTTGAAACACGAAACACAATAGTTTATATTAACTAAACTAATAAGAAACTAAACCCCCAAAAATGGAATCGTATCGTCCCCTTTTTATGTTTACAAATACGAGTATTCAGAAAATACCTTTCGAAATAATAAATACCTGTAAGATCACCAAAGCTTTATTAAATGCTTCTGGTATTGCTTCTAATGTGCGTTTGATATTGTAACGCTTTACATTTGTAAACTGAAATACACATATTAAACGCCAAACTTTCCTGTTCTTGTAACTTAAAACAAATTCTCTCTACCACTCTTCATGAAACAGCTATACTCGCCACTGAATGATGGGTGTCGGAACTTGAACAGCAGTGAAGGGGATGGATGGCCGGTGGAGTGAAGCGAGAACGCGAGTGGCGCAGTTGAGCCGATTTTGCCCCTGCTTGAACTAGTGCGATAAAGTACATGTTTTAATTCCTGTGTCCCGTGTTAAAAGTTCTAGTATTGCTGCTAGCTGTCTAAACTACCAAAATAGTTTTTGTAGCTATATAAAAACGAAGGAAAGTAGGTGGGGAAAGGCATGAGAATGTAACAGAGAGAGGGAGAGAACGGGAGGGGAGGGAGAGAACGGGAGGGGAGGGAGAGAAAGGGAGGTTCGGGGGAAGGGGAGAGAGGAGGAGGGAAAAGAGCGGGGGAGAGGGAAAGAGGAGGAGGGAGAAAGGGGGGATGTGGAGAGAGGAGGAGGGAGACAGAGCGGGGGAGGGGGAGAGAGGAGGAGGGAGACAGCGAGAGAGAGGGAGAGAACGGGAGGGGAGGGAGAGAGAGGGAGGGGAGGGAGAGATGGAGGGAGGAAGAGAGATGGAGGGGAGGAATAGAGAGGGAGGGGAGGGGAGATGGAGTGGATAGAGGTGGAGAACGGGAGGGGATGGAGAGAGAGGGAAGGGAGATGGAGGGGATGGAGAGAGGGGGAGCGGAGGGAGAGAGGGAGGGGAGGGAGAGAGGGATGGGGACGGGGAGAGAGGGGGAGGGTGGAGAGAGGGGGAGGAAGACAGCGAAAGAGAGGAAGAGAGAAATTTACATTAGTTGCATCTGTCATCCTGGGAGAGATGAATACTAATGATTACTGTTAATGATACGTGTTGCCTTGCTGTAAGACGCATTAAGCTGTACTAAATTGGTAACAGTAGCTCTCAGTTACATTGTAACAGGAACCTTATAATATGCACGACATGAAATTTCTAACAAGGAAACAACCTTAGCACATGATGTCGAAGTCAAGATGATCCACTTACGTCATCGGCGGGCGCCAGAGCACTTCCTCGTAATTCTGTTTGTTATTGATGGGGGTGAAGTTCACCCTCTCTATTGACAAGTCTTCTTCTCCTCCTCACAAACTTTGCCGCTATCATCATCTTCGCTTTTTGTAATGAAGACGTTCACTCCATCTCTGGAAACTTTATCATTGTAGGATGGTGTCGAAAATAATGCTTTGCTTATGCAGGCGGATAAAGTGCTTTAACGATGGAGGGGAAGGGGGGGATTAGGGTAACACGAAAAAAACCAGTCGCTCAAGGGAAATTTTAATTTCTATAGCAAAGGAGATGTTAAAGTTTATTATTATTATTATTATTATTATTATTATTATTATTATTATTATTATTATTATTATTATTATTATTATTATTATTATTATTATTATTATTATTATTATTATTATTATTATTATTATTATTATTATTATATAGTTTAGCCTCACTTACATACTGCAATTTTTACAGTAATCTCATTTATAAGATATTTGTAAAAAACACAACTCCCAGCGTACCAGCTCATGAAGGGCCAAGGTTTACCGCCCGGCCGCTGCGTCCCCCACTTCTGACGCCTAAAGGGCACGTTTACCTATTTTACTTAAATTTGTTGCCTCTTTTATTGTTTGATATATTTTTAAAACGCGTACTGTCTTTTAGATCTGTGCGATTGATGTTACTATAATTGAAATATATACACTCCATATTTCTAATGTCCCAGTTGCAACAAATACATTTCATACACCAACATTCGTAACAATGATCAGCCATTCTTTCAAATACGTCCATCGTGTCCCCCATTGTTAGCTGTTGAGGAATCTCCTAGGTGGAGCAGTTCTTTCCTTATCCATTAAAATACTAATGTCGAGGTTCGGTAAGTAACAGTTACGCCATAAATTTCAATCCGTCGTTGTCTTCTCTAACGCTTCCTGAGTAACCGTACTCCATTAAGCGACGACTGCGTACATTTCTGGGGGCAATCAGAAGGCGGAGTCCGTTACATCCAGTGGTAGTGTGATAAAGACGGCGGTGGAATGAGAGGACCTACAGCCTCTATCGAGGATTCCGAACCATGTTGGTGCTTGGAGATGGCTTACACGAGTTAGAATAGAAGGCTCGGATGGGGCCGACTTAAAATCACCTACGTAGAGCAGTAAATCCAACCAGACCTTCAGCACGAAAGCCGCAAACGAAACCAACGACATCCATTAATTTAATTTAGTGTTGCCAAGTCCCTTCACCCAATACTTTTTGTTGTTGTTGTTCCTCTCATGGATTAGACTTTAGGTCTGTTCGATGTCACACTATCTTTCCATATCCTTCACGGTCTACCTATTTAACGAATTCCTGTTGGTTAATATTTCATTGTTATTTTAGGAATTCTATTTTCTGACATAAGTTCCAAACGATTTGACCAATTATCTCTATAACGTGTTAATCTATTAGATACACATTCAATATTTAGGTATTCTCTAATAGTTTCATTTGAAATTCTGTCTTGGAGTTTATTTCCCTTTACTGATTTTAAATCTCTTATCTCTGCTGATTCAATTCTTTTCAAGCTCCTTTTGTCGAGAGTCAATGTTTCACTACCATATAATAAAACAGCAAACGCCATCACATTATGAAATTTAATTTCTTTCTTTCAGGGTTTTCTTTAGCATTCCACAGATATTTAACTATACACTAAGTTTTGTACCTACATAAATAGTTAAACATCGAAATCTGCTCTATTCTGTAACTGTGACTGGGTGTTTACGCCTTAAAGGCCAAGATCTTTGTTTTTTTTAAATTACATTTTAAAATTGCGTTTTTCTCATTTTATTTAGGTAATGTAGCACTTATTGCAGTTTATCTTCCACGTCCAAAATTAACACAATATCGTAGCATATCAATTATATTCAGATACAATCCTCGCCCTATTTTAATACCTTTATCAATCGTTTTGAAACTCTCGTATCATATCATCTAAGTGTATATTAAACAATGTGGGAGATAAAACACAACCTTGTTTGCGCCACTGGTTTGTCTGAATTCTTGTCATTTTCAAAATTAGTTTGAATTATACATTTTGGCATTACTATTACTTCAATCAAATGTCTTTTTATCAAAATTTTCTATAAAACATCCCTATCAAGCCGGTCAAATGCCTTTTCCAAGTCTACGAATCCCACATTGATCTCGATACTATATTCTATCCTTTTCTTCATAATTTGTTTGAATGTATATGAGCATGATCTGCCTTGCCTAAAGCCATTTTGGTCTTCCAAAACTAGTACTTCTGCAATTCTTTTAATTGTATTATTTATTATATTGTAATATATTTATACCCACTATTAGTGATACTAATTACTCGATAATTATTAGTGTCTGAAGGTTCTCCTTTCTTAAATATAGATACTACTGTAGATTCTGACCAGGAAGATGGGTTCTTCAAAGTTATATTTGGTCTACAATACAGTTTTGCTAAAGGCCAATCTTAGTGTTCAAAAATATATTAAAATATTTTTAGTTAAGAACACGATAGAAACTGAAGCTGTTATTCGTTAACTAATTCTATTTTCCTGCCAAGTGGACCAAGAACGATGTTTGGGTATTTTCTTGTGCTGGCAGAATGGCTTGCCAAAAGTTTAGACAAGCAATCTCACTACGGTTTAAGGCCTATTCTGGGCAAGAATACAGAGAAACCAATTTATAACCAGAACACAATTACGATAAGAGCGAGCGAATACAAAGACTTACTGTCTAAGCTTGACTTTGCCTAGCCGAAAGCGTGGAAGAAGTGATTTTTATCTGAAAGTTGACGTCTTTTTCTGATCAGCACATCAAAAGATGTTAATGGAACTCATCCATCACCAACTGTGATATATGAGTTCCAAATGAGATGGGATCCAGCTCAAGTAAAGAAAAAAGTGGAACGGGAGGAGATACCTCAATATCGCAACCGCTTCTCCTCGACACAGCGACAAATCGTGTGATATTTCACCGTGACAGTTCCTAATTTTCTGGATCAACACTTCCGCCCAACTCTGCAGCCGATTTGTGCGTGTAATCCTAGGCATCGCGAGTCGATGAGATATCCCACTTCTAGAACATGCCATTACGTAGCGATATTTGTGTTCGTTTACGTCTTCATTTAAAAGCCAGAAGCGTGTCAGAAGACATCGGCAGTTTATGGTAAGTGTCAAATTAATAGCATAATGTGTACTAAGAACTGTAAGTGATACTTATCAGGTCGGGAATGCATTTCGGGAATACGAAGCGCGCAGGGTCGAGTTATGAGCATTCGAGATCTGACGAGTAACTTACAGTTCGTGTTGAAAAAACCAAAAACCAATAATAAATCAAAATTTATTTTCCATATTTTATTAGTGATTAAGAAAAAATGAATTCTCAATGTGAACAAATGAACTATTAGGTCTCAGATAGACCTAATAATTTGTATATTTTGTGTGAAAATCCAGGTTCCTCCTCAAGATGTACTGAAGAAATAAAAAGAATAGAATCGCTTGAATATTAACATGTTCAATTGCACATTTAATATTTCAATCAATAAATAATTCATACGCTTGTATATTTTCCTAAGGATTCATTAAGAACTTATTTTTAGGTTAGTATGCTGTTGGGTGTGACGTCATTTCCTACTGGTACCGCAAGCATTAAACACTAGTTTTAGCCTTGTTGCCATGGGAATTGATAAATTAATTGAAAATTTAGCTTACCTAACAAATATGAGTTAGCAATGATTACCTTACGTATCAAGTATGGCAAAAATCAAATATCAAAGCTGGGATACATAATCACACAGACATGCACGCCCGAAACTTCCTAAAAAATGCTTTTTTCTTTGTCTTCTTTTTGCTTTTCTTGAGGGGGCTGGGATTCATTGGATTCAGGGAACATCAAAACGTATATTTCCAGTAAAATCTTGACATTAAATTTTTGGGTGGAATTCAATACCTTCTCTAGTTATTATGTAGGTGATAGAAAATTTAAAATGGATAGTTGGATTTATACTTAATGTGCCAAGATTATGTGCTGCAAAACTTATTTTTCCCAAACTAATAATGTGGACTGAGACAGGTAATAAGGCAATTATCATAAAAGCGGGGTTTTAGGTCAGTGCAAATTTTATTTGATCATGTGAAAAGCTTTTATTTATTTATTTATTTTTTATTTGATAAATATCTAAACTATCAGAACGTCATGCAAAAATAAAATAAAATCATATTTATATGCAAAAAGTACAAGTTAAACCAGTGATGTATTGAAGTGGAAATGACGGAATATAATGAAAATTGAGAGTAGTCAGTCTATGATATAATAAATTATGTTTATGTTCGACCAAGCCATAACGTGGTACTTATACGCCACTCTTATGGGTCTACATTATATCCATTTCTTCATAACGACACTGCTATCCACCAATTTAAGATCCATAGGTAGCAATCAATACTTCGCCGTCTGCGCACATTCCCCGCAGCTGAAAGCGAAACTTTCTATTCATGCATATAAAATAAAGGTACCTTGTTTACTTAATAACTATTGTTAATATCATTCTAATAAATTGAATTTGTCCTCTTCTTTTTGAAAGTCTACCTTTTTACAACCTTATAACATATATACTCTCTGTATTATTGTGTCAATGCCAACATAACACAATGCCAATTCAACAATGAAAGTTAAAGGCGCAACTATCGTATGTACAATAGAATAATACGCAATTAAAATCTCTTCTCACTGTCATACCAGGCGTCGGGCTGATCACCCACAATGCCTCCGGGAGTAAGCTATGGTACTATCACGAAGACAACCGCCAGATTTGAAGTAACTCCTTGAGTTAGTTTGAAAGACCTGAATACCACTTCTGTTCAAGAATGGGTATTGGAGCTTGCAGTAAGAAGCTGTGCCAGCCTATATGGCAAGACCCACTCAGACTTGGCTTGAGAAAAACGTTCCAGATTTTATTACTACCCAAGATTGACCTTAACCCCTTGGATTACAAGCTACGGTCAGTACTTCAGAATATTGGTTTTAAGGAAAGCCACACCAATATTGAGTCTCTCAAACAAAACAATCGCTGAAGTGAGCAGTGGTGGGTTTCTCTGTGGACACAGGGCATGCTGCTATCGATGAAAAATTGTGTGTGCATTTAGCACAGAAAATATGTGGATGCCTTGTGCTACACTAAAGCTAGAAAAGAAATGGAAGAAAGAAATCCACTACTGATCTTTAAAAGGCTTTGTAACAGAATTTATGGCTAGACTAGCAACCATTGGCTTAGGTGGATAATTCCAAGCAACTCGTGCTCCTCCGGAGTATTTAATAACATGCGAAAGCAAGTATATTTCTCAAAATTTTGTCTTGACCCAAAGTTTCTACGTCCCACAGAACTTGCAAAGATTAATATCACAAATTGAAAAGTTGTGTATTCAGTAACACAAAGTAAGGAGAATGCAAATTTGCAGCACGGAATATTTGGAAGTACGTTGCTGTCTGACACATATTATGCATTTTAATGTGCTCTACATTTTCCCCGCAGTAAGCATTTGTCCGTTTGTTACTCAAAACTATAAAAATTCAATAAATAAAGAGAAATTTATAGGCCAATCACAGAATGCTTTCAATTTGCAAATGCGTTAAACACAGGGAGTTTTAATCAAACTAGTTGGAGGTATTTTCGGGTCAGGGAATTTTCTTACAACTCTGGTGTTGCATTCTTGGAAGATGTTGAAATTAAATACCATGTTTAGTAGGTACTAATCGGACTTTTCGCTTTTAAATTCCGCATCTCTGTCTGTCTTTCTCTCAATCCCCCCCCCCCCAAGTTCCTATCCTGCGGACTTTTTGAAACATGTTTTGAAGGTTACGAAAACATCAAAAAGTGTTAGGTGAAGACTTTTCACGTCGTTAAACCACGCAGTTATGAATAGGAGGTCCATGGTTCAAATTCAGCCAGGGCTGTTCCCCTTAACATGTTGTTTACAGGTTTTCATAACTGGCAATGTAGAACTACTCCAAACTTACACCATGAACGTTTCCTTTCCCAATCATAACATTTTACTTCACATGTCATCCGATAGTCCACTGTCTTTGGTAACACACCGTTGCAGTCACATGACTTTCTCTACTCTTGTACTAACCATTCTTACAAACCCTTATTCCTATATCTTCTTCGTGTTAGTTGAGATAAACATTCGCAGATATCTTACTGTTTATTTCCTTATACGTACAAGGGGAATATGGGAATACATCAGCTTTAAGCGATAGTCAAAACTTTTAAAGCTTTCAAATTCCGTTCTCTTTGCACGGCTAACACAAAAAATGAATAGCGATGTTTTATTTGAGGACAGTTTGAGTTTTGAAAAACTTAAACAAATAACAAGGAATGGCTGAAATGGTTCACTCTACAAAGAAGTAATTTGGACAAAATTTTGTGTTTTAGCAAGATTATATTTTTTGTATAGTAAGGTTTGGTCTGTCTCTTACGGTTTAACAGTTACGCAAAAGTCGCCCAGAGTAAATAGGACTACATGGGCTATAGGCAGAAAATTCTAACTATACATTTCATTTGCCATAAAAATATCTTAAACATATGGCAGGTTAATCAAAATCTTTAGAGTCGTTTTCGAGAAAACTAAACTTTTTCAAACATTTTCCATGTAAGAAAGAAGATGCACCACCCAGAAGTCCTAGGCAAATTTGAAGTCGATTTTGAAGTCGATGGTACGATGCAGGATGCAGAACGAGTATGTTGATGCAGATTTTTGTTGAGTATCCTGTGGCACAAGGGGACATTTTAAACATGTACGGGTTTAAGGAATACAACGCAACCATGTTTGTAATTCTGTCTTATGCCGTTGACAAGAAATAGCGTTTCAGTGTAGGTATATATCGTTTTGTACACACTCAATAAAACAAGAATAGAAACCAACGATAACCTGTAGAGCCCAATGTGTCACCAATGTCATCACGTCAAAGTCGCCGATAGGATCAAAGTAGTTACATTCGCTTTGGGGAACGAGTCGGCTATGAAAACATCTTGCAAAACTGACATGTAACTGATTATATATTACTGTGGTCTTTCACTCGAACGGTAATCAAATTTATAAAAGCGAACTACGAATGTACTTCAGACAAGATTGAATGAAATATTGAACCATCTGTTGCTTGTAGTCCATCCTTTTCTACCTGGAGACAAATGGATGATCAATAGCGAGCGTTTGACTTAATAGATTGCATACTCGTATTTTCTACCCTGTCAAAACACAATGTATCACCTTTATTGGCATCTTAATTTTCAGGAGAACAGCGCTGACAGACTTGGTAAACAGGGTCCTCTCTTGTACTTCACTAGTGTGAAGAAACTGCATATAGAAAAAGAAATCTGATGTTTTACCCCGTTCACCAAGTTGTCTTACAAATACGCATTCTTCTTCTACCTCATGTAAAACGTCTGAAGAATAGTTACTTGTGATGACAAATGTGCAAAGAGTAGTTTTATTTTGCAAGTGGAATTCTTCGAGAAAAATAAAATCATTTTTAACACGTGCGGCATACACAAATTTTAGACAGTCCTGAAATTTGTGTACAAACAATAAAATAATTCCTGCTATCTATACCTATATAACCGCTTGACCGATCACTGCAAAATTTGCTATTGTTTCACGGAGAAGGCTTCCATGCTATTCATTTTACTATGCAGCGCATTCACACAACTTTCTCTACTCGGTTTGCTTTTACGTAACACATTCACGTATCCTTCTCCACTCGCCCTTCAACATTCAATTCATACAATGTTCAATGTTTAAAATATAAATACAACTTATTACAATCACAGGGTTTTCTCTAATCAGTTGTAACAATTCACATGTTCTTTTTGCTCGCTCTTTAACATAGATTCATAGAACCTATATTTAAATGGATATTGGTTTGTGTGAAGTAGATAACTCCAATACCAGTTCATCGATCACCATGAAAATTGGCGCGTTTTTTTCCCTGGAGGTTTTTATGCATCCATATTATTATGCAACGTATTACATTCACATGGGTTTCTCTACCCATTTTTCTTTTACATAACACATTCACATGTCCTTCTTCTACAAACAATGTACTATGTGTTTGAAATAGAAATGCAAGTTATTACATTCACACTATTTTCTCTATTCACTTGTTTTTATGAAACAATTACATTCCTTCTCTACTCCCTCGTCTACAAACAATTCGTAAAATGTTCTATTGATTGAAATAGAAATGCAACATATTGCATTCACGCGGCTTTCTCTGCTCCGTTTTCTTTCTGTATTATATGCGATTGTTCAACAGTGCGTTTGCCTAGTGTCTTCCCCATCTTTTTATTTATTTTGTTAATTTTCTCTTCTTTGTGGTATCCTAAGAGTTTAGCTCTTTGTTTAAGCATATTAAGTAATAATTTTTAATATGTCCAAAGAAACACAAGACTATTGGGCAAGTTCAACCTAAATCTACAAGTTGGTAAATAATTACGTCAATAACCACATCAAAGTTATATTAGCTAAAAGAGAAAGAGGTAGACTGAGTGAATTCCGTTTGTCATACAGACCTCTCATCATGATTGGAACTATCATTTACCCAGGAGAATATCTTTGTCGCTGAACGCGCAATCGCGCTGTGAAGCGGGGAGCTTCTTGGTAGGATATAAACAGATTAACACCCGCAGTTCAAAATTATCTACAATGCACCTGGACTGTAAACAGTGCCGGTGTTGTTACAACATATCGAGTGGTTTCTTAGGTCTCCAATAAACATAATTCATTAGTGATATTGACAAAGTGATCATAATTGCTTTGTTTGATGCGGTAATGTAACTTATTAGTGATGCTCTGTCACGTAATATTTATTCTACCGGGAAAGAAAGGATAAGTCACTTCTGAAGTAGGGTGTAAAACGTCAGAGCGAGTTATCTAAGGTTCACTTGTGTCAACCACAAGGTCATAAACTCCTGAGTCAAATACAGTAGTCGTCATACTTTATCGGCAGGTTCAGGATACGCCTTTGAAGAGGTTACAATCTTAAGGGAAAACTTGAGTGCCCAGGTTAGCGCTGAAGCTGACGCCCCCAAAGACCTCACAAAAAGCACAAAATCCGCAGAAGATAAGCAGGACCTCTCAGGCCCTTCCATCTTTTTACCATATTTTCAATATTTGCCATTTCGGATGGCATGTTTATTGTAAAATATAGTAATTACAATATTTTATTACGTGTTATTTATACATTTTCAAAATGCAATAGTTACAGTTCCTGATGATGGACCTGGTAGGTTCCTTATTATCTTACCAGCTGTAACCCTAGCAGTTGGAGAACTTTTACTCCATATTGTTTCATTACAGTAATTAATAGTAACCACTAGAACTTCCATTTACATTTTGTCCTTCAACATCGCTGTCATTTGTTGTGGATCTGTTTGAATCACTATTTTCACTTACATGTTGCTTATGTTACGCTTGCCCAAATCTGAATCCTTACTGCTTTCATCTCCAAAAATACCACAACGTCACCAACATCCTCTTCTAGCCATTCAGTTACTGTTCTCTCAAAAGAAGGACTTTAAAGCTCACACACTTCGGTTATTTTATTTAGATCCTGAGGACGAAGCCATTTGGTAAGCGCATGTCACAAGCAACAGGCGGTATTTGGAAGTTCGAATTAATGAAAAATACTCAAATGTCTTAATAATATACTAACTTCCCCTCAAAATAACTGTTGTAACAATTGAATCCCAAGAATATAGTGTATTATATGCATTGTTGCCCAACTGTTGCTATAAACACATAAATTGAAGCTGAGATATGCACAGCGCCTTGGAAGGCCTTCTTGTGCATTCTCGAAATGTTTATGGAAAACAATGATATAATATGAAAAATAAATTAGATACACTGCTGATATCTTAACGGAAGACTCCCAAGGCTTCATTTGAAAATTGCATAGAAGCTCATTAACCACACTTTAAAAAGAATACCATGGCCCAGGAATTACGTAACAGGGCTTCGGAAGCCCTGCATATGGAATCTAGGTTTAAACAAGCTTTTCTTTTAACGCCTTATTTTACAACAATTTCACAACTTTTATAGAAATGCTATCTAAAATGGGAGACGGGAATAGGAAAAACTTGAGTGATAGTCAAATATTTTAAGAGCTGGTCACTATGTGAGACTTTGAAATGTCATTCTCTTTGCTACTTTTGTAGAAATAGTTTATAGAAGCTATACAAACACAAACGATACTAGGGTAGAGGCAGTCACGTAAATGTGACAAATCAGATTTTATATTACGTTGTCGCGAATGAAGTATTATGGCTTAAGTGTTCTTGAAATCTTCATTTTACAAAATACGAGCACGTTTAAATTTTCGTTCGGGCAGTCATCTAGTATGTAATTTAATTCAAAGGTTGGAAATAAAGCCAAATGAAGACTAATGCAAAGACACTTTAAGCAACATTTGCAGAGGAAGGTTTCCTGTAGTTTCTTTATAAATTTAGCCTGAAGGCAATTAAATTTAACTTTGTTAGGCTTAGTAACCGTAGCTCCTTAATGAGAGTAAGAAAAGCCAGCGAATGAAAACGTCTCTGGAGTAGTTATGATTTTTACGAGGAAGAAACCCTGCTTATCACTGGAAACCGTACATCTTGTTCTGTGCGCTTAATGAGAAAATTCCTCGAGAGAAGCGATGTCTTAGGGCGGAGACATTCGCTGCAATAATCTGGACAACAAATGTGTCATTATGAAACTTGGAGACATCTTCCTTGCCGCAAGAGATGAACAACAATGAGAGCATCTAGATACAAACTTCTGCCTAGATGGGTAAGCAGAAAATATTCATAAATGTGGTAGTCGCGTTGGTCCGTAGTCTGAGGTATGTATGTACGATATCTACCACGTGCATGGTAGATAGTGAAGTTATTGCATTTCATATAAAAAATTCAATAGCGAGATTTTATTGAAAATACAGTAGAACTCCGCTAAACATTTCCGAATCCGAACATACCATACTCTCAATTGTTCGGTCACCTTTATCCGGAAAAGTGGTTTTCAGAAAAAACGTCCGTGTGCGAATGAGTGAATGAGTAACACTCAAACCGTGCACGATGCGTCTAATATTATCGATCTCAAGGAATTGGAGTAGGAAGGTTGTTTCGGATTGGTAAATGACAGTTACTTATGGAGGGTTACAATCAAATTAATTTTAGGTAGTACGAAGTTCACCGGGTCATCTAGTTTCTTTATAATATTTTCAGTATCAAATTTGTAGAAATTAAAAATCCCAGTCAAGAGTTCTTTTATATGTATTGTTAATCTATAAAATATTTACTTGTACAACTAGTGTAGTGTTAGTGTTCCCATCCTGTAGGTAACGGACATTATCTTCTGAAAACAGAGTAACACAGAAAGGTTTCCAAGCGGTAACTTCCTTGTTGATGTAAGCCGAACGAATGGCTGACAATGGTCTAGGCTTGAGTAGAAGTAATGTGACCAGCAATACAAGCAGACTGCTAAGCTCTCCACTGCAGAAGAAGCTAACTTGCTCTCACAAAAGAACTACTGTGTGTGTAGAGTAGTATCGATCTATCAATGAAACCCAAATGTTTTTCTGACTTCCAACTTTTCCGATTGGCGAGGAAGTGATGATAAACATGAAAGGAGCACGAGAAAAAAGGGAAGTAGATAAACCCAGTGCAATTTATGGACGGCAATAAAGACGAGAACACAGTAAAGTTTGGTCTAGTAGTTACCGCATGATGGAGTTGGAAGTTTTCATTCACGCCGCCAACCAAACTCTGTTTTATGATCTGCGGCATCTACGTGCCTAAGGTCCTTAACGTACAGGTCATAGCGGAGTCGAGGACCTTGTCAAAACTCGATACTCGTTGCAAACAACGTGACAGAAATACGTCCTATCTTAATCAAATACCTCTATATAAGATCTTCAGTTAAAGTTCCTAGTAGGTGCCAACAGGGAGTTACTTATAAATCTTGGTGTTACGACCTTCAGATAACAACTGGAAGTTGATCTCACTGATCAACTATAGCTCATCCAGTCATTCAGGTTAGGGGGACACCTCGAACACAGCGGTCTACATAGAACTATTCCGGCTACCAGCTCATAGAAGCAAGCGCTCAGATCAAGGAACCACAGGAGGACACAAAAGGGGGCGCAGAAGACCCGTACCATTACTAGAGTGGTGATAAACGAGCTGTAGATTAAGCAGTCCTCTAGTATTCACGAGGAGTACTTTTTACTTTCTCTACTGGTAAGTAGGGGAAGTATTGTATTCCACCCAAAAATTCGATGTCGAGAATTCACCGGAAATACATGTTTTGAGGCCCCCTGAATCCAAAAAAACAAGCATTTTTAGAAAAAGGTCCGTGTGTGTGTCTGTGTCAGTCTGTCAGTCTGTCAGTCTGTGGACAGCATAACTCAAAAACGAAAAGTCGGTTAAAAACCAAAGTTGGCATTTAAGTTTAATGTCTTTCAAGGATGTGACACGAAGATTTTGAAGAAAATAGCCCCACCCTAAACTACCCTTTACATGGAAAATTTTTCGAAAATTTTGATTTTCTTGAAAATGGCTCTAATGATTTTGATTAAAATTTCATAGGTTTGAGAAATTTTGATGACAAATGAAATGTATATCTTCAATTTTCTGGCTATAGCCCCTGTAGTCGTATTTACTCTGGACGACTTTTGCATAACTGGTAAACCGTTAGAGATAGACCAAATTATACTATCCAAAAAATGTAGATCTTGCTAAAATACACAATTTATGTCTCAATAAATTTTCTTGTAGGGTGAACCATTTCGGAGATATTCCTTGTTATGTGTGTGTGAGTTTCGGAAAACAGAACTTTAGTGAAATGGATCATCGTTGTTCATTTTTTTATATGTTAAGTGTGCAAAGACAACAAAATCTCAAACATTTGACTATCGCACAAAGTCTGCTGTATTCTAACATTCCCCTTGCACCTACAAGGAAATAAGCAATAAGATAATTTGTACAAATGTGTATCTCAACTATCAAGAAAGAAGATATAGGATAAGAGTTTGTAAGAATGGTTAGTACAAGAGTAGAGAAAGTCATGTGAGTGCAACACATCAGATTTTTCCATTGAGCAATCATTTGCACCATCTGTCCGACCCCGCCAAACGCCACGAAACCTACAACCTCACCTGAAAGATGAGGAGGAAACGCAATGAAAGAAAATGATGGAATGAAAAACTGCGGTAGATGAGAACCACTAGTATTTGCCTACCAACCAAAAACCACCAAAAACTCGAAGTCTGAACTGGAATCACTCGAATGCAAGCCTCACATGCTACCGTGGAGCCATCTCTGTAGCGGTTAGCGTTCTAACTTGCAGAACTGGCCGGATTTCAAGTACAACATATTGGTTTAATACTTGTATAACGTGAGGAAAGCCAGATATTTGTAGCCCAAGGATTCGGATCGAGCAAGAGGAAGAAAAGGAAAAGGACGAGGATGAGTTATGCTGTTATCTCTCTCACTCTCTCTCCCACACACACGGATGCAGGATCCTCAAAACGTGAATTTCCGGTGAAATTTCGAGTATTTCTATTCCTTTGGGTGGCATATAATGGACTTTATCTGGGAAACAAAGATCTGAATGTATCGACACATACCAGAGCTAGATCGTTTCTAATGGATTAATCAGAGAAACAAACGTTCACTGTTTTGTGACGTCAAATAAGCACCCTTGAACCCATTCGAGAGAGGCAAATGTGGCAACAATGGCGAGTGAAACCCATTGAGCCTACACACGGGAAACGACAGATAGCTGCAGTAACAAACAAGTGCATTTGGAAAATCGGAATGTGAAATGCACAATGACACATTTCTCCCCCTAACCAGGCTTCGTGTGATGGTGAATGGGGCTCTTAAACGATTCTGTAGCAAAGAGCAACAGTGGTGTTACAGCACATGGATTAATTACATCTCGGAAACAACATCTACACACTTCGCAGCACATGTAAACAAATAATTCTACATTTATAACAGAAATTAACCCAGAAAAACTCCTCATTTTAAGACGAAACATATCAACAAAGGCAAGATTTTTTGTTGACAATTATTTAAAATTTCGCATTACTAATTTAAGTTAGTGATGCTTTATGGTGAATATTATACTAAAAATTCCTATTAATTTCGCACACATTTTCGGGTAAAATTAATACACATAGACATTACTGAAATGAAAATAAGTAATGTTACTGTAACATTGCTCAACATTTCTCCAAATTAAAACATTTATTTTATTATAATGACATGAATCACTACATAATATATGATGTATCAGATACCAGGGCCATTTTCCATCAATCAGCATTAACAAATTGCAATATACAAGTTGTGACTTTCATTTTTCACTGCCCTTCTTTCTGTTACAACCAAGTCATATGTAGAACAAAATCTCTCGCTGTCAGCATTTGATACCGTTAACCAAAGACTTTGAAGGAACTTTTCACAGAAAAAGTGGTAACATATACGTTTTGCTTTGAATTTACCACTCACTGCTGTTACTAGAACAAATTTGTTACTATGGCCTAATTGTTCAACAAGGGCACAAAGTTCTTTGTGCTTTAAATTTATTGCGGCAGCTTTGATAACACGGAAATATGACATTGTGAGATAACCTTTTATTGTAGCCTCACCCATTACATTGTCGAGCCAATGATATTTTGTAGTATTGTTACAAGTTGATCTCAAAAGAAGCCGGGTTAATGAATTCGTAAGTATTAGATGTGAATTCTTTCATTGCTATTAAAATCAAAACTTAAACACCAGCGACAATGAGGCAATAAGTAAAACAAAAACAGTTTTCTAAGCAAAATTTTTAAAAAAGTAGACATTTCTCATTTATCGCAAAAACACAATATTTTCAAAAATATGAAAAATTCACAAACATTCGCGAAAAAATAATCCCATATATCACTTCTAACTATCAAATGCATGCAAACCAATTTATTTTGTAATTGAACAACTTTCTCATTTATCGTTAAAAACAAAAAATCTTGCCTCTGCATATTAGGTACCCTAGAACTCCATTTAATTAATTTTGCTATATTTGACTACTAACACTGATTTTTAGTCTGCTTCATATGTAGTGTTTATAAAATGATTTTACTGCTCACTATTGTTATTGATAAACTCATGAGGCGTATCGTAAAGAATGCGAATTGTTTATGCAAGCCTATCGCACATACACGGCGAGACAGACGTGGTGAATGACTTGCTAGGATCTGCGCCAGTCACGTCATGCACATTGATGGTGGGGGTAATGTCTTTGTTTCTTTCCCTGAAATAAACAAGACACTGCTGATAACGCGGGTGGGCACTGTTCCCGATGTTGACTGTACGCAAGTCGGAGACATACTAACCTGACACCCCAATGTCTTATAAATACAAAAGTGAACTCCTCGATAAACCATAGTGCAACTATGGGCCTCTTGCCACGTTTAAAAACATACCTCTGTACACTCTGTTCAGATGGAGTGATGTCTTCAGGACAACAAAGTGTCACATATGCAGGAGCGCGAGTTCATCCATTTATGTTGCATTACTAACTGTACGCCAAGTTACTTGTATTTCGCTGTTTTAAATTTATGTAGCGCTCCGACAACCAAGCTCAATACATCTGGTCACTTTGCCAGTATGCCTTACTGTGGGTCGCTGTTACGTTCATCTAATTGGCCGAGCTGGGATTTTTTTCTTTTGTGAAAGTAGGTTAAAAATAAAAATATCCGTGCCTTGACTTTCTCTCTCATTGGCCAAGTTTGATAAGAAAACGATTATTTACAAAGTAAAGCGATTCATTAATGTCCAAGTCCATTCATATATTGGTGTTTGTATTAAACGAGGTAACTTACAAATATTGGAAATTTGTATTTCTTCCTTTTTGTTTGTTTTCTTTCTTGGAGGCATGCATCACTGACAGAAAAGTAACTACAGCCGATTTTCTCTTAGAAACACGCAATCTAGGTTTAAGTTAAACTGTAGTGAGTTCTTACCCGCAGTACTTGTAGCCTCGGTACGAGACAAAGTTCATTATCCCGTCACAGGCAGCTGATCGTTGAGGGGAAGACAGACCTATGTTACAACTTAAAACTTTATAATTATTTTCTCAGTGAATAGGGATCTTATGAGAGAGTAAGCTGTGTTACTGTGCGGGTGTTTTTATTTTTGATGTATTTCAACTATGAAAAATTGCCAGTCAATCTGCGACATCAATATGATGACCTATTGTTAGTAGAGAAATAATTGTTGTTATATGACATCACTCAACACAATGTTTAAAAGGAAAGAAACGGTAATTATTTCACATTCTTTCCTCCCGGTTATGAAAACTAATTTTCACTACAATACATTCTCTGTTTCTGGATTTATTTCTAAAACACTCCGCCATTCTTCCTTATTCTTTCAAGGGTGCTAATTTGAGTCTTGCCTCTTGCTTCAGCTTATCGGGTCAGCGTGTTCTTGGCTTCCTTCGACTCCTTGGCTCTTCACACGTGTCTTATTACAGTAAACTCTTCACCTCCGTTATAACTTCAAAATAGTTCAGCTTCCTCCTCATCCTTCCAACGACCTCTGGTAAATTAGAGCGTTTTAATTTTTCCAGTACTGATATTAATTCTTTTATCCGTCCAAGGGATTCTGAGCAATATCTTCCATGTCCATAGTTCGAAGAAGACATCGATTATGATGATTTTTTTTTTTTTTTTTTTTTTTTTTTTTTTTTTTTTTTTTTTTTTTTTTTTTTTTTTAACTGTTACATCTCTGTTATACATCTTAATAACTAAGATTATATCGGCGGCTGTTTTACCTTTGGAACAATTGGTTGTTACATTACACATTCACATTCATACTTGCAGACTCTAGAGAAGATGCGGAAAACTCCCGACTACAGACAAATTCGCAAATTCCAGCCGGGAATCGAATCCAGCCACTGGATATGAAGGCTAGCATTCTAACTACCGGGCCACATTATTCTTCCGTCTCTCATTTGTTTGGTCCAAGTTTTACTGCCAGAGGCCGCATTAGGAAATAATTTAATTTTGGTTTGGTATCTAATGATTTTCTCCAATTTTACCATTATTGGTTTTCCTAATGCCATCGTCCTTTTATTTTCCTTTTAGCTATACCCTTTAGCAATTTTACAGCAATGAAAGTAATTTCTATTTCGATTCGGTCTAAATGAAGGCCCTTGCTATGGTCATTGGCTTGGTTTTTCCCATGTTGAATATTAAAACAAATATTTCAAAATAGTTACTTTAGCAATGTTTTCATATCATGCTCTTTTTAATTCTTCTACGTATGTGGAGATAAAGGTTTGCATTTCAGCCAAAATCCCAGATTTCACCTGAAATATATACCTATAAGTCCGCTGTACCCGAAAAGGCATTTGTACAAATCCATATATCTAGGCGCATATCTGAACACCATTAAAAAATCAATAACGAAAACAGGAGAAATAATGTTATATAAAAAAATAAACATTAAAAACAAGAAAAGAAAAAATACAAAAGGAAAAGAAATAATTTACGGGATGCCAAATAAAAAACAAAAAATAAAACAAAACAAAAAAGAGAAGAGGGAAAAAAGGAAGAAATGGGCCCTCCCCTTAATAATAAAAATGAATAAATACTGACTGAAGAAGACGAAATAAGCTCCGGAGCACCCTTGCGTAAGATAAGTCCAGAACCCTCAAAAAAGAACAACAGAGCAACGCAATAAATGAAAAGTCGGAGAAATACCAAACTTGACACTTAAGTCTTTCAAAGATGCGACGTGAAGATTTTTAACAAGATTCCCTGACCCCATACTTCGCACTACCTAGATCATTTTGGATTTCTCCAAAAATCGTTCTAACAATTAAAATACCATATATTTAAGATACTTATATATCAAGTATGAATTAATATTGGTATGCATTTTTCAGTAGCTTATTTTTTAAAGTGCCTTGGCATTCAGTTGATTTTCGTAATCTAGCGGAATGAGCATGCATTTAAAAGCCAACATTTAGCCAATTTACAACAAAATATTTGGTTTTACTATAACATTTCCAAGATCCAACTTTGAGGCTTTATCCAGCAGTTTCTTAGGATTACACGATTTAGCCGGAATAATGTGAGCGTTTTATACTTTCATACGGTAGCTATTAACTAGACTGTCACTTAAACCGCTACTGCACTGAGCGACATGTAGATATAAAATGTGATGTATACCGTGACAGGCGATAACGTCGCCGGTTACTATTGTCTGCTCCGTCACAACCGCCTCGCTCGCACACGGCTGGCGATTTTACGCTCTCCCGAAACTGCAGTCATTAAAAAGGCTTGATTGGACTTTTGTCTTTCTTTTTTCGTTTATTAACTGATCCAAACCTCATCAGACGGTCTACATGGCTGAATGCCTGTCAGGAAACGACTATGCCCCTCGCATGGCGATGTTCGACTTTTGCCCTTTAGTGCAAATGACGTCACCTTGTCGCTTCACTACACCTTCATTTTAAACATGAAGCATTTTCCCTTCACTTGTTTTCGAGTCGCATGTCTCGGCGAAGAGAGGTGGGGGCAAATACCTCTTCCGCTCTCTCTCATAAGCAGGCCCCGGATGTTTATAACTAGAGTCCGAACCTTCATACAGCAAACAAAAGTTTGTGGGGTTTGGACTATAGGAAGCGGGAGAGGTCAGTCTATCACATAATCACAACACAGAGGAGGCAAGGTACAGTCGACGTAGAAACGTCGTAGAAAAAGTTTTTGCATAACTTACATTCTATGTTGTCGCCATTTGTAGTCAAGTATTCACTCTCAAATTCTTGTACAACTTCAACAACACATGAATATTTCGATTTTCGACAGTGTGTTTTGTGCCGACACTGTACCTGCACAATGACGTCACGTTCTGCCCATGCGGAGGTAACTTGCAATCGCAAGTTGGCGATACCTGCATAAAGGTTCGAACGCTATTTTTGACCTAAAAATGTTAGAAATATGCAACCACTTATTACCGAAAAAATTAATATGCTATAAACATGACCCAACATTTTTGGGGGTACATTTTGGAAATCTTCAAAATTTAAAAATTAACATTATATTGAAAATTTATTTTAAAGATCTTGCACACTAAATAATATTTATTTTCTTTTCGTCTTAATTTCAAATTCATTACACACTAACCAACTTTGAAGAGATTTCACTATGGCTCCATCTTAGGTACTGTGTGTGGTGTGTGGTGCGTATGTTTGCGTGCGTGCGTGTGTGGTGAGTGCATGGCGCGTGCGTGCTGCGTGTGTGGTGCGTGCTTGTCAGAGAGTGAAGCTAGAGAAGCCCAGTGACGCCCAGAAGTCCCTCGCAGTTACAGATAGACATTCTTACATCTGCATCGAAGTTTGTAATGGAGGTTATCTATATTAACACGTGTAGAGAAAAGATTTAAGCTTTGCACGATTAGTTCACGGAAAAATAAGTAAGTCATCTGAATGTAACCCAGCGGATTTTTTACTAAAGATTTAGATCCATTTCAACATTTTTCCAATAGGCAAGCATAATTGTGCTATAAAATAGAAACGAATGTGATATGTCTCCAAATACCCCGTTTTATTTTCAGTATTATGAAGTTTCTCTCGACAAAAATAAGCGCAATAGAGGCAAGTCTTTCATAAATTAAGGCTGCGTAAAGAATACAAAAGACCCCCAGACGCCGATAAGAAAGAACTTAATAACAGAATCCAATAGAGAGATAAATCGATTTTGAGGCAGCGGAAAGAGAGAATCTTGAAGAAAGGAACAAAGGAAGTATATTGAGTGCGATATGATCAGACTGTAAATTGGAAAACGCACATTAAGTTGCCATTGTCCTCGGAGTGAGTGGAAAAAGACGAGGTTTTCACAGACTGAGTATTAATTCTGTTAAAGCGTTTGTCTTCAATGAACTGAAAGGCCTGATGCGTCACCCTTCATTCGTAAATTCAGAAAAACACCCAAGCTCCAGTATTTTTATGCATTTTGAAGCGATTCATGAGGTTAATAGAACGTTAATGTGCTCAATAATGGACTCATTTTGAATAGGAAGCATTTCAATCCAGTTAAAACAATGTATGGCTACTTCAAATATCATTCTCAGGACAATTGCTCAGAAATAGGGAAAAATGTGGCCGTAAAACATTCTAACAGCTAAAGAAAGAAGTAGCAAAATACGATTAGAGATGGGCAGTAAATAACATAACGGTTAATTTAATGTAGAGGTGGGCAACAGCGAATTCATGAATCCATGTGATTCGTGAACGTTTCACCGTGTAAGTATGCAACACAACAGTACACAACCCCTTCTTTAGTTGATTTCAGGAGTCAGGCCACTTCCAGTCGTTTCGTCATCGGTATGTGTCAACACCGTCTACCCCATTTGTAACAAGATATTACATGGATTTCTTCGAGTCAACATTTAACGGCCTTATTGTAGATATACCGCATACAACGAAACAACTAGTAAATGCTTTCACAAATAACACCAACTATGTAGAGACTAAGACTTCACTTCAATAAAATGGAGTTAAACTCAAAACATCGACGTACGTTTCAACACACTTCTGTGCCATTATCAAGGTTCAGTTTGCCTTGATAATGGCACAGAGGTGTGTGATGAATTGAGTTTAACTCGATTTTATTGAAGCAAAGTTTTAGTCTCTACATACTTGATATTATTAGTGGATTATATTGTTTTACTGTTAATAGCTTCAGGTGTGTATAATAGTAAATGCTTTCTGATATACATGTTTACCTTTTGTATTATTATTATTATTATTATTATTATTATTATTATTATTATTATTATTATTATTATTATTATTATTATTATTATTATTATTATTATTATTATTATTATTATTACTTCTTTATTATGATTCCAGATTTAGAGCGTGGCAAAGTTCTAGAAGGCTTACAATCTAAACAGAACAAACATATCAAGCCATGTGACAACTTTCTTAACCAACAAATCAAATTATGAACTGCTTATTTCAAATATATAAGATCATTTGGTACTGTGCCAGAGGATAAACTAATTAGTTATATTCCCATTTTTCAAGATTTAAAAACTGAGCTTACTTCATTTAAATTCCATGATTTCCAGAATCATGAGAATGACAGTTCAATGTTTTTAACCCTTTTACTGTAGATGTAGTCAATGTAAGAGTTAACTTGCAATGTAAGGTCGTAGATCTACAAACAGATCTAGTGAAATAGGTGCAGAGATTTAGTTGGCACAGACGTGTTCAAAGAACTCTGTAAGGTAATATGTTTTTTTAGAGAATTTGCTGCCTCTGTTACACTGTTACAGCATCCACGTGAGTCTGAACATTTTTTTTTCTTTTTTTTTTTTTTTTTCTGATGAACATAGAAAAGTCAAGAAATCTTGCGTTTCAGATGACCACCTCTCGGTGCAGCTGCATAGATCTTTTACAGATATTACGTCAGAATTTGAACGTCTTCTCATACGTTCGGATCATGACAATGTGTGTAATTCCGATTTCACTTAGTAAAAGTATGACCACCTCTTTCCTGTTTGAACTATCAATCCACCACTGTCAACAGTTTAAGAAGCGAAGAATCACCACTGCTCCAACCAATAAGAATGTTACGTGATTGCGTGCACAGTGAATTCGGAGCAGACACTATTCTTGTAACAATGTAACAATTATTTCAAGTAATGCACATAGACAGTAACTAATTACTCATTAAGGGTTACAAAAGTAACTACGCAATAATAGTAATCTTGTCAAGGGTTACCGATTGTCGGTGACATTCACTGCATGTGCATTGGCATTGACTATTAGCAACTGGTTACCTGAGGTTTTCCAGTTATGCAGGATCAATCTCCTCCCCAAGAGATCGTGAGTTGCATTGTGGATCTACTAGAGCATCTGGTGAGAAAAACGCCCAGTAATTATCCGCTTTCCCTCATACCGGATGGAAAGGAACTTACATTCCTTCTAATATGTGCTTCATAGAAGCTTTACAAACTAAGAAGTCTCATGGCATCTTGTCCTCCGGTCAGCCGATTTCGAAAAAATAAATGGTTTTTGTTCCAAATTGGATACGTAATTCCACAAGAATGTGCCAAGATAAGTTTTTTACTTGTAAGGTGCGTACAGTAAGTTATTTTTGACATAGGTTCGATAGTAATTATGGGATATCACACAGGGTTTCAAAATAATTAAAAGAATTGAAGGAATACTCAGAGAAGCGCTTTGAGCCGTGAAGTAACTCGACAACGTTGCGTTGAGGTTGGTCAGGGACAGGCCGGACAATTGCAGGGTGGAGTAATGTAATGGGATCTAACGCTTCTGATTGGCCTACACTCGTACAGTAAACATGGAAGGACCCAGCATGGTACTTGTTTACGTTCACGAGACACCACGCTGCGATGTTTATGTACTGACCTAGTGAAAGTGACACGTAATTTGCAGTGTTGCCAGCTTGTTTTCGAGAAAACTAAAATATCTCCATAGGAAACGATCAGAGACAAAAACGTAAGATAAAAAATTTGTTCCAAATACCGTGATTCATAACTGGTTTAAATTAATGTAATGACTTTCCTTCCATCCTATGCAAGTAACGTGCATAGATTATCTGCATATCCGGTGGTGTTATACAACAATGCGTCTTAGGCGTAAATACTTCTCTTCTCAAGTAATATCGCCTTTAAAAATGTCATTACCACGCTTTTTTCAACTTCCTGAGAATATTTAATTTATTATATGCTTAACTTCAGTCACGTTTATGTTGGTAATACTTATGTATTTTCCTCTGCTACATCTGCATCATGTGATCTTTATATTATACACCCCATGGGTTCAAATGTTTACATAGAAAGTCGGAATTTAATTGATATAGGTAGTCAATTGTCAGCAGCGAAACAGGGCTTCTCAGTAATTTTTTGCATTTGTTTCCCAATTTGCCTAACTTAACGCTAGTTCTCTTTTAAAGTGGAGGAAGCTAAAGCTCGCTATCCCTTTGCTTCCTAATGAAGCACTTCAGAATATTTTCGCCTGTTTTAATAAATCAAATGGCGCAGTGACCTGGAAAATAAGGGAGCAAAAACTACGAATGCTGTTGCTCACAGTGAGGCGTTCTTTTTATTGGAAATCCAGATAAGGGAAACTCGAATCCTGCTTGAGGCGCTTGGTCTTCTAATTAAATAGACGTTCGCACTTTGCATAAAAGTTTGTGCGCTCACATGACTTTCTCTACACTTGTAAAAACTGTTCTTACAACACTTATTCCTTATTACTGTAATGTTAATCTTCTTATATGTATGGAGGTGCAAGGGGAACATAGAAATATAGTAGGTTTTATGCGATACCGAAATCTTTTAAGACGTTGGCACTATGTGATGACTGTTGTCCTCAGCTTTTTTTTTTTCCTTGTTCTTTTATTCATGTCCAGGACATGAGAAATCAATAGTTTTTCATTTGAGAATTCAAACAAATATGTAATATCTCGCAAAAGATTCAATGCAAAAAAAGTTTTTACTTCAATTGAGTGCTTTAACGAGAGCTACAGTTTGGTGCAGCAATTTTATCTATCGTATGGTCTATTGTACCAGTTATGCGAAACTTCCCAGAATGAAGAGGACTTCAAACGCTATATGCAGTAAATTCACGTTCGTTCAACAAATCTGTTTGTGATGAAACGGGAACTGGATAATTAAAGCTTATACCTTCTCAGAAAATAAAAATGAATATGCAGTAAATAAAATAAAATATTCATCCTATTGCATAACTCGAAAAAGAAATGTAATAGAAGCTTCTCGGGTTAACTGCCGTGCCACGTTGATAAATTTGCTCGAGCTTTCAGCAATGTTCACTCTATAGCCTTCTTCAGGAAGTGATAAGTTTCCCCTGCCCGGAGCAACCCCATCAACATCCCAAGGCTGATAACGAAGCTCTTATTAATAAACTTCGCCGTGAAAGCTGCGAACCATACATCAAAAATCTGATGTGTTGCACTCACATTACTTTCTCTACTCTTGTACTAACCATTCTAACAAACTCTTATTCCTATATCTCCATGTTAGTTAAGATAAACATTCGTACAAATTATCTTATTGCTTGTTTCCTTGTAGGTGCAAGGGAGATATTAGAACGCAGCAGGCTTTGTGCGACAGTTAAATCTTTTTGACCTTTGAGATTTTGTTCTATTTTCCCGATTAACATATAAAAAATGAACAACGTTGTTCCATTTCGCTAAAGTTCTAAGTTTTCCGAAACTCACACACATAACAAGGAATACCTCCGAAATGGTTCACCCTACAAGAAAATTTATTGAGACATAAATTGTGTATTTTAGCAAGATCTACATTTTTTGTACAGCAAGATTTTGAGCAACATCTCTAACAGTTTACCAGTTATGCAAAATTCGTCCAGAGTAAATACGACTACATGGGCTATAGCCAGAAAATTCAAGATATACATTTCGTTTGTCATAAAAATATCTCAAACATACGACATTTTAATCAAAATCGTTAGAGCCATTTTCAAGAAAATCAAAATTTTCGAAATATTTTCCATGTAAAGGGTAGTTTAGGGCGGGGCGATTTTCTTCAAAATCTTCGTGTCGCATCCCTGAATGACAATAAACTTAAATACCAACTTTGGTTTTTAACCAACTTTTTATTTTTGAGTTATGCTGTCCACAGACTGACACACAGACACACACACGGACCTTTTTCTAAAAATGCTTTTTTTGGATTCAGGGGGGCCTCAAAACATGTATTTCCGGTGAAATCTCGACATCGAATTTTTGGGTGGAACACTTTACTTCCCCTACTTACCAGTAGAGAAACTAAAAAGGAAATGTGTGCTTTAACGAGAGCTACAGTCAAACCCATCTTGAGTTACTTAGAGATGGCCTTGCTACAGTTCGGTGCAGTAATTTTATCTATTGTACGGTCTATTGCACCAGTTATGCGAAACTTCCCCAGAATGAAGAGGACTTCACAGGCTATATACAGTAAATTCAAGATCATTCAACAGACCACCTCAGAAAATAAAAATGAATATGCAGTAAATAAAATATTCATCCTATTGCATAACTCGAAAAAGAAATGTAATAGAAGCTTCTCGGGTTAACTGTCGTGCCATGTGGATAAATTTGCTCGAGCTTTCGGCAATGTTCACTCTATGGCCTTCTCCAGGAAGTGATACGTTTCCCCTGCCCGAAGCAATTTTATCAACATCCCAAGGCTGATAACGAAGCTCTGATTAATAAACATCGCCGTGAAAGCTTCGAATCCTACATCAGAAAGGAAATGTCTGTTAGACACCTAACTTGAAATTTAAGTTTTGCGTCCTCAAGAACGTGACACGAAGACTATCTACACAAATCCTCCCTTTGAATAGAATAAAACTTCCTTTTAGATTCCCTCAAAAACGGCTTTGTTTTGTTTAAAATATCGTATGTTTAGGGCATGTGAATGACATATCATCATCGCCAACAAGGTATTAACCATTATGGTTTGTTCCGCCTTCATACTACTTGGTCCCTGCACCTCTTTCTTGGCCATCCCACATCCTGTTTACCTCTTGGTTTGTACTTGAGTCACTTGAGGTGTACGTGAGTCATCCACTCTCTCGACAAACTCCAATATTTTGTGTTTTTCAATCTCGTCTAATAAACTAAATACTCCCTGTTTTTTTCGTATATCTTCATTTCGTTTTCTATCCCGCTACAGATCTGACAAACCTCATCTTAGCCTTTGGGAGCGTCCAACTCTCACTTGTATATCAATCCTGGGACCACCATAACTTCACAAAAATGTAATTTAGTCTGTTTACTAACGTTCTTAAACATCTTAATTGTGCCGCATAGTCATTGAAATTTGTATAGCTTCTTTAAATGACATAAAATATATATCCTGAATTTTCTGCGCATATCCTATGACCTCTATGTTTTATGAATGGCTTTCGTGCACTGGTAAACCGTAAGAGACACCCAAAAAGTGTGAAAAGAAAAACATAGATTCCGTTAAGGCACACAATTCATGTTAAATGCAGCTTTTATGTCAATAATGCTCCGAGATATTCCATCCGCCTCTTTGAAAGACTTGACTACCGTTTAAGCCTGCTGTATTTTCCCATTCCCATGTACCAACAGGAAAATATGTAAGAAAGCCATTTTTACAAATGCTATCTCGATAACGATAAATAGATAGAAGATTACGCTTTTAAGCAATAGTTTGTTGAAGAAGGATGGCGAAAGTTACGTGAATGTAACAATCAGCACATTTTTCTGTCGCGCTCCTGCAAAGAGCATGGACTTCCAATCTGGCTATTGCTTTAGCCTCCTGTGTCGTTGTTATACCTGTAATATGTAGTGCATGGGGAAAGTCTGCTCGATCAACAGAAGGTAGACTGAAGAACAGTTTACGGAAGAATGAGAACAGAATGTCAAGTGAGATATTTAATGTTAAACCTCTACACACTTCACATAAAAGTAGTATGGATTTATTGCTAGTAGTTTGTCTCCAGTGCAGAAGTTCCCCTTTAAAGCAAGCAAGTATTGTAGCGTTGGATATGTTGCTATGTAACACTGCCTGGGGCAACCCCCAATGGACAACGTATTCTGTGAAGTCGAGAAAGAAAAGGGGAGGGGGAACCAACCCAATACTGGAAATTAGAATTGGGGCCGAAGGCAGCATCTGGAGAATGCAACGCAAAGAAGTGAGCGAGGAGGGGGCAAAAGTGACCAACTCTGCACACAAAACTCGTCCGTCCATTATCACAAGGCTAACTTACACGGAGTTACAGAAAAAAGTTTTAAGATGCCACAGAATCCATTAATTATCTTAATGGAGTATTTCGAGTATTTCCTTAAGCCAAAGAAATGATGTAGTAATGTCACAATTCTAGTTCTATCAAACTTTTGCTAGAGAAAATATGCAGAAGAAAGGATTTGAATTTATGTCCATCTCTCTTGCTTTTAACTAGCATAACCCGAATTCTATGCGCATTACTGCGTTACATCATGTATACTTCTCTCCTACCTCCCTCTCCCTTCCCCTCTCTTTCATTTTCCCTTTCTTTATACATCTATCGCTAACTCTTTCTCTCGTATCTATCCTGATTTTCACTCTTTCTCGCTCTCCATTGCTTTTCCTCTCTTAGTGCAGCTTAACTATCAGAAGATTTTTTGGTGGGATGATAAAACAAGGCAAATGTTGAATTAGATCTCGAGATTTCACCGGAAATAATTGTGTTGAGGTCCCCTGAATCCAAAAATGCACTTTTGGAAAACGGTTCGCGTGAGTGTGTGTGTGCGTGTGCGTGTGTGTGTGTGTGTGTGTCGGTCTGTCAATCTGTGGCCAGCATAACTCAAAAACCACAAGTCAGTTAAAAACCAAAGCTGGTATTTAAGTTCAATGTCTTTCAAGGATGCGACTCGAAGATTTTTAAGACAATTCTTCCACACTAAACTACTACTTACACAGAAAATATTTCGAAAATTTTTATTTTCTCGAATATGGCTAACGATTTCGATTAAAATGCCATATGGTTGATATATATGCGAACTGTATATTTTGAATTTTCTCACTATAGCCTATGTAATCCTGTTTACTTTGGGTTACTTTTACATAACTGGTAAGCCATAAGAGATAGACCAAGTCATTACAAAAAATGTAAACCTCATTATAACACAATTTATGTCCTAATGAAGTTTTTGGGGGGAGCGAGATATTCCTTGTCATGGAAAACTTACTCTCGTCAAATGAAAGATCGTCATTCATTTTTATATATTTTAGCCGTGCAAAGAGAATGGAATTTGAAAGCTTTAAAATATTATACCTCAAAGTCTACTGTATTCCCATATTCCTCTTGCACCTACAAGGAAATTAGCAATAAGATACTTTCTGCAAATGTTTATCTCAACTAACGCGAAGAAGATACAGGAATAATTGTAAGAATGGTTAGCATAAGAGTAGTAAAAGTCATGCGAGTGCAACACATCAGGTTTTTTTGGATTCAAATGTCTTATTTCCGGTGAAATCTCAATATGGAAACTTTAGGCCGAATTTAATATTTCGTTTACCCAATAATAGTGAAACTAACAGTATGAAATTTAATTTTAAAAATATTTATTAGCTACTGCTTTGAGCAACACATCGCCGCGACAAAGCGCCATCGTTTTTAATTCCTTTTAGGTTTGGATTCGGCTGGGCAACGGTTCTTTTATCCAAGTCAGAACGTTGGTAACCTTTTGAGCCTGAAACATAACTTATCTGACGAAAAACCTACCACAGCCCACTTTTAATTTGTATCAAGAAGGAAGGCGGAAGATAATATTTCGTAGGAATCCAAGTGCCGGCTGGCCGAGTGGGTCACATAAATCTGAGGGCAAGAAGTGGACAGCTAAGTCACCGGTGAAATATCGTTCTCAGTAGGGATTCATTAATTTACTGACGGGACAGACCTGTCAATGGGGACCTCTCTGCAAGTTACACTTTGCGGTTTAGACCCGAGTGGGGAACATCTGTTCATGTCGCCTTGCAGGTACACCCCCCGCCGAGAGCTACTCACTTTCATGTTCCTATTAGCGTTACAATCAGCACTGACTGACGTTTATTAGTTACTGACGAACTATTTCCTGCGTTACTCGGATTAAATTATCCAGGCGGGAGGGCCCCCAGCCACTGAAGCTCAGCACCTTACTTGTAGGTCCATTGTGTCTTGCATTACCCTAAGAGGATGACGCAAACGTTCCTCTCCGTCGAAGACGTCGCCTTTGAGACCTATAAGATCTCGTGTTTGGTGTCCGGGCTAGCTCTAGCAAGAGGTCCTAATCTACAGGGTATGCGTGAGTTGTGGTAGGAATGGAACCAAACGAAGAATTAACCAACATTTACCTTTATTGGTAAATTTCCAGATTTGTAGAGAACTGCCGACGTTATTTAAGTAGAATGTAACTTTGTAACTTCAACTACAACGTTATAACACTTTAACTTTGTCACCCTTTAGCAACCGCCGAATTATGTATACGCGCTAGCTTACGTACAACTCAGAAATTGCACCTGTACTCTCGGCTCGATTCAAGACGAGTGTGTGTTGCGTTGCATTTGTTTTTGCGTGAGCAACACGATTTCCATTGGCTAACTTTAGAGCACGTCATGGTAAGATAGGAATCAGCCCGCGGAATCACTATGGCTTCGTACAAACAACAATTGTAACCTTATCACTCATTTAAATCTGCCTAGGCTTCCATTCTTGAGACTTTAATCTATTCAGCTTTATTACGTCTTCCCCTTAACTATTGACTAGAATCTCCTTTTGTTTCTTTCTATTATCAAATATATATATTGACATAATTTCGGTTTCAAGGAGGAGATGACCAAAGGTCTTCCAAATGTCCACGAAGATGCGCTAGTAAGAATAGAGTTCCTAAGATCCAAAACCTTATAGTTGCGCCAGCTGAGGACAGACCTCAAACCTAGGATATTTTTGGAGGACTATAAGGTAAGACGCTAGCCGGAGACACCAGGAAGAGATGCACCGATGACTCCTGCGAGATTCTAACTCGGCCCCGCCTCACCTCACAATTTAGGACTGGTGCCGTAGTTCAGTCAACATCAGAAGGAGTTGCCCTTTATGGTAACAAACATCGTTAGTATGTAGTGATCTGACAGCTGACCGATTGCAATTTGATTTTAAACAACTCAAGTAATTCTCATTTATATTACCTATTACATTTTATACATGGGATAGTTTAATAAATCCCACTCGAGGTTATGAGTTTCAACAGATGAATTCCCTAGTGCTTCGAACTCGCAAATCTATCGATAAATTCGAAACTTCTCTTGGGATTACGTATGATAAAACAGTAGGGGCAATTTACCATCCCTGTTGCCATTTGGGTTGCCTATACGGACAAAGTGGACGGGGATTCTGGGACACAGTATGTAACCTCACTCCAATTAAAATAAAGTGCTTAAATTTATACTGAGTTATGTCCATCTTTCACAGTTTATTCGATATGAAAGGTTGAAACGATCCCTTTCAATAACCCTGTAACATTGCTTATTCAAATATCGGAAGAAGTATTTCATTCAATTCTGATAATTTTCTTATTCAAGGTGTGCAGCTCGTTCCTCGGCTAGGCGTTAGGTGTTTATTTATTCTGGTGTATCTCAGGGCGTACAAGAACAAATAGACAAATACGTAAATGACGCGCTGGATTTCAAATAATAAAAGACCGTGATTTTAACCATCTCCTTTATATTTTCTTTATAAAAACGCTGTAACAAATCAGCGTTAAGGTAACAAAATTCTCTGTCTTTTTTACTTTCTCTAGTACTTATAGTAAATATTGTATACCACCCAAAAATTCGATGTCAAGATTTCACCGGTAATATATGATTTGACGTCCCTTTAATCAACAAATAAAGCATTTTCAGAAAACCGCGCGCGCGTGTGTGTGTGTGTGTGTGTGTGTGCCAGTGAACAGCATAACTCGAGAACGAAAAGTGAGTTGGAATTTAAATTTGTAATGTCTCTCAAGACATTTGAGAATGCGACATGAAAATTTTGAAGAAAATTCCTCCAAGCCTTAACTACCCTTTACATGGAAAATTTTGATATTTCTCAAAAATAACTAACAATTTTGATTAAAATGCCACTGTTTAAGATATTTAACGCAAATAAAATGCTTATTTTAAATTTTCTGGCTATAGCCCACATAGTCCTGTCTACTCTTGATGACTTTTGCCTAACTAGTAAACCGTAAGAGATAGACCAAACCTTGCTCCACAAAAAGTGCATATCTCGTTAAAACACACAATTTATGTCCAAACAATTTTTTGCAGAGTGAACCACTTCAAAGATATCCTTTGTCATTTGTCCTAGTTTTGCTATAATTATACTTTTCTCAAATGGAAAGTCCTTACTCCCTTTATTTCTTGGTCGTGCAAAGAGAACGGAATTTCACAGCCTCCATATAATGACCAGCTTTTAAAGATTTGACTAGCGTTCAAAGCCGTGTTCCCCTTGTACCTACAAGTCAATAAGTAGTAACATAATTTCTGCAAATGTTTATCTCGACTAACATGAAGAAGATAGAGATATAAGAGTTTGTAAGAATAGTATAATAGTAGAGAAAGTCATGTGAGTGCAATATAATATTTTCTTTCTTTTTCGTAACTACGAGTATTTATAGGAAGCGTATTACTGATTGTAGTAATATTGAATATTCGACAACATTAACTTAAATTCACATAATCGTTCCCATTTTCGTAACTATTCATAGCAATTCAATAATGACTTCCCATGGCGCTATACATCACACTTGATTTTGAGGGTTTAGAAAGGAAGCTGCTACAGAGTAAGGGCTACAACTGCAGATATTTGTATTGGCAAATTAAGACAATGTCATGAACATCATTAAGGGTACGTATGACTGAATTTTCCAACTTCTATATCTTTTAATCAATTTTGATGAAATTTTGTGTGCATATTTATATTGTAACCATATTATGCTGTGCAAAGTTTCAACTCTGTATGTTGCTTGGTTCAAGAAATATTGCAAATTATTTAAATAAATTAATAGTCGCACTTAAAAAGTCCCTTGCGACAAAGTTTTCATCCAATCATTCTAAAATTTTGTCGAGATGCACTTTAAACAAGGATAAATTAGAATTGTATTCGGTTTTTATATCTGGTTATTTGTTTGGCTTACAGAAAAATGTAAATATTTATATTTCATAATTTTTAAAACATGGAGTAACAGCCTGTTCTGAAGCATTAAAAAAACACTAAAATCCATCTGATATAAAACCCAATACAATTTTTATTTATAGTACATATTACTAGATACTGTGCAAGTTTCAAGCCATTCTGATAAGAAATTCTCCGCAAGGAGCATTTTGTATAGAGCAAAATGCTGTAAAATTGCAAACTGAGAAAAAGGCAAAAGAAAATAAACTGACCTCAGAATTGCCCTGGACCATACGTCTCCCTCTAAGACCTCTTGTTTCTTTCTTCAGATGATATTTTCAATTACATTACAAATGGCAGTAGCCAATCGTTAGCAAGTTCAAAATAGGAGTGAAATGGCACAGTAACAGTAACAGTTATATCGTAAAAATGGGCATATATGAACATTTAAATACCACGCCCATGAAGTTAAAGGATGGCTTCTGTTAGCTTTAAAAATGGCGGAACTGAAAAAATAATGGATGCATATGATAGAGGAAAGATTGTAATATTTTTTAACACTAAAATAAAAAAATTAAATTTTTTACAAAAAATCGTCAAAACTCAGTCATATGTACCTATAAATCATTATTTACTTTAGCCTAATAATTTTGGAAATTAAGAGTAGGTAATATGTTTTCAGGTTGATTATTTACTCCAAGTACGCGTGACACACATAAGCCATGCGCGTTTATTTTCCCTGAGAGTGAGATAGGTTGTTGTGAGGGGTTAGCAGTGCGGGCAGTCCTCGCAATAACGAATGTGGAGGTGACTCACGAAATTAATAACAAAGGGAGGAAACAATCACGGTTCGTACATACCCAAACATTCATTACCTGTATTATCTGAAACTCGCACTTTCATACAAAAAGAAATGAGCAATGACGTTTAAATACTATTAATTCAGGCTTTAATGCTTATCCTTGCTTTTCTAATACATCCATAGCTTATTTTAAGGTATAGGCTCGGGATATTTATACAGCTATCGCGAGAGGAAGCGATCACAAGTTATCTGCCACATGTGCAGCGCGTGCGCGAGCACAGTGACAGCACAAAACACAACTGAGCTCACTGCCTACAGTGCATAGTGTCTCTCAAATGTGTTCAGTAGTTCGAAACAGTAAAATGTCTGCAGCATGAAAATCGAAGTATTCACATATTGCTGAACTTGCACAAGAATTGGGGAGTGAATATTTTATTGCAAATGGGGACAGCACTGAATATAAGACATGCAACAATTTTATTTACAATGTCCGTGCGCCGAGAGTACCAAGGCTCTCCTGTACAGTGATAGTGTGACAGACTGACTCCCTCCGACTTGCTATAAGCCAAACTCCGCAGCCTTTTGTTCTCTGTATAAAGGTTCGCTCCCTACTAATGTGTGACTGACTTCGAATGCTTCCTTCAGGTTAATGACTCCAAACTACTTCGGCTACCAAGGCAGGTATTGAAGATCTGGAAGCAAAACGGATGGTCTACACTCAGGCGTTGTTCATTTTGTGGTTCAGTTACAAGCAGAAAATATAAGGTAGTAAATTGTGTGACGTGTTTGTAGGAAAGCTGACAAAGGGAAACAAAAACAATTAACATAGACCAATACCCGTAACACCCTGTATACCATAATGTGTAATGGTTTCTAAGATGTGTAAGGTGCATCTCCTGAAGCGCTGATAATGAGTGTTTATGTACAGCCTGTATTCGTTATGTTGCAGATGCTCCTATTCCCAGCGTTCTTTCATTTCGGAAAACAAGCGAGGGCCTCCCTCAACTTTCACGCTCCAGTGAGCATTTTCACCCCCAGCCGAGCCGTGTGAAACGTAAACTTAAGTATGAAGTTTCGGCATGTTAACAGAACGCTTCTACCGTTCCTCTAATGGGATATTCCGTATGAAACCAGACAACTCAAAAGTCTACTTCTGCTTTACATATTAACATTTTACACACTTAAGAAATACTTCTATAGGATAAAGAGTTCAGTATGGAGACAAAAATACATAGGTACATACGGAAAATTGTGGTAGATATTAGAAATGATAGAATAAGAAAAGCAGCAAATTTATAGAAGACAAACAACTAAGCGGTTTGGGCATTTCTACAGAAAGTAAAAGAAAAGTTAAACGGTAATACAGACAACAGCAAAAGGAAAAATAGGAAGAGGAAGATCTGAAATCAAATAAGAAAACAACAGAAAGAGTAGTACAAAAACGGTTGAAATAGAGATATCCCTGTGGAAGAAATGGGTGGAAAGATGTGAACGCGACGGCTAACAAAGAGTTTAAAGAAAAAGAGATATTTCCGCAATATCTAATATTTGTTATGCTGCTGGATTTTTAAGTTTAAAAATCAAAGGTAAATCTCGGAGTATAATGGAGTATAAGCAAAAATTATGGAATACTTCAGCTATCTTCTTTTTGTTCTTCACGTTTTGGTTCTTTTTATTGTTTGAGGTTTCTTAAAATTGTTGCGCCCATCTCTCTCTCTCCTCTCCTCTCAGTATCTATGTTCCTTCTTGCTGTTTTTTTTTTAAGTTTATAATTCGTTACTAAAATCTGCCATAGCCCGAGGATTTTGATGTTATTTTTCTTGCACAATTCGGATATTTGATTAATGTTTTATATTGTGAATTAAGGGTAACACCATTATTATAACTATGGATTTCCATTAGTAAGCTATTATTATTATTATTATTATTATTATTATTATTATTAGATAATAATAACAATAACAACAACAATAATAATAATAATAATAATAATAATAATAATAATAATAATAATAATAATAATAATAATAATAATAATAATAATAATAATTTATCAACAGGTTTACAATTTGAGATCACATCTTCCTGTATCCAAAGTGTTTAAGTACGTATCTTCTTCCTCCATTCTTCTCTTATTTCCCAATCCCGCTCTTATAAATTCTTCTCCTTCATACTACTCCTTATATCATCTATCCAGGCTTTCCGCGGTCTTCCCCTCTTTCCTCTCCCTGGTGGAATCTATTCCAAAACTTGTCTCGGCAATCTTGTTTGCATCATTCTACGTGTATGACCATACCATTCCAATTGTTTGTATTTTACAAAATCTAATAATGTATCATTCACATTCATTTTCTGTCTAATAGTTGTACTTCTAATTTTCTCTAATTTAGAATGCCTAGTGGATCTTCTAAAACAATCCATTTCAGTAGAAAGCAATTTTAATTTCAGGTTTGTGTTTAGGTGCCATGTTTCCGCTCCATAAGTTATAGTGCTTCTTATTATAGATTTGTAGATTTGTAATTTTGTATTCACTGTTAATGCCTTATCCCACAAAATTCCGTTCAACATAGCTATTGTTGATCTACCTATCTGGATTCTATATTTTATGTTATTTTCCTGACTGCAGTTTGAATTTATTTTAACCCCCAAATATTCATATTCTCGTCCTTTGATACGTCACATTCCATATTCCAAAATCAAGTCTTTCCTCTCATCCCCACAAGGCATATACCTATAGTGTTTTCTCCAAATTTATTTTTAAACCCCATTTAGTGTATTCTTTCATAAGTTTTCTAGTCATATATTCTATGTCATCATAATCTTGAGCTGTAACCAATTGATCATCTGCAAATAGTGTATAAATTGTGGAGTTATTAATAGGTATTCCCATATTTTCACATTTCTTTTTCCAAATAATGTTGGAGACAGGCAGCACCTTTGGCGTAATCCTATTGTTACTAGGAATTCCTCCGAAATGTTCTTTCCTATCTTGATTCTAGAAGTTGCATTTTCATATAATTTCCCAATGGCATTTAAGAGAAACTTGTCTATTTTATTCTTTAATACTTCCCATAATTTTTGTAACGGAACGGAGTCCGTTAATATTATTAATAATAATAATAATAATAATAATAATAATAATAATAATAATAATAATAATAATAATAATAATAATAATAATAATAATAATAATAATAATAATAATAATAATAATAATAATAATAATAATAATAATAATAATAATAATAATAAACACTCACCACTCGAAAACAACAGACCAACGGATTCTTGTGGACATGAAAACAGACACTCGTGTACGCATTTTGTTGCCGAATATTTGCAACTAGGGGTATCATCCATCTTGTCTTAACAACATAGGCTTAAGAACTGAAGCAGTGATTTACCTGACTCCCCAGAACTAATTATATCGTAGAGTGGAAACAGAGTATTGCACTGCACGACTCGATAACGACATTTCGGAGTTACGCTTTTCTTGCTGCTGAGGTTAAATTATTTTCCTCTGGGAAATTTACTTTGCCTGAGCCACTCTTTATAGCGCTGGGTAAGTAAAATCAACCGAACTGGGGTAAAACACTTTCGAGGAAACTGCAGCTTTCAGCATATATCATGAGACATTTGCATACACTAACAACTCTACTTGCGCCCTAGCTGGCTTCATTCCGAGAGATATACAACACAACAAGCAAAACTACTGGATCACTTTGTTGCACGAATTCCAGCCTCCTTTCTTTAATTAAAACTTTTAATTTGGTCGCCGCTTATTTAGTAACCAAGAACTATTGCATCCGATCCATAAGATAAAATCTGGTGACTTTCTCTACGTATTCCACAAACTGTTTTTTATTAAAGCTTATCGTTCATTCTACTTCGTGTTTTTTCCGATATAAAAGTATTTAGAATAGTTTCATTCATATTTCGTTGCAGAAATAATGGATTAGGGCATAGGCGGGAAGAACCGACACATTGTGTCATTTCCCCTACATCGTAGTTTTAACTCCGTCCACTCTGCTACACACCGGTTAGCTACCAGGCCACAACTCCGCTGTTATCTACCCTCAAATCCTGTCAGTTGCAGAATCATGTTGCGTAAAAGGTTAAAAGGATACTTCAAAATCGAACGACAATATGGTACTTTTTTTTCCTAGTAAAAATAAAGAAAATGTATATAAATTAATAAGAACCATGTAATTACAAAACTAATACATCACGTTTCTAAAGAATCCCAAAGCTTAAAACATTTGACTGTATTCCCATATTCCCCTTGGACCTACAAGGAAATAATAAGATAATTTCTGCAAAAGTTTATCTCAACTAACACGAAGAATGTATAGGAATAAGAGTAAGAATGGTACAAGAGTAGAGAAAGTCATGTGAGTGCAGCACATCAGATTTTTAAATATACCACTTACACGGGATTTATACGGGACCATTAGTTTTCGCTGTTATAACCATGCGCAGTTAAAACCGATGCTGCTCTAACCGGTTTTAACTATTGGCCGGCTTTATACAATTCAAACGAATAATAAGGAATATCTCCGAAATGGCTAACTTAAGAAAAATCTGTTTGATACAGTCTCCTTTAATATGATGTACATTTCTTATGCAGTAAGGCCATGTATATCTTTTACGGTTTACCAGTTATGCAGAAGTCATTCAGAATGAGAACTTCAGAGGTTATTACTAGGAGGGGCCCTAATGACCTAGCTGTCGACAAGCCCTTAAACCCCACTCACTCAGTACTACTAGGAAATTCAAGATAAACATTTCACTTGTCATGAAAGTATCTTAGACATGTGGTATTTTAATTAAAATTGTTTCCATTTAAAGGGTAGTTTACGATGCAAGAACTTTCTTCAAAATATTCGCGTCGCGTCCTTAAAATATACTAAACGTAAATACCAACTTTGGTTTTTAACGGACTCTTCATTTTTGAGTTCACATACAGCCGCACACATAGACCTTTTTCTGAAAATGCTATTTTCTTTTGGATTCAGGAGGCCTTAAAACATATATTTCCGGTGACATCTCGACATCGAATTTTTGGGTGGAATGCAATACTTCCCCTACTTCTATACGTAGTAGAGAAAGTCATAGAAAACAAATGAAAATACTTTCACGTATGAGTCCCCTTAAATATTCTGAGGAAATCGGGCGTCTTTAGAAGTCACATTTGGATCACTGAGATTGAAATGTACCTAATGTTCGACTTGAGTACATTATGGATTCCATTGCAGCATATGTACCCTAAATTTCCTTTGGCGCCAGGAAGTTTCGCTGTGTAATTTATTAGCAGAAAGTTCCCGTGCATTCATACACTTCACCTGATTTATCAACATCGTTAAATAGCTCGACCTTTCCGAAGCGAAGGACTCTGCAAACGATAATTTAACTGCAGAACGTCCATTCAGCGAAGAACGTTTTCATCTCGCACCCTTCTGCGTGCGTTTTGCGATAATGTGGTGTTGAATTCCAGGCAAGAATCCAGGTCAGTTCTTCTTCAGAGAGACTCCTGTTTTGTCTCTTTCATGACGGTTGTATCGATCCACTGTGCCACAACAGAGACCCGAGTTCGTTTACAGTAGCTGCCTGAATAACAGACCTCCGCGCGTAATCTGCAAAACATGCATGGGCGCCGCTTCCAACACAATTTTTAAATTCATATTTTGCACTCGGGTACAGTGTTAAAGAGAACTACAAAAATAATTAAGTCTCTTTAAAAGAACCATTTTCTATACAATACCTTCACAAATGTTCACTGCTATGTTAACTGTATTTACGATTATTAATTTGTAGAGTTATTATGGCCCCAAATGTTGATAATCGGTCCGCTTAGTTTTCAATCACTTTATTATTTTCTAAAATTTCACCACGAATATACAGTTGTCTTCACGTCTTCTCGACTTAACACAGTTTACAGTCTTTTTTGCTATCACAACTCACAAGTTTTACTTCTCATAACCTTGCTCAGTCTCTTTAATGCCTTTCTTGACTTCCTCTGTCTCTCATACGTAATTACGTTACGATCGCTCGCGACGCTCTTGAATCTTCTTGCAACACACACGCACAGCTGTCTCACATTCACTGACACAGACGGACTCATGTCTATAACTCAACTCTAGAACAGCTCTTCTCAGACCTCCACATACACACAGTAGTCCGGCGAGGCAGCCTGGTTTTGAACGTCTTTGCCGGCACGACATGTGATGTGAAGTAGCTTGGTCCCGTCTGTCCTTTGTTCAGCGCCGAACCCGTCGTCACAATATTGTGGCTCATTGGTATATTTTACTAAATGATTTTCACTACACTAGCTGGATCTATAGTTACTGTATGCCCACGACAAGAAGGCTAGAGGGGAATGAAGGGCAGAGGGGGCTTCAATTGTTTATCTGCTCCGGTAGCGTATCTGTTTACTAGGAAATGAGTGCATGAGAATGCATATGAGTCACCCACGTTGCCAGATCTAATGCGCTTTGCAGTACCAGGTGCAGAGATTTTTTAATATTATGCATTATTTGGCTCTCGCTGCTAACACGCGCTACGGCGCTACAGTTATATACTCGTATTTTGTTAGTTGTATTCTTGGCTTAATATTTACATATGGCTGCAGTTCGAAAGAAGGGACGAAGTATTCACAGTGAAGCAAGGGAGGTAATTAGAAATGTGATAGAAGTATGTGACGAAGAAGCGAAATCAGGACAATTGAAATGTTTATTATCACAAAGAAATTTACGTGTGGCAAATTATTGTGGGATATCGTAACATAGTGTAACAAGAATAAGAAGAGACGGTGTTAAAGCTGGTGAAAAATCACTTCATACTCCGGGGAAAAAGAGACCAAAGGCCGAGGAATGCAAGTTTCATTGTGATGACTTTGATAGAACAGTAATTAAAAACGTAATTCGAGACTTTTATTTGGTTAAAAAACAAGTGCCCACTGTACCGAAGCTACTTGCAGCAATTAGGGAAAAAATAAATTTTCCTTAGGGAAGAGAAACTCTGCGGAAGCTATTGCACGATATGGGTTTCAAATGGAAGCGATGTGGAAGCAAGAGAAAATTACTTATTGAACGTCCAGATATAGTTAACTGGAGAGCTAAATACCTAAGAGCTATAAATGGATACAGAAATGCTGGGAGAAATATCATTTACATTGATGAGTCCTGGGTGGACAATAATTTGACATTTGGGAAGTGCTGGCAGAGTGATGATATCTACGGGATTACGACAAACACTAGCTCTTCGATTCTTGTAAATGCAGGCAGCAACGAAGGTTTCATACCCGGAGCTTCTTTGATATTCAAAGCTGGACTTGCTAGCGGCGATTATCATGGCCAAATGAATGGAGAAAATTTCCAGAAATGGTTGGAGAAGAAACTGTTACCTAATATACCCTGCAATAGTGTCATCGTGCTTGATAATGCTCCATACCACAGTGTACAAGAAAATAAGCCTCCGTCGAAATATGCTGTAAAGCAAGAAATGTTACAATGGTTGGAGAACAACAATATTTCATATTCTGCTGCAATGCGAAAGACCGACTTGTTTTATTTAATTCAAATACATAAACCAAAGGAAAAACTATACCATATCGACAGAATAATAGAAATGCATGGGCATACGGTTCTTAGATTACCTCCTTATATGTGCGAGTTGAACGCTATAGAATTGGCATGGGCAGCAATAAAACGACATGTAAGAGAGAATAATGTAACCGGTGATCTACATTTAAGAAATCTACAGCAAGTGTGTGAAAGTGCAGTGAACTCCGTTACAACAGCTGATTGGGAGGGCTATGTTAGGCACGTTAAGAAACTTGAGGATGAGTTCAGGCAAAAGGATGGGCTAGTGGAAGATCCAATAGACAATTTTATTATATCACTAGGAGGTCTGACGAAGATCCAGAGAGCGGTAGTGACAGCAGCGAAGGTGACGACTTCTCCGACTCGGATCTTGCACGACAACTGGACTTCTAAGTGGGTTATGTGACAACACTGTGTATTTTAAACGAACCTAGCATCCTTATCATACTCGCAAACTAGACATAAACACCGGGCGGGAAGCAAAACATGATTACGTTACACATTCCTAAGCCTCGCCTTCTTGTGCTGGGCATACAGTACACAGGGCTCCAAATTAAAGTGTTATAGCTATAAGTGTGGACGTTCCGTAAGGCTGTGTCCTTGTTTATTTGCTTGGTTCGAGGTGTTTATGTATCCACCAAATAAACCAAGCTCTAATCTTTACACCTAAATAATATCTCTGTCAGCTCCTCGTAGGATAAATAACCATAGGCACTTTAACTTCCTACTACTTGCAACGAAGCATATTGACCTTGGTAGTCGAGCGCTGCGATCGCTTCTTGTCTTGTTTATTAGAAGACCGAAATAATAGTCACTTGGCGTATAGTCAGTACAAAGAACACAAATTAGTGATCTCTCGCACCTGCAAATATAGCATGTTGCTGTCCTGAAGATGTGATTGCATCTGAACAGGGTGTGCATACACTAACTCGCCGTGTTTGTGCGATAAGCTCGCGTAAACAGCCAGGCAATTTCACATTCTTTCCGATACACCTCATGGCTTTCTCAAGTAGTAAATAACACGAGATAAATACTGCACATGCCGCAACTACAATTCGCGATGGCTCTCTCGCATTGAAGACTAGGTACTCCGGAAGTGAATTTCTGTTATAAAAATGCTAATGTTGCTTCACTTATCGCAAGGACACAATTTGAAAGCCCGTAGCTCAACCCATAGAGCGCCTGCCTTTTGTGCGAAGGGTCCCGGGTTCGATTCCCAGCTGGAGGGTGAGAGGCAGGATTATTCCCCGCCCTCCCTTGAGTGTGGAGCTACGAATGAGAGTGTGAATGTGTATGTGAATATAAAAATAACCCAAACGATTAACACCAACAGTAAACGGGTGGGCACCTCTGCCGATGAACCATTGCAAAGGTAAATCGGCCATTTGACCAAGATGTTACTTTTGAAGTGATATAATGTAGTCTCAATTTCCTAACTATTGACATGTTTCCTAAAATTTCGTTTTATATCAATGTTTTAACTTGTTATACTTTTGTATTTTTGCATTTATGTTTATTCCTTCTGTGGATGTTAAATTTCCTAAATAAAGTTAGATACTTGTTCAGTTATCTGGTTTTCTATTACAATCCTGACTCTTTGTATAATATTTATCTTTAGTTTTAGATGCGGAAATTTTCATTTCAAAATGTTTAGCAATTTTATTTAAGTCATGGGCGCTAATTTGCAGTTCATCTTCTGAGGTTGCTAAAATAACCTGATCATCCGCATAAAGTATTGTCTGCAAAACTTTTCTTGGTGTAATTTGGACACCAAAGTGGCATTTTTGTTTCCATAATTTAACTATTTTATTAATATATGTCAAACACCCTTGTTTACTTTTATTGATTGAGATACTTGTACATCGTTGTGTTTTATACGTTTAATACATTTCACCTCTTTTTAAGAATTTCTTTATCAGCACGTACACCTGTAATCAGCAAACTATGGAACTATGGAAGGGCAATACTAACTTTAGACGACATCTTATTCAGGACACACGAATTGACACGACTAGAGTAAGCGCAGGTTTGCTACGCCATCTGTTATCTGGGTTTACTCAGCCTGGGCTAGACCGATAAGGTCCCGTGTATAGTGGAGGCAAAAATGTAAACAAACCCAGCGCTTTGTCGGCACCAACTGTCCAATCATTATGCCCTGTATGCTAGACCCTAATTTCTTACCTTTGCAACTCCATGTATGGCTTTAGAAACTTTACAGCTTCGAGTTTTATCGTGGTGGTGTGGTAATTTCTAAACAATGTGGTTAACAGACACGCATACTGCATTTATGTACCTATTCTTGAATGAAGTAACAGGCTGGTTCAAATTGTACACTGAAGCACGAAAGCATACATATTTTTTTTCTTTCTTTTGTTAGTTTTTCTAACATACCTAATTCAATGTGCACTAGACAGGTCGTCTTAGTGGTGTAGTAGCCTTCCTGTTGACACTGATATAGATGGGAGATGTCTGTATAAATGTAACTGCACGTAGTGAGTGTGGTGCCGGACAGATGGCGTTACTTGCTTAGTGTCTATATTATTTGCTTCTGTAGATTATCAATACAAGGTAACCTTAATGGTTTAACTACTTTCCTGTGTTATTTATTTATTTCATTCTGGGAGTTAGTTTTGTTTGTTCATTTGTTTTTCTTCTTTGCTTCTAGCAGTATATTCTGGAAACATTTAATAAATGGTCCGTTTTATATAGAGGTGTACAACAGGGCTGACCGATGCCACCCACTTTATTCTGCATCTGTATGAACGAAATTATTAAAACCTGGCAAAGAGCATTATCCACGAATTTCTTGACTGATAGCTCACCGTTTAACACGTTAATGTATGCATATGTTCAAATTATATGTACCAACTCAGAGGATAGTATGCAAAGAGAAGTACATAAATTATCACTGATAAAAGAATACGGAAAATAGAAATTTCAATAAATAAAATCAAAATAATGGCTTTGAGAGGAAAGAACCATCTTAGATTCTAAAATTCCAACAATATATTTTTTTTTAATTTATTTAGAATCACTTCAACAATTACGTCATATCGCGACTATTCTATGTAATACAGCGGTATACAATAAACTTGTTACAATTATTTAACCAAAATCATGAAAATACTAATCAACAAATCAGTACAACAAAAGTATCCTTCATATTATATTTTCGTATGTAAGTCTGTGCTTTTGAGAAATGATAATACCCTTCTGCAGTTGGATGGCGTGTTCAGAATGGTGGATAAGTCTCCAGTGATGTGATGAAGCGTATTGCTTGCATTCTGTGAGGCGGGTGTTGCAGACTTCACATTGTGGTGGCTGGCCTTTGCTGAGGAGGTATGAGTGGGTTAACCTTGAATGACCAATGCGGAGACGTGAGATAATCACCTGCTCTTTCCTGCTAAGAGAATAGACAAGGGAAGAATTAGTGTCTCCTTTCCTTACTATGTGTAGTTTTTCTGGAGGCGATTGATTCCAGGCCTGTTTCCATCTTGTTTCTATTAATCTGGAGAGGTACTTTGTAATATCACGATAAGGTACTGCTTGGTGTTCATGTGTGTCTGTTAACCGACTTGCTTCTTTAGTCCAACAATATTATTGAACAAGTCAACGCCTTTAGCTATCTGAGCTGCAATCTCCCTTACTTCATTCCGAGAGAGAGATACGGAGACCAAACTAGCCAAATTCCAACAACTCTTATACATAATCAAGAAAATACTAACAAAAAAGGTCGGACCAGAGACAATTTTGAAATTTTACAAAATAAGGCAATCCCAAGTTTACTTTATGGTTCAGAAACGTGGGCTTTAGCCAGAAACCAACTTAAGACGAATAGAAGCTGTGGAAATGAAATTAAGACCTTTAGCAGGTTATTCTTTGTATGATCACAAAAGAAATGAAATCAGAGAACTACACGTCACACCCATAACAGAAGCCATTAATACCTACAGAAATAACCAATTCATAAGAAGTCCGGCGATCTTCAAGCATTGCTGAAACAGCAGCAATATTTTCATTAGCAACAGCAGTTCGTGGGCATCATTTGCGAAATGCTCACTAAAGAAAAGAAAAAGCAAGAAAGATATCTTTTGAATTCGTTGTACCAGTTATTAATTCTTGCCTTCTTCGCCAAATGCATTTCTAAGCCGGTCTTCATATTGTTTAGGCTAACGACGATTTAAAAACTCTAACTAGTTTTTTGGGTGAACACAAGATCTTTAAGTGATGATAATCAACCAACTATTACAGAAAATAGAACAAACTAAACGGCAATCAACTTGCAAACTATTAGAAAGTAGCTGACAAATATGAACACATTTCGTTTATTTTTGAAACGTAGCATTAGATATAACATTTCTCACTGTTGCCCTCATATTAAACATAAAATTTGATGACAAACAATTCCTATGGCCTGCACAATACCTTATTTATTCGCGGAGAGATTACGTACACTTGCCTTACACTTTCATTTTAGGTGAATATGCTGTCTTATTACTTTTAGGACATATTTACATATAATGACATTTTTCAATGCTAAACATGTACACATTAAAGGGATTATTAGACCATAAAATTCACGTCCCTAATGATCACTTTTCTTATTGAGGCATGGTAGCATCATAGGAAGCCGCGACGAACCGTTGGTTTACTGACATACGACACAGTTACTCCAGTTTTAAAAAACGGAGGCAGAATAGTGTCGCTCTCTATATACGTGATCAGTGTCGCATTGATCGTAAAAACAGCTGACAACAGCTAGGAACATTGGCCAACTGCCCCACCCTGCACGGTGCCAGATTTTACAACGATAATCATCTGGTCAACACTTCGCTCTAAATGAAAAATGGCTCACATTTCCCCTCATCTCTCACTTTCTACATTTGCCCATATATCAACACCTGCACCAGTCTCTGTCAAATATTTCCATTTATTTCACCGTTAAAATCTCAGCAAATGCACCACAGAACGTCTTGAGAGCTGAAGTTGATATTTTCTCCCTTTCATTCAGGAAGTGTTTCAAGTCCTTCACAAATGAAAAGCATAGGGAATTAGGGAGAGTGACCCCTCTTTCTGTCAAAATGAAACAAGCACCCATTACCGAACGGGGTGGCTATGCGGTAAGGTGTGAGGCAAGTAATCAGATGGTCCTGGTTCATTTTCCCTTTGGCCGACATCTAATTTATTTCATGGAGTCAATGGCGTATATTGGCTCTCCTTCTAACACACATTTCCTGTCCCCAACAGTTCCTTACATTTGTTCACCTCATTTGTTTTATGGTGTGTGGTCAGGCGTCGGCGGTTGGTGCGTTGTAGTAGGACACTACACTACGCCGAACTAGTCAGCGTCAGGATTAGTGCCGTGTTAAAATTGTTAGGGACCCCGTCCTTCCTAGCGCACATCGCCTTCCGGATCTGGTAGTAGTTCAGGACTTCCCTTCATCCGTTACTCCCAAGGGTTACGTTGGAAACTAATCAAGTCTTCTATGCCCAAAAAGCGGAACTGTGCTCCGGAAATCTCTCCGTCCGATTACTCCTAACTCTATATACATTTGAAGAGCATGCACATCATCATCATCATCATCAGCTTCAGCTTCAAGAATTAAGCCTCATATGGCTTGTTCCGGTTTCATTTCTTTTAACACTGTTAAGCCCATATTGTCTTCGGTCTACCAACATTCCTTTTTCCATTTGGATTGTAGTTCATAATCAGTTTTGGTATACGGTCGTCATTCACTTTTGTATGTATTGTTTCCAATCATGTCTACCTTGCTTTTTTGTCTGTTAATTTAAATATTTTTAAATCCCTCCTTATATCTTCCGTTTCTTTTAATCTAGAAGGGTATATCCCGCGAGAAATCTAAAAAATCTCCTTTCTAGCTCTTCAATTCTCCTTCCCTCCTTTTTCATCATAACTCAAAACTCTGAGCTATAAAGCAGCATTGGTACTGCCATTATCTTATAAAATTTAATCTTAGTTTCCCTTCTCTGCTTTTTAGAGATTTATTGATAACGCCGCATACATAATTGAATTTATTGATTTTGTTCTGGATATTGTAAATTGTTATGTGAGAAATTTTGCAGCCAAGGTAGTGAAAACAATTTAGCTGTACTATTATTTTTCCTTCCAAGAATGAACTGCGTGTGCTCCTTTAAATACTAAAAGTTTTGTTTTGGTAACTGAAATATTTAAATTTGACATTTTACTTATTTTCTTTAACTGAACTGTGCATTTCACACGTGTCTGCACAGAGAAGTCGACGGGGGAAACACGATTCACAGAGCACTTTGCATCAAGTAATATGAGAGATAAGGCCTCATAATGCAGGTGATATACGGAGAGAGAGAGAGAGAGAGAGAGGGGGGGGGGAGATCCCGGCTCACTAACTGTCCTCTGGGTGGTCTGTGTTCAAAATCGAATGCGCGAGCTATACATAATGTTTAAGCACAAAGTACCTTCGAACAGGATAACAAACTGTGTTATTTTCATTCTCATTTTAAGTACACTTCAATTATGACATTTTAAAATTAAGAATTAAAATAAAAATCTTTATATATCAAAATACTATTATTTTTTTTTCTTTTTTTCTTTTGAAGGGATCGTATCACTTTCTTTTCTTTTTTTAAAGGGGCCATGACTCGTTCCTCTCTATGTCATAGAAAGAGTCTGGATCTTTAAGATCAGTATATAGCGATCCGTGCTTACTTCTTTTGCAAACATTTATCTACATTAATATAAGGTAGATAGAAAAATACGCCTTTGGGGAAATAGTTTGTCGAAGCTATATAAGTTGTGGGTATTAGTACAGATATTTTGATAATCGGTACCTTAGTATGTATCCATTTCGCTATGTTATTTTTTCTCTGTCTCTAACAGTTTTCCCACAAACCAGTCACAAAGTTTACTACCTCATGTTTTTAACATAGTCGTAGCTGCACCGCAGAACATACAACGCCTGTCGTACAGACCACCCGTTTTGCTTCACACCTCAATGCGTGACCTACTGGCGTAGGTGATGTGAGGTCATTGGTATTGCAGAAAGTACTAGAACTCTGTTCCGGTACACCATTTATCACGAGACTGGCTCACTCTGGCCTTCTGTGCCACGCGTCGTTACAAATGCTAACCAACCTGAAAACATATTTCACTTAAAGAGTAGTAGGTTCGCAAATAAAGCAAGTTATCATGTAATGTTATTCATTATACTCTCCTCTGTTACAATCAAAATGCCCACACTTATACCACTAACAACCTACAGAAAGAAAACTATAATGGTTAAAGATGATCTTGTGAAAGTAATGCATTACGAAATCTTCGCCCTTCTATGCTTCACTGCTCTTTGATCCTGGTGGGTCAGTTTACTAATCGCTGTATCATATTTTCTCAATCAAAGGAATAGATTATAATCAAGTGTTGGTTAGGATTTCAATAAATGTTTAACGAAGAGATACCACACATTAAACAGTTGAACAGCGTTAAAGTGCATAGATTAAAGGAAGGTCATTTAGCTGGTATTTAAAGAAAAACAAAATTTCCGATAACATGGTTTATGACAACAGAGTTGTCACTGAATTAGGATGGAATGCGAAAGGTCAACAAAGCCACATTTGGTCGTGGTTTCAAATACCTTCGCTTCAGCACAATTATTAGGTTTCAATAACGTGGCAAAACTCGGCCACTTTGGTAAACCTTTTGACCTTTAAACACGTATATCCAAGTAATTAAATGTAATTAATACTCATGCACTTTGCTCTGGGATTACACAGGCCTCAAATAAAGTAAAAAATAGCCCCTTTAAACCCTCCGAAGCAATCTTCTGTGCATAATGAAACATAATACATTTTGTAACGTGGGTGTAGTGACTGGTGACTTAATCGTCAGCCATTTTTCAGAAAATAAAAGCTTTGAGAAAATGTTGCTCCTAAACGGTAGTTTAGGGAGTGGGGATTCTTTTAAACATCTTTGTGTCGTATTCTTGGAGGATGCTCAACTTAAAAGCCAAGTTTGATATTTAATCGACTTTTCGATTTTTACTTATGCTGTTCACAGAAACACAAACGTGCGCGTATTTTTAGAAATGCTTTATTTATTGGGGAGTGCATTTCCTCTGTATTTTCCTGTGTAACTTTTTTGGACGAAATGTATACTTCCTCTACTTACAACGGGCAAGTAGTGGAGAAAGTAAAAACATTATATAGATGTGTTAACCTTCATTTATTTTAATTCCACAGCATATCCTCTATTTAGTACCAAACATAAACGGTTTCATGGCTTTAGATAGGTTTTTCTGTAACGTTCTGAAGTTTTCTTTCCTGTTTTCGCCTTTATTTTGAAAATCCAGAAAGGAATAAAAATGGTAGCAGACGTTGGATCCTATGGGAAATACACAGAGAAATGCAGTAGACTGGGGTAGGAAACATCGACAGCTATAACGTCATAGAGCCTTGGGAAGCTTGCGGCAGACCAAGATATAGGGTGGTTCTACATAAGTTACACACATCTCTTTTTAACGGCACAGACCTGTGGTTAGGTATCCGTAGCTTCATTTAACTTCATGCAGCACAGCTTTAAAACATGTGGTTTTATCAACCATTTGCTGATCCAAAGGTACTTCATATTATCCGATTCCTCTTCATCGGCTTGATCGCGATAAATATCTCCTTAGAAATCACTTGTAATTTAAAAATTAAATATATTGCACATTCTCATGACTGTCTTTATTTTATTTATTTTTTTTTTTTTAAATTTATTTATTATTTGAAGTCGCTTCAACATAAAAGTCATATCGCGACTAAACATTGAGGGGAAAAAAGGAGGAAACATATCATGAAGTTTACAATGAATTTAAACATTAACTTTGCATGCTTTGATGAACTTGATGATTTTCTTGTGATATTGTTGATCACCCAAAGCTAGCTGAAGGTTCTCAGGAACTCCATACTGAAGTCGCTGGTGAGTGTATCTTGGGCAAACAGTGAGCAGATGCTGAACGGTAAGAGTAGAATCACACAGAGTACATTTAGGAGGAAGTTCACGGGACAGAATGTAGGAATGAGTAAGCGCAGTGTTCAGCAAAATATACTTTAAAAGGCGCACTTTATTTTTGAAATACAGGGACTTTCAAAACGTGTCTTTTCAGTGAATTCTCGATGTCGATATTTTTATCACATATTCAACTAAATACTGGTAGAAAAATCTGATGTGTTGCACTCACATGACTTTCTCTACTCTTGAACTAACCATTCTTACAAACTCTTATTCCTATATCTTCTTTCTTGTTAGTTGAGATAAACATTTGTACAAATTATCTTATTGCTTATTTCCTTGTAGGTGCAAGGGGAATGTTAGAATACAGTAGGCTTTGTGCGATAGTCAAATGTTTGAGATTGTGTTGTCTTTGCACACTTAAAATATAAAAAACATGAACGATGATCCATTTCACGAAAGTTGTAACTTTTCCGAAACTCACACACATAACAAGGAATATCTCCGAAATGGCTCACCCTACAAGTAAATTTATTGAGACATAAATTGTGTATTTTAGCAAGATCTACATTTTTTGTACAGTATAATTTGGTCTATCTCTAACGGTTTACCAGTTATGCAAAAGTCGTCCAGAGTAAATACGACTACAGGGGCTATAGCCAGAAAATTCAACATATACATTTCATTTACCATCAAAATATGTGACATTTTAATCAAAATCGTTAGAGCCATTTTCAAGAAAATCAAAATTTTCGAAAAATTTTCCATGTAAAGGGTAGTTTAGGGTGGGGCTATTTTCTTCAAAATCTTCGTGTCGGATCCTTGAAATACATTAAACTTAAATACCAACTTTGGTTTTTGACCGACTTTTCGTTTCTGAGCTATGCTGTCCACAGACTGACAGACTGATACACAGACACACACACGGACCTTTTTCTAAAAATGCTTTTTTTTGGATTCATGGGGCCTCAAAATATATATTTCCGGTGAAATCTCGACATCGAATTTTTGGGTGGAATACAATACTTCCCCTACTTACCAGTAGAGAAAGTAAAAATATGCGAGTCTTCAGTAATCACTTTTTAACACACTAGTCGCCCAGGAAACATGAACCAGATTTGAAAAGTCATTGCCATGCTGAACTCGAAATTGTAATTTTTAAGAAACTTTGGAAGCGATATAGAACATCATCTCTTTATGCGGAACGTTTTGATATATATACTCTCTGAACGCTCATTTTACCATTTTAACAGAAAAACTTTTCGACACTAATCACCAAATTATGTTGAGGGCGAGTATTATTATAGTACAGGTTCAAAAAATTAAATTATTTGCTTCTCTATTATTTTCGTTTGCTACTTAAGCACATTGCGTCACCATAATTTAAATTTGTTTTTGTAAAAATCGTAGTTTACCCTGAAGTTACGTCGTCGTAACACGGACTGTGTTACTGAACACGCACGCACGCACGCACGCACATACACACACACACACACACACACACACACACACACACACACACACACCTGTATTGTCTTTCACCCTTTACCTTACCGTTGTTCCAACATTGCACATTGCTTCATTAATTATTTGCATTGAATATTTAAATAAAATGGATAACTTTGAGCTATTGTCTTTAAACTCTTAAATAAATACACCCATGTTTCTTAAGGGTACATATGACTGAGTTTTGACGATTTTTGGTAAAAAATTGAATTTTTTTATTTTAGCGTTAAAAATATTACAATCTTTCCTCTATCATATGCATCCATTATTTTTTCAGTTCCGCCATTTTTAAAGCTAACGGAAGCCATCCTTTAACTCCATGTGCGTGGTATTTAAATGTCCGTATACGCCCACTTTTACGATATAATGTTATTGTGCACTGTTACTGTGCCATTTCACTCCTATTTTGAAGTAGGTGAACAGGAACTTGCTAATGATTGGCTACTGCCATTTGTAATGTAATTGAAAATATCATCTGAAGAAAGAAAGAAGAGGTCTGAGGGGACACATATGATCCAGGGCAATTCTGAGGTCAGGTTATTTTCTTTTGCCTTTTTCTCAGCGTGCAATTTTTCAGCACTTTGCTCTATACAAAACGCTCCTTGCGGAGCATTTCTTATGAGAATGGCTTGAAACTTGCACAGTATGTAGTAATATGTACTATAAATAAAAATTGTATTGGGTTTTGATATCAGATGGATTTTAATGTGTTTTTTATCCTTCAGAACAGGCTGTTACTCCATATTTTTTAAAAATTATGAAATATAAATATTTACATTTTTCTGTAAGCCAAACATATAACCAGATATAAAAACCCAATACAATTCTAATTTATCATTGTTTAAAGTGCATCTCAACAAAAATTTTAGAATGATTGGATGAAAACTTTGTCGCAAGGGACTTTTTAAGTGCGACTATTAATTTATTTAAATAATTTGCAATATTTTTTAAACCGAGTAACATACAGAGTTGAAAGTTTGCACAGCATAATATGGTTACAATATAAATATGCACACAAAATTTCATCAAAATTGATTAAAAAATATAGAAGTTGGAAAATTCAGTCATATGTACCTACCCTTAATGCGTTTTGATGAAAGCTTTAATAAGCACTTGAGCTTGTGTGTATCTGATAGTTATCAAGTAATGTACCTACTTGGTTTTAATACTGATGGTTTTACCTCAGAGAGTATCAGTGTGCGTTTCTGGTGAAGTCGCGATATCGAAATTGTATCTAGTGGATATCGCCTCACCTTAGGAAGCCGTTAGAAAAGTCATTACTGAAACATAGTGTAATGGATTAAGGTAATTAATTTTGGCAACGTAGAGAAATCGTGGGTATCTGATATTAAATAATGTCTCCTTTTCGCACTGTAAAATCCGTCATTCCTGGAATTATATTCTATGGATAGAGAAGTGGATGCTAGCAGTTTTAATATCAGTAAAAGCAGAGATGAAAAAGATGATAGATGTCCCAAAGTGGAAGGCTAATGAAAGCAAGATCAAAAGAGAAACATGGGAAGCATGTAGCATAAAAGGAAAAGGTGTTCGAGATGGCGGCAAAAACGGACTTCAACTGCCGTGCGAAATGAGAATCAATGGATTCTACAAAATATAGAGCAAGAGTACCACAGATTTTCGCTGAATATACTATACAGCTTTACTTCCTCCACGTACAGTAATGTCAAGATTTCACCGGAAATATATGTTTTAAAGCAAACTGAATACAAATAAAAGCATCTTTAGAAAAAGGTCCGTTGTGTGTGTGCGTGAGTGCGTGTGCGTGTCTGAACAGCATAACGAAAAGTCGCTGAAAACCAAAGTTTGTATTTAAGTTTACTATCTTTCAAGGATGCGACGCGAAGATTTTGAAAAACATTTCTCCACCCTGAACTATCCTTTACACGGAAAAGTTTTCGGATATTGTACATTCTCTCGAAAACGGCTCTAACGATTTTGATTAAAATGCCATATGTTTAATATAGTTAGAGCGAATGAAATGTATATTTTGAATTTTCTGGCTATAACCCACGAAAATGGCAAAGGGTAGATACAAAGGGAACACCTCGCTCACTTCGACCTACACAGATCTATTGTGGCTACCAAGCCCCAGGAGTCAGGGATGAAATGAGGGAACCGAAGATGCCACACAGGGTCGCAGCTACGCAAGCCACAGAGGTGTGCGGAAGTCCCTAACAGGTGCTGAGATTTCTTCATCCCGGCGCCAGACCCCGCCAAGAAGCCATCACACCGCAGGTCCGGTGTTGCACTGAGCGTTCCCCCACCCGCCCGATGGAGGACAAGGCCGGCCAAACGCCACCTAGTGCCCAGAACAGCAGTTACCATGCGCAATCATCCGCGCCATCTTCCCGGTACTGCCAACACTACAAGCCTGAAAGTACACCTGAAAGGTGATAAGGAAATGGAATGTAGGGAAATGATGGAAAGGAAACCGTGGTATGAAATAATTCATCCCAGCATTTGCCTAAGTGACATAGGGAAACCACGGAAAAACCCATGTCAGAGTGTGCGGCCACGGGGATCGCACCCGCGACCTCCCGACTGCGGGCCACAGACGTTACCATCTGAACCATCCCGCTCGGTTATAGCCCATGTAGTCCTGTTTATTTTGCCTAGCTGGTAAAGCGTAAGAGATATACCAAATCTTTCTATACAAAAAATGTACATCTCGTTAAAACACGCGTTATGTCCAAATGCATTTTTTGTGGACTGAATCATTTCGAGATATTTCTTGTCATTTTATTTGTATGAGTTTTGGAATACTTAAACTTTTCTCAAATAGAAGGTCATTATTCACTTTTTTATCTCTTGATCGTACAAAGAGAACGGAATGTGAAAGGTTTAAAGGATTTGACTATCACTCAAAGCCCAATGTATTCCCATATTCCCCGTGACAGAAAGAGGTACCCAACAGATGACTTTCAACTGCCATTTCCAAGCAACCTATGGATTCTGTCACAACTCCTACATCATATAAAGTAATGCTGATATTTCAATTAAACTAATTGAAAATTGGGAATTTAGCATTTTCAGAGTGGAGGTTCCCTGCAGTGATATTTATGTTACCTTTATAACCGCAAAATGAGTGAATCTCATCGCACGAGTGAAGCCTGATTCATTAAATTAATTGAAAATGTGGAATTTAGCGTTTTCAATGGGGTGATATTTATGTTACGTTTATAACCTTCAGCATGAGTGAAACTTATCGCATGAGCGAAAGGCTGGTTCGCTAATTAAATACAACATGATATGCAAGCCTATCATTGGGAAAAAATGTTATTGAAGTCGAGTGTTTGTAGGAGCAATAAGCTGGAAATGAGTTTTAGTGAATTCATTCTTTTAATTAGTGAAGGCAGGTTCAGTAAAGCAAGCAGGAAGCATATCAATACATACTTAGTACGGTCACCTCCAAACTTAAACATATTAGACCTCAAAACTAATTTGATTCAATGGGAACAGCGAGTAACTAATACTATGATGGATTCATGTGGCGGAACGGTGTACATACCAAGACAATGAAATCTCTGAAACCATAATCTTAACGTAAAAAGGATTTTATTTTAGTTGTGATTTGACTCATTTTCCTAATGATTTTTAAAGCTCATTACTTGGCCAACACTGTGATATTTTCCCTATCTCAAATATTACATTTAAAGCGGTTTAATGTTTCTGTCTTTCAGTTCTGTTTAACAAATTGTTGGCTTCGACGCTCACACTCAGTAAAACTGCTTCTCACTACAACTCCAACGTGACTTATTAATGTCCAAAAATGTGTCTGTCGACACATACAGTTCTCTCACGACGCATACACACACACGCACCCACCCACACACACACAGCTACTGTGTCGTTCAACACTCACTATTCCATCACGTACAACTACTACTTTGTCTCACGAACTACCCCTCTCTCGCCGTCCCGCAAGTTTCCGACGTAGCATGGATTTCTCTGGAGATTCACTTTTTTCTCCACGCTTCCACTAACAAGCCGGCAGCTGAAGCTTTCAGAACATTCTCGAAACTCTTTGTTCTGATCATTGTTGGGTGTTTACTCGCTGCGAGTGGTATGGAGTAGCTTGACCTTGACCCTCTGACGCACACCGCCGCCAATTGGTCTGAGGTAGGTTTTCTTGAGTCTTTGAGGTATGCACCTGCGGACGGCGTCACAATTTAGTAGTTGGGGGATTAAATTAATTTTATTAACATCTGCACTAATATTTTAAAACGCACGTAATGGAGGAATTACACCTTGCCCCACATAATAGCATGAACGGCAATATGAATAAAAAATCTGTTCTGCACTCACTAATTCTCTCTCTCTCTCTCTCTCTCTCTCTCTCTCTCTCTCTCTCTCTCTCTCTCTCGTGTACACATACTAACAAACGATTACTCTCACATCTACCTCATGTTGAGACAAACATTTGCACTTGATTGCATATTTCCTTGAAAATATAATGTAAACATTAAGCATTTTGTGGGCTTTATACATTTGCAATTTAGCACTATATAGCATTTTGAAAAACAGGCCACTAATAAACAGTTTTTATATCATATTATAATACAAATAGATATACTAAATAGCGTATTTTGTTTTGTAAACATATGTTAAAGCAACCAGAAAAACAGGATTGATTAGAGGCTGAAGCATGTCACACACACGAAAAGATAAATTCTGATACAAACTTCAGTAAAAAGAAGATAACACAAAATTGATTCAAATCATGCAAGCTGACAGTTGAATGAAAACATAGAACATAACGCAGTAGGTATGTCATATTTTTCAGCAACTACGCTGTGGGTAGCCTTCCAAATACTCTGTAGATGGTCTACATGGTTTGAACTACGAGTTGGGAATGAATTCGCATGCATAAAAAGGAGAGAGGGAGAAGGGAAGACGAAAAAAAGAAAGACAGAAAGAAAGAAGGAACGAAAGACAGAAAGAAAGAAGGAACGAAAGACAGAAAGAAAGAAGGAACGAAAGACAGAAAAAGAAAGAAGGAACGAAAGACAGAAAAAGAAAGAAACAAAGAGAGAAAGAGAGAAAGGGAGAAAGGGAGAAAGAGAGAAAGGGAGAAAGAGAGAAAGAGAGAAAGAAAGAAAGAAAGAAAGAAAGAAAGAAAGAAAGAAAGAAAGAAAGAAAGAAAGAAAGAAAGAAAGAAAGAAAGAAAGGACAAAGCTGGTGTTCAGCACTCACATGAGGTTCTCTACCCCTTAAAGAAATACTCTTAACAGCCTATTTTTCTATCAATTTCATATAAATGGTCATAAGCGTTATATTTGGCGTAACTTGAGCACCATAACGAGATCTAACCTTTTTTTATGTACTAAGATTTGATCTCTCTCTTAGAGTTGGCAATCATACAAACACAGTCTAGAAAGAAGAGGCGACTCAAAATATACCTTTCGTCTGTCATAATATCTTAAACTTAAAGTATTTTAATGAAAATCATTAGAGCCATATTTCAGAAAATAACATTCTCAAATATTTTTCCATGTGTAGGGTAGTATGGGGCTGGGAATAAGTTTCTTAAAAATCCATCGCATCTTTGGAAAATATTGAACTTAAATATCACGTTTGGTATTTAACCCGACATTTGCGGATATACATTTTTGGATTGAAAGAGTCCATGAAATGCAACACGTTTCGCATTTTAGTACAATTTTGACATTCTGAGTCAATTTCGCCTTTTATCGCATTTCCAAAAATACATTAAACAACGTTTACCGAATTTGAAGCAGGTAGATACAAGAGTAGAAGTCATCACTATCCTGTTCTACCTCTAAAGATAGCAAAAATATTGAGCAGAGGCTGTGAGATTTGCACAGCATTACTTTTGAGCACTTACTGCAGAAGAGACTCCAATACTGAATCAATTCCGTGCCATGAAACTATTCCAATATTTCCTTGTGTGCCAACCTGAGAAAGAAAAAAAACAAAAGCTGAGGGACTTGGAGTGCTGATGACGCAAAGAGTGACTGCTGTGACGCGACTGGCCCAAGGAAAAAACCTTGCGTGTCTCAAGGCACGTAATTCAATAAACTAAGTTCATTGTTACGGTCAGTGTTCTAGGTCAAACATGGTAGCACATGCAGGAAGTAAACACATAGCTCTAGAGGTTTCGTAATGTGATGACGGCGAGGAGCTTACTGCAAGCTGTTGCACCGTCTCACTACAATTAGGTCGATTATTGGCTATCGGCAATACAAGGTTCACTGCCAACTATAGCGCAACCATTACACCCAGTTATTTTTAATTAAAGGGCAAATGCCGCTTTAAAGTGAGGAGACCAATAGAAAACTGGTTGAGGCATTTAATCTTGTCTGTATGGCACCATGACAGTATTAGGAATATTTCAGACAGCCAAGATGTTTCCTTTTTACTTTCTCTACTGGTAAGTAGAGGAAGTATTGTATTCCACCCAAAAATTCGATGTCGAGATTTCAACGGAAATATATGTTTTGAGACACCCTGAATCAAAAAAAAAAAAAAAAAAAAAAAAAAAAAAAAACATTTTTAGAAAAAGGCCCGTGTGTGTGTCTGTGTGTCAGTCTGTGGACAGAATAGCTCAAAAACGAAAAGTCGGTTAAAAACCAAAGTTGGTTTTTAAGTTTAATATCTTTCAAGGAGAAGATTTTGAAGAAAATATCCCCACCCTAAACTACCCTTTACATGGAAAATGTTTCGAAAATTTTGATTTTCTTGAAAATGGCTCTAACGATTTTGATTAAAATGTCATATGTTTGAGATATTTTGATGACAATGAAATGTATATCTTGAATTTTCTGGCTATAGCCCCTGTAGTCGTATTTACTCTGGACGACTTTTGCATAACTGGTAAACCGTTAGAGATAGACCAAATCATACTGTACAAAAAATGTAGATCTTGTTAAAATACACAATTTATGTCTTGATAAATTTGTTTATAGGGTGAACCATTTCGGAGATATTCCTTGTTATGTGTGTGAGTTTCAGAAAACTTAGAACTTTCGTGAAATGGATCATCGTTGTTCATTTTTTTATATGTTAAGTGTGCAAAGACAACAGAATATCAAACATTTGACTATCGCACAAAGCCTACTGTATTCTAACATTCCCCTTGCACTTACAAGGAAATAAGCAATAAGATAATTTGTACAAATGTTTATCTTAACTAACACGAAGATATAGGAATAAGAGATTGTAAGAATGGTTAGTACAAGAGTAGAGAAAGTCATGTGAGTGCAACACATCAGATTTTTCTACTAGGCACTTACTAGTAAGTAGAGAAAATACTATACTGCTCTCAAAAACACACTACCAAGATTTCACCGGAAATACTTACACGTTTTTGAAGCAGTATTACCGATGTTATTCAAGTGTATATATGTATACAGCGTGGTGTTGTCTACCTTATTTAAATGTATATATATATATACTCTGAGGAACGGCAGAAATGTGTCGTGTATGTTTCTGTGCAGAAGTACTACAGGGACTAAAAAGCAAATTATAACTTAAGCAGTGACGTCAGCCACATATTTTTCCTTTGGTTTTGACATTATAGGTGCCATTGTCACGTTAGTAAATAAGCAGTTCTCATTCAAAGACTGCCAATGACATACACCGTACTGCACAAAACTTTGCAGGCAACTGTACCCTCTGCACTCTCGAAATGTAAACATAAGTAAGCAAAGCTGTTTGTTATCCTAACAAACCATTTGCTGAACTGTGAACTAAGAGCTCAGTGTACGCTCGCTGAAGGACACTCGTATAGAACGAGCTAGTGGGCTGTAATTTATAATAAGGAGCATTGCGAAATTTCGAGGTCCCGTAACCCCCCCCCCCAAAAAAAAAGCTTTTTAGAAAAACATCCGTATTTTGCCGCGCATACGTGTAAGTGTGTGTTGGTATTTACTGCTACATCTTCCAAAAATATAACGGAGACTTTCAAGAAAATCCCCCACTTAGGAAACGTTTAGAAAATGTTGCTTTTTCAAAAATTGCTCCATTGGTGCCTATTTTCATGAAGAATAAAATATACAGTTTGAATCGTTGTGAAGTTCTCTTCATTCGATAAGAAATCTTTTTTATTTTAAAACCTTAAGAGAGAAAAACGCACTACACCAAAATTGCAGATCTCTCTAAAAGTTACAATTTGTTGTAAACAACTTTAGAGTCAGCTATTTCCGAGATATCCATTATTAGTCGTTGTATTTCTTGAATATCCTTAAGTTGTGCCTCCAAAGAGTGGTGTATTTCAAGGTCAACATACAGCCACTCGCTTTTAAACATCTGACTATGAATTCTGTTTCCTCTTATCTCCTTGTACCTACAAGGAAATTTATTATGTAACCACAACTTCTGTAAATATTTCTTCAATTTTAATGCACTGTTAGAAAAATCAACATTCACAAGAATAATTTGAGGAAGGTATATAAACAAATTTGATGGGTGAACTCACATGATTTTCTGTACTCACGCTGGCACAGTCATTCTCAAAACACTTCTATCCTTTCTAATTCATATTAATCGGGGTAGGCATTTGTAGAAATGGTTTTATTACAGATTGCTCAAGTATAATGAACAGAGGAGAATAGAACAGGACAGTTAAATATTTTAAGAGCCACTAGCTATGTGCTGGCTGAATAATCATCCTCTTTGCATGTCCCGGACGTAAAAAAAGAATGACTTCACAGTTGAGAGAAGTATAAATATTGAAAATTCATATAAATAACGAAGAAAGGTCTAAAGTGATGCGAACCACAAAAATGTATTAAAGGGTGCATTTTAAGCAGATCACCATTTCTTGCGCAGTAAGGTTTTGTATATCTTAGGGTTTAGTTATGCAAAATTTACCCATGTTAAGAGAACATCTGAGGAGGTTCCCAGAAATGTCAACATTTCGTTTGCAATCAAAATCTTTTAAACATTTTAATCAAAATCGTTACTTTAATTTTTGAGAAAATCAAACTCTTGTGTAAATGTTCCATGTGAAGCGTAGTTTAGGGTAGGAGATTTTCTATTTTCGTGTGGATTCCTTAAAAGATGTCGAGCTTAAATACCATACCATTTTTCCGGAAAGTTATTTTTTATTCAGGGGACCTTAAAACGCGTGCTACTACTGAAATCTCTGTAACGAATTTATGGGTGGAATGAATACCTGTTAAGTGTGCGGTAAGAAAGTGATAGTAAGTGAAAGTTATATGAATGCAACACTTCAGAAATGGTTTTTCTTCCCTTCTTCTCTAACTTAGAAAGAAGAACCTTAAGAAACTCTGACCATACCTTGGAGAAGCCATATAAGGTATTGAAACACGTCAGCAAGGTACTTAATCTCTAATATTCGCAGACATGGGCCAAAGTTTAGAAAAACTGTTTTCCTCCAACATGAAAGAACACGATATCGCTTCTGACATGTGATAGATGAAGGTTGTTTTCTCGTGAAGAGTATTCATGGTTCGCATCTAGAAAAAGAGAGCGATATTCCACTCGTTCATCACTAGAATGTTGTCCACACTCAGGCAGGGTGCTTGTTGACATGGAAACCGTTTCAGGGACGACATCGACTGTTGGAGCGCTCTATTTTATTGGATGGCAGCGTAATTCACAAGTCTTTCCATGTAGTCAATACCGATATTATAAAAAGAGACACATTTGTGTGTTTACGGTACTCTCGAAAACCACTCATTCGCTTTTTATAGTTATTTCAACACTGAAAACTACTGTGCAGCCCAACAATGTTAAAAATGGGGGTTAACGAAGACCTTTTCCATGTAACCTAAACCTTGTTTCATATAACATTGCCCCACATGTCACCTCTCATTGATTGCTTTCATAGAGTAGGTTGTGCGATGGAAACTAGTTCTTTATTTACCTTCAAATGGAGCCTCGGAGTCAGCGACTATTACGTTGTGCGGCAGGAACAAAGGCCGTTTCTAGACACTTCGAGAGACTTTGAGCAGCCTTTTACGAGAAACGAGTTCCAGAGAAATCACTGGCACTTCGCTAAGCGAGTCAGATAGTGTTGAACCAGTTGCTGCTGAGGAGTGAGGGAGTGTGAGTGAGTAGATAGAACTGTCAGAGCAGGGACATCCAACGTTTGTGAAAGAGGGAGGCTTGGGTTTACCTCCTTCCACTGTACCTGCAGTTTGCCTCTCTTTAACCCCCAGCCGTGCACTGTGCTGCAGTGGCGAGTTGGTTACACGTACGTTGTGTTTCAAATCTTATGCGCTACAGATCTGTTTATTAATGACTTCCTTGGAACTGTTTACGTTTAAGAAGTCAATATTTAGTGCCAAAGTGGAAGTGCATAGCATTAGAAGATACACCAGGTGATCGTTATGTAACATATTGCGATACAGACTTTGAATACGGTTCATTTGGAGAAACTCGGTTCATAAATATATGTAGAGTCATGCTCGCTTTTTATACATACTATACTTGCAAATACTTATTTCTATACTTTTTAATCGACATAAGTACCTTTAGAAAGTATCTTATTGCTAATTTTCTTGTAGGTGCCACGGGGATACGGGAATGCGGTACGCTTAAGCGATAGTAAAGCGTTTTAAGAGCTGGTTGTTCTGCGATGCCTTTAAAATTCCATTCTCTTTCCAAGGCCAAGAGATAAAAAAAAAACGAATAACATATTCCAATTTGAAAAAAAGTGTAAGTATTGGCAAATTCAAACAAATAAAGAATATTTCGGAAATTATTCACTCAAAAGAAAAACAAAATATTTGACTTAAGTTGTTTGTTTTAACCAGATCCACGTTTTCTATTTAGTAAGCTTTTGCCCGTTTCTTACTGTTCACCTAGAAACTAAACTAAACCCCTAGCGCAACAGCCCATGTAGAGCCAAGGCTTGCCACCCAGTCGCTGCGTCACCCATTTCTGCCTACTACAGGCGTCATTGATGGGGTGCAGTACTGGAGGGTCGGACGTGGTCAGCGCTCCGAGCTCTCCAGTCCAGTTATGCGGCCTTCGCGAACTGGAGCCGCTACTTCTCCATCAATTATCTCCTCAATTGGTCCCCCCGAGGCTTAGTGCACCCCGTGCTAGACCTCCCAGCGGGGAAAAAATCCCCATGCTGGTACAGAGGATCGAACCCGGGTCCTCCGCGCCAGAGGGAAGCGCGCTACCAACTGCTCTACGGAGGCGGTCCTTTACTGTTCATCATTTATGCAAAAATCATCCACAATGAAGAGGTCCCCTCATGAATCCCAGAAAATTCAAATTATGACCTACATATAAACGAACAAGGAATTGCCTGTTTGTGTCCATCACTGGATACTGACTATGTCACTCCGACTGCAGGAGTGGACTCGGTTACAGCAGCTCATTACGAAGGTTCTCCAAAGAGACAAGGTTGGACATCCCTGTGTCAGCACAAGGTGCGGACAGTGAAAAGTGTTTGTGTCAAGGTTGCGATAGACCAGAACAGCTGCCGCTTGCAAGGTCACGACGAATTGTAAATTGTGAATGATAAAACAGAAAAATATTTTAGGCTTCTAGGAGTATAGAGAATGTCGTGTTTTCATAATGTGTAACTATATGTAACCTAAGACACATTTTCCTCATCGGAAAGGAACACAAGCTGTTGGTCAATTAAACCGTCAGTCACAATGATGCATTCGTCATACTGGATCACCTTGTTTTAAAGCATGGACACTTATACACTTGTATGGCTTTAATTTTAGACAAATCGTGTGAATCAGAACGCGCTCTCGTGATATAATGTTTGTTTAGACGATGTTGACACAGACATAATTCCTTCACTGATACCGGTTGCGAAGCGACAGGAAATGACTTGTGGACTCCTGAAATCAACCAAGGAAGGGATTATATACAAGCTGTGCTGCATAGTCACACGGCGAAAGGTTCACGAATCACACTGATTCATGAATTAGCTTTTGCCCAACTCTAGCCTAAACTATAAAGATGGTGGCGCTGAAGATACAGTTTTTACGATCAATAAACCTACTTATAATTTAGGTATACAAAAAATGTAATTGGATATGTAAAAGAGCAGCTGGTGGAGCACCCACTCTAGATTCACTTCTCTCTTACAATAATGATGTGTCTCTGGAAGAGTCGCTGCCAGCTGCTGCGGATGATTGATGTTCTGCTATCTGCTCCACACCTCAACCTCACATCATAGGATTTAAATTAGGCTTTCACTACTTCCCTTACATAAACCTTGCCACGGATGTTCCACATAAAGCAGCTAAACCAACAGGTGCGTTCAACAATGACCATTTTCCTTTCTTTACGTCAATATTGTAACTGGACCTGGGAATCAGTTGGACTGCCCTGTAGTCTGCTGGTTAGCATGCCAGTTTCAAAATCCGGAGGTCCTGGCTTCGATTCCGGGATGCTGTAAGTTGGGAAGTTTTCTCTAGCCAGAATTATTTCCCATCTCAGAGTCTGGAAGTACGATGAAAACCAGGTACGGACATTGCACTGGAAATACACGTTTCGAGACTCCCTGAATTAAATTTGTTTAAAAAAGTGTGTATGTGGGTGTGGGTGGGCGTGGGTGTGTGTACTATTGTCATGAATTACGAATAAAAGACTGCTGATTTGCATTTGTTAACTATCTAATTACACCAGTTATTAATATTTTTTACCGCCTCCGTAGCGGAGTTGGCAGCGCGCTTGCCTCTGGCGCAGAGGATCCGGGTTCGATCCCCGGTACCAGCATGGGGATTTTATCCCCTCTGGGAGGTCTGACACGGGGTGCACTGAGCCTCGTTAGGTCCCGGGGGGACCAATTGAGGAGCTACTTGATGGAAAAGTAGCGGCCCCAGGTCTAGAAGACCGCATAACTGGCCGGGAGGGCTCGGGGCGCTTACCACGTCCCACCCTCCAGTACTGCACCTCACCAATGACGCCTGTAGTGGACAGAGGTGGGAGACGCAGCGGCTGGGCGGTAGGCCTTGGCCCCTCGTGGGCTGTCGCGCCGGGGTTTAGTTTAGTTATTAATATTTTGACCGTTCAGTTTTTATACCGCCACTTCATTGTGTTCTCACGTTTACTTAATCTGGTTCAAGTTTTGCCGAGAATTCGCTTAGCTCACTGTCCTTTCAATAATATGAACTAGTTCCACTGTTGCTCAACTTTGTTCCGTGACGTAAACCGTAACGAAATGCCGCGACTTAGCCTCTTCTTCGTGACGGTTCACTTGCATTTCACTGCAGTCTTCAATAACTAGCTCGGAGAACAGCTTCTGGTTGCTAACTTATTCACTCTCTTCACAAAACTCACTTAGCCGCCTTCTTTCCTGACTCTTTGAATAACGCTATACTGACTCACTTTGCAAGAGCTCTCGCTTATCCCTAGGAACTTTTCAGAACGTTCTAGAAGTCAAATCATTTCGAAGGTTCTAGTGCTGTGGCGTTATCGCTTACCGTGCTTACGCTGAGCGAGCGTGGGCCCTTCTTGTTTGGCGTTTCGACTATGCCATAACCTCTGCTCCTCAATGTGAAAATATACATTTTAGCTTAATAAAAAGTAATGTGATCTGTGCGCACCGTGTCTCTGAGTTTACTGTACAGAAAACGAATTTAACAAAATGCTTTAAGAAGGCCATCGTAGCCTACCCTTCTTTCCCTGTTTACCCCTCTTCAATGGCTGAGCGGTATTCACGCTACTGGGTGGACATACTCCTAACCAATTACACTTCAGCATAAAAGGGAAATATTGATTACTTCAGGTAGATCTCTAAATTGTTACTCATTGAGGTACAACTGTTGCTTATTTCATAACTTGCCGCACACATCAGAAACTACATGTGGCCAGATCATGGGTCCATGATAAGCTGTTAACACAGTTAGACAAATTTCAGAAACTGTGTAAATTCACAGAAATGTATTTAAATTTTAATGCCACACCAGAAAGGTGGTTTATTGCATTGAAATTGTATTATAATATAACGTAATGGACAAACATGTTTAAACCTACTTGGGTACGAATTTTAATTCCTGTATAAATACAGGGAGAATCTGTAGAACGATTAAATGTGTTTATATTTTTCAATATAATGTTGCGTTATGTTTACCGTAAAGCTAAACACGTTTCTGTAATTCCAAGGACAAACTTGAAACCCCTCTTACAGCACAATCGTTAAACCCAACAAACGCTGCTTATTTCAAGCAATACTTGTAACATTTTCCATAATAGCGATTAAGAATTTGGAGACAAAGCTAAAAAAATTAAAACGTGGCTTTTCTATGAGGCCAGATTATCTACCCTCCCTTCCCTATCTTTCGTTGTTCTCTTTACAGTGCCCCGTATTGCAACGTCGGCAGTTCATTGGTGAGTAGTTATGCCTCACCCCTTACGAATCTCCTTGACGATAAGAAACGGAGATGCTCCCAAACAGTATATTTTATTGAATTCGTTTTCTCTATCTATTTGCTCGCAATTCATTCAGTGACGGTGAATAAGGTCCCTGTTATGAAAAGGCGGGCAATCCTGAGCTGCACTGTAGCACATCAGATTTATTTCACTGAATAAATTAACATTCTTAAGCTGCCATTCTCTCGTAGCTGGAAATGTTAAACAACTGAAGGAAGCTGAGGCAATTTACAAGGAAACCCATATATAACGTCCTTCTTGCATAGTGCACTGAAGTACATAGGTGTTGGTTTCTTTATTGATTTATTCCTAGGCCACCTAGACACTGAAAATACGACGCCATAAGAAATCAGAGCGCCGATTATACAATTTAGAAACCGAGCACGCTGTAATTAAAGTAAGGGAATGAATTACGGCACTAAATCCGATTTGCAAGTTTACACCGGAAGCACAGGGTGTAATTACGTTCTCACTCCACTCACGAAAACACCTGTATGCGATAAGAGCACAGATAGCGCCACTTCCTTTGTCGTGTTATACACGCCGCTTGATTAAAGACTCAACATTTTTAAATCTAGAATGTGCTTCAGAATAAGTCTATATTTACAGAGTGCGTCAAACCTGAAGAGCTCACGTGAAACTCTCAGCGGTACTCTCCGGTATGGAGTTCCGCAGTTGGCAGTAAGGCGCCGCTTCGCTCAAGTATGCTGTTGTCCTTATAGGATAATTCTTTTTCGAAAATGATATGTTTTGAATAGCAGCACTGACAGTTACGAAACAATGGCGTTAGATTTATACGACTTTCTTATCCGTTTAACAAACTATTCCTAAAAAAACAATTGTTCTTTCACATTAGCCCTGTGTACGAATGACATCGCTGGGACTTGAACCACGGAACTTACGGTCTCCGTCCGGTTGCTCTAAGCACTGGGTTACCCTGGCAACAAGCGAGTCAGTTGGAGAATTTAATGCTGTGCCAGCATGTTGACATAGTAGCCCAGTAGTTAGAACAGGCAAGGGCAAAATCCGCTCAACTATTGTTCAGGTTCCGACACGCCTCATTCAGTGGCGAGTTTCATGAAGAGTAGTAGAGAATTCGTTGTAAGTTACAAAAACAGGAAAGTTAATAACAGCGTAGAAACTATTACTACCACGCAGATAGAACGAACCCACCACTGCACGTGTTGTGCAGTGTTGCCTGAGAAACAACCAAACTGAGACGGAAGATCAGTCGCTCAAATTCCGGCTATAGCACTGAAGTTTGCAATCTGATTCACCTTTCCTATTCTTACAAAGCCTAAGTATTCCATATATTTAGTTTTAATCGAGGTAAAGCTTTTGTAGAAAGTGTTTTATTACGATGGTAACAGGAGAAAACAGTAGGGTTAAGCGACAGTCAAATCTTAACAACTGGTGATGGATGTGATGGATTTCAAATTAAGTTTTCTTTGCATAACTGTGGAGAAAAAGTAAAAAAGAGTTCCCAGTTGAGAAAAGTGTTTTGGAAATATACACCAATAATAAGCGCTATTTCCGAAATAGTTGCCCCACAAAGAAAAATTATTTGACGAAATTTGACTATATCGCTCGCAAAAGTTAAAGGCATGTGAACGCTGGCCAATGCTCAAGCAGAGCGCTGTTGCCAAGCATAGTGCATGTACCGGCAGAGGTTCTGTACACAACAGTGTGTGAGATGCATGCACCACATTCGGCAGCGCTGGTAGGAGGGGCAAGCGTAGGATTCGCTGGAGTCCGCAGTACGCCCCGCCTCCATATGCCTTTAAGTTTTGCGAAGATTATAACGACATTTACAAGTTTTGCGCAGTAAGATTCGTCCTATCTGTCAAGATTTACCAGTGTTCACAATGCGAGTAACAAAAGCAGGTGAGGAGAATACTGCCAGCCTTTCTACCCCACCCTACACTATCCTCTCCTCCTCTGCGTTTCTGCAGGGTCAGGACTAAATAATCATGCTCTACATCTGCATCTGTGAAGGGCAGATGGCAGATTTGAGATGTGTCCACAAAGATGTTAGTCCTAGGCAACTGCACCTCTTCTCTATACTAGTCAAACAGAACGCAGCTTTGACTCATGCTCACAAAGGCCTTAGTGTTAGACAGTACCATCAATTTTTATGGTAACTATTTGTTTACGCTTAAATGACTCTTTGTGTCGATCTATTAGATATTTAATCATATGTTTTCCCTGGCGACTGAGAGAACGCACGAAAAAGCACAAGCCAGTTTGATCGTCCCACAGGATTTGAACCCTGAGCCTTTCGAATGCGGGTCACAGATGTCGCTGCCTTAGCAATTCCGCACAGTGCTGTGTATTTTCTTTTTTGTCGAAATAAAATTTAAATCTCAACCGATGCCAAAATATTTTTATTTATTTACATTTCAGTAGCCTTAATTATTTGACGTTATCTTTCTGCTTTCCACAGAACGTGCCCGGTTTTAAAAATATCTGCTATATCTTTTAAAGCAACAATGGCTCTGTCCCGCATGGATTCACAGTCGTTTATGTACAAACACATTCACGGCTTTATCTCGCATGCATTCAGCAGCAGATGTCAATTGGTTTTGTCCCTTTAATTTAGCTGAATTTTAACCGCAGAGATATCTCTGCCCGTCCTCAGTGATGCACGTTTATGAAGCGGTACGCCAATTTTCACGAAGCAAACATCAAGATAGAATCTAAACCAATCGACAAATGTTTTAGTACATGTTTACGATATGTGTATTCAGCTGGGTTTGTAAGCGTAGTTCTCTTCATAATCCTCATACATTCCCGAGATTATCACGTTTACAGATGGTAGATACAGTATTTCTATCGGAATGTTCACTTCCTAATTTGCTATTGACATAAAAGCCCTTACAAATTAAAATCGTATTTAGACATATGTAATCCTAATCAAAAACGCGGAGAAAATCGGACAATCCAGTTTTAGTGTTGAAGTGCAGATATTTTGCGCTCTACATTGAGAAAACACATCTATGTGACATTCTAATCTGCTTGATAACTAACACTTTTGATGCTGTCCCCAATATCTCCATTTTTGATGAATCTGCTGCTGCCCGCTACAGTTGTGAACAGTATGACCTTTCTCTCAGCGTATGCAAGGGTGGCTATGAGGATAAGTAACAATTAAGTTGGCTGATAACACTGGTCAATGTGATTTTTGTCTCACGAGTACTAGTAGTTGTACTTGATGCAAATTTTGATCGTGTTTTCAAATATGCATTCGGAATTTCTCCTTCTCCCTCAGCTTCTTTTTTATTTAAATTTAAATTTTCTTAAAGTAAACATTTTTCGTCCATTTGTTGTAAAATAAAATCTCCTAGAGTATTGTAAATATGATAGAACCAAATGAGCTATCACAAATGGCTATTGTTTTGCATGGTCAGACGTGTAAAGACATGCACAAAAGCAATCTGAAATGCTTACTTCCCGGCTAAACGGAAGGAATCATCTTCAAAAGAATACAAACATATGGACTGTTTTTCTGAAGAAAATGGCCTAGTGTTTTGTACTTTGGGATTTGGAGATTTCAGCTGTGGAACAGAGGTACCAAGGCAAATGGAATCCTATGCTGGCTAATTATTGTTGGATCATCAAGAGGGATGCCAATAGGCAAAATATAGCAGAAAATAGTTATTTCTTATCCTCTAGGTGAGTCTAGAAATCTAGAATATTGTTTGAATATTTTGTAGTGAAAAATATTGAAGTGTTTGAGATTATAAATACCCGTCTCTCGAAAACATTACGTGATGGGGAGAAATCAATATATTTGAACTCAAGAGAAAAAATACTTTCAGAATCGCACGTTTTTCCTTCCGAGACAAAAAAAAGGCGATTTATGTTTTGTTCCTCAATGTAATTTTAATGGAGGCTGTAAAATGAGCCATTTGAACCGAGCTGCTGCCTGTTTGAGATCAAGAATTAAACTGTTTCTGAATCTTCGCTCTATAAATGCTAGCTACTGAAGTCACAGTAAGTAGAGTAAGTTCACTGCGCATCTAGCTGGTGATACCTACCGTATTACTCAACATACCGTGATTGAAGTATCAATAGCTCAGTGTTAAAAAATAACTTTCCGTAACAAAAATAAGAAACGTAAGTTATGGTGGGTCGGAGAATCCTCCTGCGGCGACTGCCAAGTCTGTACAACCCGGGCGCGGTCTTTAAGCGCTATGGACTGCCGATAAACAATAACAGTAAAACATTTCTATTAAAGTGTAGGACACGAAAGAAAGTACACGCTCTTTTATCAACGTAATCTACTTGATGACGCCACCACATTCCTATATATCGTTACCAAATTGTAACTGCTAATTCTATCTGAAAACTCTGACTTGCTAAATTCTAAGAATTGCGTTTCGTTTAGAACTTTATATATGGCATATCTGCACCTCTTACTTCTGAACATAACTGAGTTCCAGGAAGGTCTTGAGTTAATGGATTTCATTTTTTTTTTTTTTTTTTTTTTTTTTTTTTTTTTTTTTTCCCCATTATATGGCATCATATCAGTGGCTTTGCCTTTACAACAATTGTTTACGGCAATGGTGTTCACTGTTTTATTGCTGGTGTTAATCTTTGGGTTGTCTTTACATTCACGTACACATTCACACTGTTTCATACCTCCAGATTCTGTGTAGCATAGGGAATAATCCTGCCTAAAGATAAACACCCATCTAACTGGGAATGAAACTTGGGACTCTGGTTTTGGAAGTTACCATACTAACCACCAGACCACGGAGGCAGTCAGCCGCTTTCTGTCCAAAAAGATCCTTGAATTTGTCTCCATGTGGTTCCACTTTTCAATTTCTTGCTCTCATAAACAATACTGAAACATCGCCAGGAAGTTAGGAATTCATAACAGACATTTCTCACAAAGCTGAAAGTACAGAAAGCGTTTGCCGAGTCGGTATGTTAGCTCATCACGCATGCGCATAAATTTGTGTTCTTGCTGATACACTTGTCCTGTTCACGCGGCTCCATCAATGTTCCCAATTACTATCTATCAAGAGCAATTGTAATTTTAAATATTTTATGCTGGTAAAAGCTAGAATTAGTGATTTTATTTATTAAAACGGTGAAGTACTGCATATTGAAACAGCGATTCGAGACTACGTGATGAATTATACAAAAATGGGAGTTTTGGAAAATCTGGACAGCTGTGAAGTGTGTTGCACTGGTAGCTTATTCACAGGTGTAACAGTCCCACGGTGATGTTCAAAAGTCACATGTAAAACCTTTTTAAAGGAGTAACAATGCAAAAACGCGTCTGCATGTCCCATGTTTTATTCGTAAATATCAAGCGAGTAACAAATTCAGAGTGAAAAGATTACATGATAAGCTTTCTCGCTAACACACATCAACATTTTGATCATAGAAGGTCTTTATCTAAAACTTACATTTTGACATGAACAAAAAGGCGCCACTAGGAACAGCACCCAAGGAAAATCTCAAAGAAACTGGGATACTTCATCTTAAGAACCAAAGAATTGAAACTGAACAAAACAACTTTAAAGAAGCTACAAAAAAAAAAAAAAAAAAAAAAAAAAAAAAAAAAAAAAAAAAAAAAACCTTGAAAATATTACCTGCATTTTTGTCCAGTTTATCCCAAAGCAAAGGTTAGATACATATCTGATGCATTATGCTCACATGAGCGTGTCCCTTATCCTTTATTTTTATACTGTGGCCCGCGTTACCGGAGTATCGATGCCGCGCTCTCGGAAATGTAAACTGATAAGCCGCGCGTTCGTCCAGCGTAAACACCAGCGCTATAGCCAGATAGCTAGAACCTTCTGGATGTTTTTCCTGAACCATTATAGGTCGCGCATTTGTTCTTGACCAATTACATTCTGCAAAGGACCAGTGAGCCACCCTACCCTCGATAATATGTCAGCAAAATAGTTATGACAATCCACAACTCTGCTCCCCTCTGTTGTGTTTATGTAATCAGTCAACGTATGTACCAATTCAGAGGAGGAAAAAGATGGGGGACTATGTCGGGAATAAAATATGTATACTGTGACAATTTGCTGTATTGTACTACTTCAGCTCAGAAACATGTGTGTCAACGTACACAACATCTACTGTACCTGCCTATCGATGCCAGTGTTCCCGCCAAAGGTGAGTGTGACTCCCACGTAACCACTCGTATAACATTTTCATTTGTCAAGAGCTAATGCGAAACCCATAGCAAGAGTTCGCTAGTGTTACATGCAGTGATTCCACAAGGGTTTCATCAAAGCATCTTAATGCAAGTAAATGAGTTTTCCTTTTCGTGGTAATTGCAAATAACAATTAGGTAATGAGTAGGCATAGGAATTCTAAAGCAGTTAGCTTCAAAGTATCTATACTCAAAACATTATCAATATTTAGAATGTAAACCAAAACGGCGAAGAGCCAGTGACGGACAGGTAAACACGATATGGTGCGTGCTGGCTGGAAACGCCAGTAGGTGTAGGAAATAACCTGTGACATCACAGAAAAATCAGCAACAGTTCCACTTCATTTGCCCATGTCCTGATTAATGCTTAGAAAATCCTATACCTGGTGCTGATACTTAGGTGGAAACACAGAACTACTTATAAATATTGCTTTATATTTCAAACTATTCTCTTAAGAGTAAGGGTCAGCCAAGTGGATTACTTGTGATATCACAGAGCCTATAGTAAATGTACAGATTTAGAGGGGTTCCTGAAACTAGTTGTTAGGGAAGGTTAGCTTTGTTGTGTTTTACAATTATGCACGTGCAAATCATAAAGTGCATCGCTACCCCGTTAATCCCCTTACCTTTTCACTAACTTCGCCTTCACCCTTGCCTCACGTTCCCCCGATTTTAACTTGAGCTGCTCTCCTGCGCAAGTAGCAAGAGAGAGTGTTCTGTGACGACACACAACTCCCAGTTGGCTGACTCTGTTATAGCATATCAGCTGTAAATGCTTCTTACCTTATATTGGAAATTGATGCAGCAAGAGCAAGCTGTAAAAGAAGCCTACCTAACAGAGAGGATTGTGCTGCAAATTATAAATGTCTCTGTAGTTGCCAAAGAAATACTAACTTATTTAATGCGTTTCTTTTTCCTTTTTCCTCCCGGATATGTATAGAGATCATCGACTATATGTATATATTAATCTATGCTTAATATCAAAGTGTGGAATTTCATTAGCTTCAAAATCTGCCCCAAAACACTGATAAATTACCCTGAGTGCTCCAAATAAGAGAAATTGTATGTTTTTCGATAATCAAGAGCTCTATTGTTGATTCTGAAGTAAAACATGATAAGTATCATTAATTCTAAGCTTTAGTGTGCACAATCCTGGTTGTGAACAAAGGATACAGTCTGAGGGAGCCAGTTTTGGTGCCAATGGCCAGCAGGTGCTGTACTGGATCAAACGCCACAGCTGTAGGCTGGAAGGGGAACCCATGGCGAAAAGTCTGAAACAAGCAAACAAAATTATTACATTCAGATGGGCATGTCATGTACTAGAAAACAAATGTGTTTCCTGCGTGTGCATTAACGTCCACATTAAAACAGAACTAACAAGACCAAAGTATGGCTTTCTAGTCATCAAGGTAAGAGAGTCATATAAATCTAGGCTTTAAGAGAGAAAAAAATCTAATGTGTTGCACTCACACGACTTTCTCTAATCTTGTACGAACTATTTTGACTAAACTCTTATTCCTCTTTCTTCATGTTAATTTCTGCAAATGCTTATCTCGATTATCTTACAGTAAACTTTGAGCGATAATCAAGTTGTTAAAGCTGGTCGCTATATGAAGGCTCTAATATTCCGTTCTCTTTGCACGGCCAACAGATAAACAGTGAGTAACGACATTCCATTTATTGCCAAACTCACACAAATAACATGGCATATTTAACTTGGGTGTTTGAGATCTACAGTTTTTGCAAAGTAAGATTTCGTCTATCCCTTACGGTTTACCAATTATGCATAAGTCATCTAGAGTACATAGGACTACACAGGCTATAACCAGAAAACTAAAAATATGCATTTCATTTGCTATAAAAATCTTAAACACATGGCATTTTAATCAAAATTGTTAGAGCCATTTTTGAGAAAATAAAAATTATGGAAAAATTTTCCATGTAAGGGGTAGTTTAGAGTAGATAAATGTTCTTCAAAATCTTTGTATCGCATCCTTGAGAGAGATTAAACTTATAGAAAAAAAAAATAAATACCAACTTTGGTTTTTGATCGACTTTTCGTTTTTGAATTCTGCTGTTCACAGATATATATACACTCTCAGACACATGGACCTTTTCCTAAAAAAGGTTTTCTGTGGGTTTAGGGAGCCTCAAAATCTATATTTCCGACGAAATCTCATCATCCAACTTTTGGGTCGAACAGAATACTTCTGGTTACTATAGAGAAAATAAAGGTCTGAAGTGTGCACTAACACAAAGTATTGAATTTAATTTACTTTCAACTTTCTGGTACATCCGATCTTTACTTTCTCTACTACGTATAGCAAGTAGGGGAAGCATTATACCAAAAACTTCAATATCAAGATTCCACAGAAAATACATGTTCTGGGATCCTCTGGGTGTAAAAAAGGACTTGTAAAAAAAGTCCGTACGCGCGCACGTGTCTATTAACTGCACTTTCAAAAACGAAAAGTTTATATAATACCAATCTTGGCATTTGATTTCAGCACCTTCCAAAGATGCGACACGTGCATTTTCAAGTACGTCCCTCGCTCCAAACTACTCTTCACATGAATAATATTCGAAAAGGCTGATTTTCTCAAACTGACTACTGATTGAGAGGTAGATTCGGAACTGAAAAACCCAATGCCACAGCCGGGATTTGAACCACTCCGCTAACCAGGTGGCTACTCTAACCATTTCCTGGTAAGCGGAGGGTCTGTGGTTCAAATCCCGGCAGTGGTATTGAGTTTTCTAGTTCCAATACTACCTCTCAAACATTGCCCACACACAGCCTGTGTGTTTAAAAACACCAACAGTATGTTTCTTGCAATAAATAAATAGACTAATGATTTATTGCGTTGCAAGATTTTGTCCACCTCTTACCGTTTACCAGATACGCAAGTCTCCCAAACAGTAGAGGACTTCTGTGAACATTTACAAACACATCACAAATTTCCTCATTTGTCATGACAATAACTTAAACACGTGGTATTTTAGAGAGAACCATTAATCAGTTTTGAGAAAATCAACATTTTCGAATATGTTTTCATATAAAGCGTACTACGGGATGGGGGGGATTTTCTTGTAAATCTTTGCATCGTATTCTTGGAAGATCCTGATCGTAAGTAATACGTTTGGCATTTCACCAATTTTTCGTTCGTTTGTACACATACGAGCGCGCACGCACGCACACGCAAACACATCGACAGATCTTTTCCTTTTTTCTCCTCTTTTATGATTCAGGGGTTTCAAATTATGTATTTCCAGTGAAAACTTGATATCAAATTTTTGAACAGAATGGAATGGTTCCCTTACTATACGTATTAGAGAAAGTAAGAATTAAAACCAACGTTTAAAAATATCTTTGGCCACAAGAGCCTCATAATTAAAGGGTTGTAGTAAAATATAACATTTGATTTGCACTCAAAAGGTACTAAGTTATCAATCTTCCTTAATATAAGAAGAAAATTAATTGTTATCAGTTTCGACCTGATAGTAAGATATATTCAATATCCTTACTTATTAATTGAAGCCAAAATAAAGGTATATCACTGTCACTTTCTCTACAACGTAAGTAACCTCATTTGTTACTTACGTTGGAGAGGGATTTGCAAATGACAATTATTTATTATTTATTTATTGCAATTCAATATGGTGTAATACACGATTGAATTCAGTCAAAGGTAAACAACATAGAAATTAGAAATAACTAAAAGGATGAAGATGTTTGCAATGATAAAATTACCATAAGGATGGGGCGAACTGGATAGAAATGCAGTATAACCTCGTTAGCGCGAAGTCACTTAGGACAAACTCGCAGTTAGCACAAAAAATGGCCCCAATAGGAATACAATAGTTCTTAGAAGTTTTATCGGTAAACATGAATTTCGGTTAAGGCGAATTACGAATTATTTCAGTTCCTAGAGTAAATAAATTTCATTTTAACACAAACTTCGGATGTCACAGCATTTTATGTGTTAATTTTTTTCCGAAATCAATGCAAGAAATGTAACTACAAAGCTACCCACTGTTGACTCGTTTCTAAGGTATTGTAGGTTGACAGCCGCGACTACCATCTCAACAACCAACATGTCCGGTACATTTAAATAAATTCAATAACGTGTGCATTAACATTTAGAAACGTATTCCATGACAGGTGATTTTAGACATAGCCAAATCGAGCTAGAATACTGAATGAAAATCTACAAACATGGCAAAAGAAAGATAGCTGTAAATGTAGAGGTAAAGTTAAATATTCTAGATAAACTGGGTCGTGGTACAAAGAAAACATCTAATTGCAGAGCAGTGTGCAATTCCCAAATCTACTTTATCTACGATAATTAAGAATCGAGAAAAAAATCATTAATGCTGCTGCATCAGGTTCCGGAAACAAATCTGTGCTAAGTATGAAGACATCTAGACGTTACTTCTTTCTTCCTTAGAATGGTTCAGTCATGTGCGTGCATCTAATACACGTTTAAGTGGCCCTATGATTCAATCAACAACAAATGAAATTATCAAACATATAGACATCGAAGGCTTCAGTTCTGCTGGTTGGCTGGATCGGTTCCAAACTTCCGACGCCCAGTGCCGGAGTTAGATATTCTGCCGTCCCTAGGCAGCGCTAAAATTTTCCGCCCTTCTCCCCACCCCACCCCCACACCAATTTTTCCCAAACAATATTAGGATAAACATCCAAGAGGGATTTCTTGTGGAGTGTTTTGTACAGACCCAGCAATGACTTCCTTTATCTAAATTGACGATCATACAGCATCGAAGGTGAATGCATTCATTGTCGAATTCATCCTCTATGTCGTCCGAGTAAGTCGCTCTTAAAGTTTGAGCCCGTTCGAACTCGCAGAGCTTAATAAGAAAATCAAAATTAGCAAACAATCTTTCACACGCATTACGTCTACGTTTCAGTTCTTGACACAGCCTGTCTATAATAACATTGAAAACATTTTATTTTCAAAAAGGCATTCTTGTTTATGCAAAACACGTTTTGCAATAAAATTACAGAGCTGCAGTCTTTCCTTTTATTCTCGCTGCGATAAAACAACAATATTTGACTTCCACAAGTTGCACAAGATCAAACCTCAGGAAAGATTTGCCAACATGTTTTAAAAATAAATTTTGCAATAAATAAAGGAACAGAAAGATATAGAAAACACCGCCCCCTGGAAATTGCCGCCCTAGGTGAATGCCTAGATTGCCTAGGCCTAAATCAGGCACTGCCGACGCCACTGCAGGGTTTATGGACACTATAGTTACAATTGTTTGTGAAATTACAAGACATTTTCGATCCCGTGAACGTCAGCAAACCATGCTTGAATTTTTTCCAAGAAAATAGTGTAATTTGTGAGTATTTATACCTTTTACAGTCACTTTATAGTGTTATAAGTCTATAGTAATGTAAAGTGATTAATACTGGAGTGCATTAGGCATTACTGTGCCATTGTACATGTATACGTATAGGGTTATCGAAAAGTCGCTCCGCACCTGTCGTGTAACTAAGATTACCGGATAGCAACGTATCATGAGCGGTAGACACCGGCACGGTGCGGAGGGACTTGCTGATAACCCTGTATTAATTTTTTTTTTTTTTTTTTTTTTTTTTTTTTTTCACTTAACACGAACTGTATTTTCGGTTCCTTGGCATTCATGTTAACGAGGCTATAATGTATATGATTTTTATGGATAATTTGTGGTATCTCTCTCAAAAGATAATCAGGTATATAATAATCACGTGTGGTTATTACGAAATTTTTCAGCATGAAATTAGGGAACAGGCAAAAACTATAGCAAAAAGGAACACGGTATATAATATGCAAAATTTGAACTTTTCGTGGTGTGTAATATTTTATTGATCATCATTCTTATTTCGCCTCACTTTGGACACCCTGGACATAAAAGCTTCATTTAATTAATGTGAATACCATTTCGCCTCACAGCTATACCCGAGAAGTTGAAATAGGCCTTGCATATCAAGTAGGCCGTGACAGGATAACCGCAAGGAGCATTGCCGTGCACCTGGCAAGGGAAGTCGTGTTGACAGAGATTATTCAAACATTAGCTCAAAACACCGAAATTAACGGAGAGCGGAGTCGTCTCCTCACTCTCGCTCTCTCGCTACTTGAGGTGAAGTTTGTGCTAAATTAGCGCAGGTCCGGGTGTATCTGTTCATAACTTAAGGCACAAAGATAAACACGCAATTCAAACATCCTCACTTCTGGATATAGGAACAGACCAAAGTTATTCAACGTTGTCTGCGATTTATCTCACATTTCTGACGAAAATTAAATATCTAAAGAAGGCATGGGAAAATCGGCTCAACTGGGTCACTCCCCTGAAACACGCATTTGCCTCACTCCAGTGGCCATCCCTTTTTGTTCATGTTCAACACGTCTCACTCAGTGGTGAGTATGACTATTTCATGAAGAGTGGCAGATATCGGCTTTCAATTTACAAATATAAACCGTTACATTATCAAACGCAACTTCTGTCAGAAGCATACATCAAACTTTGGTGATCTTACAGATATTTATGTACAATTTCAAAAGGTACTTTTTGAATAATCGTATTTGTAAACATATAAGAAGGACATGATTTCACTTTGCAACTGCTTTACTAACTACAGAAGGTGGCTGTAATTACTGTATGCAAAATATGTTTAATATAAACAAAATAGTCAAGACCAGCGTAGAAATGATTACTACCGCGAGGTGGAACGAACCCACCACTGCACGTGTTGTATCCAAACAACCTATGTCACTCGGCAACAGAATGTGGGGTGGGTAAGGCAAGTTCAATCGCTACCTGTTCTCTCGTGCTCATGCCTGGCTTAACCCTTTCAGTCCCGGTGTCCATTATAATGAACAAATGCATTTTTTGCCTATTTGTAACACTTTAACGGTTTTTTTCTGCTATATTCTTGTTATACTGTTCGTCACCAATTAAACATATGTATTTGAGGTGATGGCTATTCAAGCCAG